>PVKU01000814.1:339082-391475 GCA_004027475.1 Anoura caudifer | reverse complement strand
AGCTTCTTAAATTTGTTTGTTCTGGTTCCCTGGGTTTATGGTGTGAACTCTGTGTTAGAATGCCTGTGAAATTCAATGGTGTTATCTCCTTCAGGTATCCTGGTGTTCACTGCTTCCAGTGTCTCAGCTGTTGAAATGCCCCTTCTTTGGGGCCAACTCTGGTCTTTCCACAGTTCCAGGTTTTTTTTTGTTTTGTTTTTGTCTCACTTGTATGTGTTTAAAAAAGAGAAAAGTGAAGGGAAGGAAAGAAAGAAAAGAAGGAAAAGGAAATAAAAAAGTGAAAAGAGAATAAAGAAAAGTAGAATGAAAAAGAGAAAAAAGATAGGAAGGAGTGGTAAGCTTGGGAAGAAAGGAAGAAGGAGTAAAACAAGAAAGAAGTATTGAGAAGTCAAAAGGAGTTGAGGGGTAAAAGAGATCAAAATAGTGAAAAAGAGAAAAAGAGAAAAAAAACCCACAAAAAAATTAAAAAACCGAATAACACCAAAACTGCTCATTCTTGCTGTTATCAATCTTGCCAAGCTGATTTTTCTGGTCTTGAAGACTGTAGTGGCCGAGGGGTGACCGTATTGTTTTTTATTTTTTTATTTTTCCCTTGTTCAGCATTCAGTTTTCTCTAGCCTACTGTCCTCAGAGGTGTCCCTAGATTCTCTGCCCAGGGACCCAGGCGCGAACTGTGGTCGCGCGCCCACAAGTCCCGATGTTCCCTGAGTCTTCCTTGCACAGGTTCCAACTGTCCCACGAACACGGTTCAACCCCTATGGTGCCCAGCGACTGCGCGCCCTGTCGCTCCGGGTCTCCCTGGGCGCGCTGATGCACCGATCCCCTAGCAGCTGTTTACAATGTCGAGTGGGCACAGACCAAGGTGCTCGCTCCAGCTCCCGAGTTCGTTCCTCCCGGGGCTATGAGGTCTTAACTCCTGTCTGTGAGAATTCAAGCGACCAGATTTATGCTGGCGTGGCAGGTCCCTGCTTGGCTGTCCAGGGAGCGGATGCCCCAGCTCCCTCCCCTGAGACTTATGGCCAGCCCTGGCCCGGTTTCTCGGCCCCCGCCCTGGTCTCCGCACGGCCGGAGTACTCTCCTTACCGTCCGGTTTTTCAACGTCCACTGCAATTTTCGATAATCTGTTTTCAAATATGCTGTGTTTCTGGTGTCTGTTTGCTGTGCTGCATTGAAAAATGTCCTGGTTTAAGACCTATGTGTGGGAGGCAAAGAGATGTACGTCCTCTTACCATGCCGCCATCTTCTCTCCCCCCTTTCTTTTTTTCTCAGATATTTTAAATTATTTTTATTAACGTGATATATGTAAATAGTTTTACAAAGGCAAAGAGTACTTAGAACTTCTAATAAAATTGTCAGCCCTTGGCCACAACTATGTTGCCCCCTGAGTCTCCAGAGGCAATCATTTTCACCATGCTCATCTCTTTCTTCTAATATTTTCTTCCAGATTTCTCATTTATGCGATTAAACTGCAGTCTTCTGGTTATCCGATTTTAGCCATTCTTTATCAACTACTTATTAGTGAAGATGTGGATTTAGCCTTTTTAGGCCACCCCTTTCCTCTACTTTTCTTTCCATTGTGCCTTCCACCAAAAAGTTACATCACGACTGGGTTAAATTAATATTCTGTGTTTACTTTATTAGGATTCATAAATATTGCTCTCTTCTGAATCCTGCAGTGCTCTGTGATTACACTTGTTTCTGGACCAACTTCGGTTTTCCCTGGATTTAATAATCTCTTAGTGCCTTTGTTTAGATTTCTTTGTATCTCTCATGGTTAGAACTGTAGGACCACTTTCAATATAGTTGAAAGCATCAGGTCATCTATTTGTCCTGTCTATACCCCCACCCACGACCCTCTGTCTCTCTCTTTCTCTCTGTCTGAACTTCCTTGTCTTCCTGAACTACCTCAGGACTGGACAGTTGTCATCCTGGGACTTCACTCAATGTCATTTTAGGAAAATTCCTTGACCTCTTTCCTCTGCTTGATTTCCTACTTTATGGGCTGGTTCACTTCCCCTACATAGCTTATACCTTCATTTTGGTGGATCCTATCCTTTTTTTTAAGACTTTGCTTGCTATGAAATGCCTTTATTCTACCTGTTACGGGCTGAATTGTGTCAGCCAAAATTCCTATGTTGAAGTCCCAACTGCCAGTACCATGTGACTGTATTTGGAGAGAGGGTCTGCAAAGTGATAATTAAGCTAAAATGAGTCTGGTTGGGTGGCCCTAATCCAATGGACGGGTGTCCTTATAAGAGAAGGAAATTTGGACACACAAAAAAACTTCAGGCACACACTCAAAGGTAAGGCTCTGTGAGGACACAGCGAAAAGGTGGCCATCTGCAGGCCAATAAGAGAGTCTCAGAAGAAACCAGACTTGGTGACACAGTGAGCATGGACTTCTAGACTCCAAAAAGTAAGAAAATATGTTTTTTTTTGTTTGTTTAAATCTCTCAATCTGTCATATTTTCTTATGGCATCCCTAGAAAAGTAATGCACTACCCTTATAGCTGATAGTTTAAGTAAAAATGTAAGGATAAAGTATTTTTCTCTTAGAATTTTGAAGATATTGAAGTAGATGGTTGAGGTGAGATATCTTAATTAAAACAAGGTGTAAATGTGCACTTAATTTCCCTGCTATCCCTCAGTCCAGAATCTCTTTGGTGGTTCATTTTGTCCAGAGAATCAATACAAACTCCTGCTGGCGTTGTGAAGGTTGTCCTGCTGCGTGTGGTGGATGAGCAGATCCAGGAGTGTAACTGTTCTGCGTACAGACTGGCAGCCACTTCTTCATTCCTCAACCTGCCCCCTACCTTATGGTTCCTCTAATACCTGGGCCTTTCTGGGGTTCTGCTCTTGGCTGGTCTCTGCCTCTCTGTAAGCACTTGGGTGCAGCCTTCTCTCCTACCAGGCCGTTCACCACATCGTTATCTATTTCCCATCTTCCAAATGCTTGTCAGCACCTCCTGTCCACGTTCTCCTATTCCCCTTGTCCTGGAAGCTTTACATTGTTTCATTCTTTCACTGTTATTTGAATGCATTCCAGGGAGACAGAGAGGTAAATGAATGTGTTCAACCCACTGTTTATCCCAAAGTCTATTACTTCTCAGTTTCTATCTTCATTTAAAAATAATGTAATTTGAAGACCATTATAGAATAAGTAAATCTGTGAGTTCTGTTCTATAGTTGTAATATCTGATTTCAGAGTGCGGTTTGCAGAATTCTAAGACGGCCCCAAGATTCCCGTCCCCTGTGTACACAGCCCACATAGTCCCCCTCCCTTGACTGTGGGCTGGAGCTGTGAGTGTTCTGGGTGTTGTGGTTGTCTGTGATTACATTACGTTATATGGCAAAGGTGAGGCAACTTTTGCATATGTAGTGAAGGTTCCTAATCAGATGGCTTTGAGTTCGTCAAAAGAGAGGTTACCCTGGTTAGGCCTGACCTAATCAGATGAGCCCTTTAAAAGAGGATTTAGAGGTCAGAGGGATGCCCTGCAGCAGAGAGGCTCTCCTGCTGGGTTTGCAGAAGCAGACATTCGGGTAAACTGTTTCTGCAGCGGGCTACATGGCAGTGACCCTTAGTGGCCGCAGGTAACTGCGATCAAGTCGCATTACTGAAAATAAACAATGGACACGGACATTCTTGCATTTCACATCCACAGTTTCAACTGTGGCAGAGTTTTAACAGTATTGGGCAAGAGGGACTCAGAAAGCCCGCGGGAAGTAGGCTGAAGGACCAACAGCAGATGGAAAACAAAGGGGTCACGCAGTTGGGGAGAGAGGAGACTTGGCCAGTACCCCATGGTGTACATGGAGAGAGCTCTTGGCTTACATTTGAAGCTTAAATGGGACTTCTTAGCTCATCTTCAGGCCTATATCCAAAGTCTGGAATCTTTTACCACCTCTGTTTGGCTTCCTGGTAGAGAAACGTTTATTGTGACTAACAGGTCCAGGCATGTGATGGAAGAGAGTGAGGCTGCTGGGTCCTAGGGGCAGCCATGACTCAGAGACTATTCCTGCTGTAGAGAATGGACAGGAGCTAAAGATTCCTACAGGGCAAATGGCTATTGAAAACATATTAGGAAGCATGTCCAACTGACCAGATTAGCTCCTCCTCCTTCCTGGAGAGTGTCCAGGAAGGCACATGCACATTCCTCCTCTTGCAATGACAATTACAGGTTAGGGGAGGTGAGGAGTCTAGAAGCATCTCCCAACATGAAAGTGAATCTGTTCTGTACTATTGATTGGACTGATACATGTCCAGCAGTGAAAAGTTGCTGAAGGCACTTTGTTTAAGCTTGTTCAAGAACCAATACATCTATTCCTTCCTTTGCTTATATTTGGCTTTATAATTCCTAAGTCTGTAGGCATGGTGATGCAAATAAACAAAGGATAATCATTTTATGAGTAAAACAAAGATAAAAACAAAAGCTTTTATAACCTCACCCATATTCAAATGTGGAACATGATCTGACTTCTACAATGAAGGAAAAAAATCATAAGTGCATGGAATTGAGAAGCAGTTTCATTTCACGCTGCATTCTCCAGCCTGTCTACCTACATTGTAACTGTTATTGTTAGGGTACACTTTGTCTCAACCACAGTCACATCCTATTAGTTAAAACTTAAAGTAGGAAACAGGAGAGCTTTTGAAAACTATAATTGACTTTGAATTCCTTAAAAACAGCTGAAGCCTATCTCCTTTTATTACTGCATGAAAAATATTTTAGTGCATTAAAAATATTTTACTATCCTGTTTCAGACCTAGGCTTAATCGCCAGGCTAGGCTTTTGAGGTTAATTATAAGTCCAGAACTGCCATTATGTCTTGACTGGTTTCTCTGGTCAGGAGAGTCCTGCCTTGTTGTGATTTTGACTATCTGGTTTGAAAGATTTGGAAATTGTGCAAGAAATCTGTTCTGCTGCCTCCCTGGTGAGCTCATCTCTTTCCAATTTATTGTGATGAGGGTCACGTGAAGTGCATATGCTGGATTTATGGCCCCAGAGCCTATGGTTTCATTGTTTATGTGCTGGAAGACAAAGATAGTGAAATCGTTTAAGCGGAGAGAAGTTTGGAGGCAGAATGTAGCAACAATTTTGAATTCACTTGGTCCACAGAGATGTATTGAGCGCTTCCTGTGTGTCTGGCACTGTTGTTGGCCATGTGGACACAGGAGTG
Source organism: Anoura caudifer (assembly GCA_004027475.1). NCBI lineage: Eukaryota > Metazoa > Chordata > Mammalia > Chiroptera > Phyllostomidae > Anoura > Anoura caudifer. The sequence goes on along the minus strand of PVKU01000814.1, from coordinate 386,297 downwards.
AACCAAACAGCTCCCAGCTCTCCAGGTGCTTATGTTCTAATAGGGGCAAGGGGAGGTGATGACCACAAATTACCAGGTGTATGTAACCTGTCAAATGGTGGCATGTGCCAAAAGAAAGAAATACAGTAGAGAAAGGAGATATACTGTTTATATATATATATATATATATATATATATATATATATATATATATATGATGTTGAGGGATGTCTTCTCTGATTAGGTGACATATGCATAGATTGGGGACCAGGAGGAAGTGAGGGAGCATGTGGGGAGAAAGAGCACTTCAGTTAGAGGAAGCAACAAATGCAAAGGCCCTGGGACGGATGAGTAAGGGTGTTCACAGAACAGCAAGGAGACCAGCGGGGCTGAGACCCGGGGAACGGACAGGAAGAGTAGTGGGAGATTAAGTGAGAGACCAAGTGTCAGGTTGGAAGATCGTGAGCTATGGTGAGAAGTTCAGAATTAAGGGTTTCGGATCGGAGTCTTTGGAGACTATGTGACTTTCCATTTGTTATTGTCACAAGCTGCCACATTCTTCGTGGCTTAGGGCAATGCAAGTTAATTGCCTTACAGTTCTGGAGGTCAGGCATTCAAAATGGGTCTTAAATATACTAGTTGGCTAGGATTGATTGCCATGACAAAATACTATAACTGGGGAGCTTGAACAACAGAAATTTATTGTCTCACGTGTCTGGAGGCTAACGGTCTGGGATCAAGGTATCGGCAGGCTGGGTTCCTCCTGAGGTCTGGGAGGAAGAATGTATTCCATGCCTCGTCCCTAGCTCCTCAGGGTTGGCTGGCAGTCTTTGGCATTCCTTGGTTTGTTGAGGCATCACCCTGATCTCTGCCTTCATCTCAGTTGTACTCTATCTCCAATTAAGGTCATTTTCTGAAGTACTGGGGGTTAGGACTCCAACATATTTTGGGGAAAGAAGAGACCCAATTCAATCTGTAACATGGGGCTAAAACCAAAGTGATGGCAGGGCCACTTCCCTTCTGAGGACTTGAGGGGAGAATCTGCTCCCAGAACTTCCTGCCTTCTGGAGGCTGCCTGCGTTCTTTGGCCCTTTGACCCCTTCCAGCAGTGGCGCCAGCCCACCCTGTCCTGCCATTGTCCTGTCCCCTCTGACAGGACACTTCTAAACTGCTGTTCTAAGGACCCTTGTGGTTATATCTTGAAAGTCAAAGGTAATCTCCTCTTGGATTAGTCAAGGATAATCTCCCCAAGGATATTCCCAAGATCCTTAATTTAATTACATCTGTAAAGTCCCTTTTGCCATGAAAGGGAACTTATTCACAGGTGCTAGGGCTGAGGACATCTTTGAGTGGTCACTACTCTGCCCAGCTTAGAGAGTTTTAAGCAGAGGACTGGTATGATCTGCACTGCATTTTAAAAGAACCACTGTCCACTGTGCGGAGAGGAGGGAATGTGAAGCAGGATGCCCGTTGGAGGACTGTGGCAATGTCCCTGGTGTGAGATGATGGTCCCCTGGGCCAGGGCGGAGGTGCTGGGAAGTGATCAAACTTGGGACTTCCTGTGAAGAGTGACTTGCCAATGAAACATATGAGAGGTGTGAAATAACAGCAAAGAACTCCTCTTTGTCTCTTTTTCAGGATAGCTTATTTTTTTTTCAAATAAGCTGCTAAATATAATTAATATTTGTTTGCCAATTTAAAAATTTCAACATGACTTTTCATTAATTTTCTCATTAGAACTCCCACAACCTTGTTCTATATCATTATTTTTATACTTATTTTACATAAGAGAGAGTTGAGGATTAGAGAGGGGACTTCGAGTGATTTGATTTTTAGTTCATTGGAGTTGTTTTCTGAAATAGCTATTTCAATGTTTTGGTGGATTTTTAAAAAAGATTTTGTTTATTTATGTTTAGAGAGAAGGGAAGGGTAAGGGAAAGAAAGGGAGAGAAAGATCAGTGTGTGGTTGCCTCTCATGCGCCTCCTACTGGAAACATGGCTGGCAACCCAGGCATGTGCCCTGATTGGGAATCAAACCAGCAACCCTTGGGTTGACGGGCCTGCACTCAATCCACTGAGCTACATCAGCCAGGGCCAATGTTTTGGTGGATTTTAAGCACAGAAATAATTAGTTAAACTTATACTGGTGATAAATGAAAACAGATGTTACTTGATGTCACTAGTGTTTTAAAAATAAATTCACTAATCCCAAAGCCAGGGAGAGTTCCATATTTAGTTTTAGTGAGGGTTAATGAGTTTATGTACACACACACACACACACACACACACACACACACACAAAGTCTAGACCACTGTCTGGCACATGGAAGCCCTATGCAACGTTAGCAATCACTATATATGATTATGATTGAGATTCAGTACTTCCAAAAGATATTCAAAATGAAAATTTAGAAAAAAAGACAAAACAATAAAAAAGAAATAAAGTAGAGGAAAATTTTGTATTGCAAGTAGCTATAAAAAATTAGTTGCTACAGACAAACATTTAATTTAGTTCTGAGCATCTAGGGAGCAACATCAAAAAAAAAAAAGGAACATATTATGTAAAGGAGTTCTCGTTGATTTGTAATTGAAATTAAATTAGGTTGACCAAAGTAACAGAACTTTTCTTTTCATGGAATTCTGATCATAATTCACTGTGCAGATGTTCACATGCGGGGCTTTGAAACATGATTTTTTTTTTTTTGTCTTTTGTAAAGGCCAAGAGTTTGACCTTAAGTCTAAGTACTGAGAAGTCCTCGATGCACGTGCTAACCCAGTGCTTACTTTTCACAGTGCCCGTCCTTCCTTGTTGCCAAGGTCACTTTTAAAAATGTTACTCCCTGCTTAAAATTCATCCCTGACACTGCCCACAGTAATGTTCTCAACCTTATTTTTAGTGAGAGAACCATTTCTTCAAATTAGAGCTTACAAGGAAATTCAGTGGGCAAACAGCTAGAAGCTGAGTTGCTCCCAATGAGTGGGGATGGGGGCCTGAGACCCTGCCTGTCTGGCTTCGCCTGTTCTCTCCTCTTGTACCCTGTCACATCCTCTGGACTGTTAGGACATAGTCGGAACTCCTTTCCACCTTCATATGTTGCCACACAATCCGCACTGTGGCTAAGCTTAACAAGAACCAAATTCATCAACCAAATTATTTTTGAAAATATGGAGATTTGTGAAAAAGAATTAAAGTTACCCGATTTAAAAAATATTATATTTACTTATTGATCAATAAACTGATTTTATGGTGTTCTTGAACATATAAAATGATCCCATCAAAATTGTTTTCAAAAGTTTCTTTAGAGGACGGTCCCACGTCCATGTGTGGTAGATAAAAATCGGGAGGGATACCTCGGGAGCCAGTGATCCCAGCCCCAGGCCAGACTGCACAGCCCAGGGTTCCAGTGCCAGGAAGATAAGTCCCGCTAAGTTCTGGCTGTAAAAACCAGTGGGGGTTGGGACAGTGGAAGAAACTGCTGAATTTTCAGAAGAGCCTGCTTAAAGAGCACCCACGGACTTAGAACATTACACAGACCCACGCACTCTGGGATTCAGCACCAGGGCAACAGCCGGAAGGGTGCCAGTCACATGTGGAGAGCAAGTGAAGAGACTGGAAACAGGACGAATTCCGGGCAAACTGCCAGAAGCCAGGCAGCGGCACTGTCCCTTCTCCAAGCCCTTGCTCCACACAGCCACAAAGCAGTGAAGTGGGTTGCCCCACCCTGGTGATTACCTAAGGCTCCACCCCATGCAGATTACAGGTACATTTTCCACAATAAGCCATGCTACTAAAACAGGGAGTCAAAGCATCTCTACTTAATACATAGAAACAAACACAGGGAGGCTGCCAAATTGAGGGGACAAAGAAACATGTTCCAAATGAAAGACTAGAACAAAACACCAGAAAAACAACTATACAAAATGGAAATAACCTACCTAACAGATGTAGAGTTCAAAACACTGGTGATCAGGATGTTCAAAGAACTCATAGAGTATGGCAGTAACATAAAGGAAGAAATGAAGGTCACACTAAGTGAAATAAAGAAAAATCTACAGGGAAACATCAGTGGAGGGTAGGAAGCCTGGATTCAAATCAACGATTTGGAACATAAGGAAGAAATAAGCATTCAACCAGAACAGCAAGAAGAAAAAAGAATTAAAAAAATGAATATAGTATAAGGACCCTCTGGAACATCTCCAAACAAAACATCTGAATCATAGGGATGCCAGAAGTAGAAGAAGAAGAGCAAAGGATTTGAAAACTTATTTGAAAAAATAATGAAAGAAAACTTCCCTAATTTGGTGAAGGAAATAGACATACAAGTCTAGAAAGCACAGAGAGTCCCAAACAAGTTGGACGCAAAGAGGACCACAGTAAGACACATCATAATTAAAATGTCAAATATTAAAGACAGAGAATCTTAAAAGCAGCAAGAGAAAAGCAGAGTTACCTACAAAGGAGTTCCCGTAAGACTGTCAGCTGATTTCTCAAAAGAAACTTTGCAGGAAAGAAGGGACTGGCAAGACATATTCAAAGTGATGAAAAGCAAGGACCCCCTGGCTGGTGTGGCTCAGTGGACTGAGTGCTGGCCTGCAAACTCAAGGGTTGCCAGTTCTATTCCCCATCAGGGCACATGCCTGGGTTGTGGGGCCAGGTCTCCAGTAGGGGGCACATGAGAGGCAACCATACACTGATGTTTCCTAGACCTGTTTTCTGAGACTCTGGGACTCACCTTTGTTACCCCTCATTGATTGCTGTGTGTGTGTTATATTTTTCTTAGGTTGTTAGAGTATGAGTAGGATATTAATGTATGTTGATGTTCTCTTTGAGTGAACCTGCATTCAATAAAAGCTGAGTGAATAACATAGTTACCTTGGGTGACTTGTCTATTCCTTGGTGTTGGGTTGCTCTGTGGGCAGCTAGCTGAGCAGTTGTCCAGCTGACTTACAGGAAAGACTATATTGTGAATCACAGGCTCACAACAGGGACCTTCCACTTTACGTATGCTGGTCACAGCCTCTCTGATTCTCCCTTTTCTACTCTCCAGTTAAGCTCTTATTTTATTTGAGGATTAATGTAGCAGCTCATATCATCACACTGAAGAGTTTATTGTATAAAGTCTGTGCTCCAGGTCCACCAGGATTTGGTTTAAGACACTTAAGATTTTATTTTCAGAAATAAAAAACAAAACAAGACAAAAAAATCAACTCCTCTCCTGAAAAAACAAAGTGCCATTCTTTCTCAATTTCTTGGCTTTTATAATCAAAAGCCATGCCTTTTGCAACTTAGGGCAGTACATACAGAAAAGTCATTACTGCTTGAGTGGTGGCACATGGGAGCAGTCGTGGTGAAGAAAGGAAATGGAAAATATGTAGCTTGATAACAGAGTGTTACTCTATTATTATAATATGGCAAAATTATCAGATTAAGATCATAGAAAGTAAAATAATTACTGGGAGACTTAAAAAGAAGGATTTCCTGAACGAAGAGATGTTTAAACAAAGTGTTAATGATGAATGGACAGAAACTGCTCTTTGTATATTTCAAGTCTCTGCAGATCATCAAAACTGGTAAAGAGAGTAAGCTAGTACCTTATAATCTGGAACACTGAGATCATAGGTAATATTGGAAACTACGTATCGCATCCTTATTCTAGCCAGCCTGGTATTATCCCTGACATTGAACCAGAGCACATTATTTGGAAGATGGAGCTTCCCTCTGTTACACTGTCTTTAGGAGTTAAGGGATCTGCTTGAGTATCATTTGTGATGGCTCTGGGATGGAGGTATGTGTGGACTCTGTGTGAGCACAGAGGTGAGGGACTGCAGACAGCCTGGGCGTGACAAGAGAAGGCAACTCCTATGCTGAAGGTTAAAGGACAAGTAGGTGAAAGGGAAGGCATCTGAAATAGAAGCAACAGCTTTTTATGAAGCATGGAGACCCAAGAGAGCTTTGGCACATTTAGGAAAACTTGCAAGTAGTGCTGGAAGTTGAGTTTGTGGTGGGAGATTGCGAGATGAGAAATTGCCTAAAACCAACTCATTAGAGACTGGTGAAATCTGTAGAAAAAGGATAAGTGACAATTTAGATATATTTTTTGAAACTTTTGAAATGAATTATGTGAAGGTAGCCAGCCCCTTAGTTTACTTTGGTGCAGTCTTGCTGTCAGGTTAGAGCACAGCTATCTGATTTTGTTGGGGTTACGCAGGACGTTGAAAGGTAATTGCTGAAGGATAGTCTCAAAACCTTGTATATCTCAGTCAAGGGTCAAGTTATATGGATTCATCATTAAACATAAACAATGCAAGTGTTCAGCAGAAAATAGCTGGAATATAAACAGGAGGGTATCCAAAACTGCTCAAACATCAAAGCAACCAAGAGTCCATAGTGAGGGAGGAAGAAGAATAAAGGGGAGGAAAGGATGAACATAAAAGTTCCCAAGCATTTGGTTGTGGGCCAGTGAAACACTTCAGTTTTGTGGGTATTTATGAAAACTGAACTTCTGACCCCAAATGTGGGTTCAGTGGGAGGGTGGGATGCTGCAATTCTGTTGCTGATGTTGTTGTGTGGGCAGAGTTCCTGCCTCAAGAAGTTTGGCAGTAACAAACGTTATTTCTCTTCCTGGCCATAACCTTGGGAAAGAGTTCCCATGTGATCCTTGAGCTAGTAAGCCTACGAAGTATCATGTTGCATGAGCTACTTTCTGGATGGGCAGAGCACAGGGGAGAACGAGGCTTCATTGTATCAATTTTCCCTCGGCCCCTGTGCTTTTCCTTTCAGTTTACGGGTAGTTGGGAAAGCCAAATTCAGACACCAGAATCAGTTGTTTGGGAATGGGAGTTATATCTTTTTAAAAACAGTTGTAGTTTCTCGCACTGCTGTTTATAGAGTAGGCCCTCCAGAAAAGCTGAATTTGAGAGAGAGAGAAAGAGAGAGAGAGGAATGAATGAATAAATAAATAAGGAAAGAAAGAAAGAAAAGGAAGCCTGACATGTTCAATGCTGTGCTCAAACCTGGGATCTTCCAAAATAGGTCACCAGGTATCACCAGCAAATGACTTTATCGGTTATAAAAGAAAGGTCGCATCCAGCTCTAAAATCCCAAATCTGTGTGCCATGTTCTGTGTTTTACGAATAAGCGTAGTGGGTATTCAGAGAGGAAATGGCCACCCCTGGCTACTTCAGAACATTGGTGAGTTGTAGAAGCTGCGAAGCTCCCCAAGAGCCAGGAGCCTGGGGCACGATGGGGCCAAATGATGGGGCCAAGGTTTAGAGAGAACAGATGGTTAAACTGTCCCTGGTGGTGACTGGTGGGAGTTGACCTTGGAGTTCACTTCCCCACCTGCCACTGCCACAGTGGAAACATAGTTTGTGATTTGGGACTGTGAAGTGGTTGTACTAAAATACTTTCTAAAATTTTATGATTTTTTTCACTTCTTGAATGAGGATATTGATATAAAAGATATAATGATCAAAATTAAACTGTGTTTTAAAGTCATATTTTAAGGTGAAACCAAACCTTGAGAAATGAAGACTGACGGGACCTTACGTAGAGAATGCCGAACATTCTAATTCATTCGGCTGCATTTGTGCCGTGTGTGTGAATAACCCCAACACAAGAGAGCCTGGAAGTCAGAGTTACTCTGGAAAATGTGTTAGTCCTGTTAATAATGTTTTAAAATCCTTAGAACTCTTTTGTCAAGTTCTGAGATGAAAAAATAAGCAAAGATAAGGATGACTGGTTCAAAGCTGAGTGTGCAAAACACTCTTTTAGTGTTCCGGGGCTGCTGCAGTACTGCTACCGACTCTTGCAAAATGAGATCTCATCTCTCTTTACTAATGAGAACTCAGACCTCCTCTGGGGACTGGCAACTCGAGAGGTTCATTACTCATAGATTTGATGCTATCTCTTGCTCTCAAATAACTGACGCTGGAGTTCTGAACATTTGCCTTTTAGCTTTCTTGGTTGCCCAACATTATGTTAATTCACCTGGAATGTGATGCAAGTATGTATCTTCGGTGACTGCAGTCTTTACCTTTCTCAGGAATTGAAGACAGTGAACTTCTTCACTGAAGTCTAAAATCCTGACACCTTTTTTTTGGTGTGTGTTCTTGGTCTTTTCTTCCAGGAGATGGCGATAAAACATCATAAATATCAAATTACACTCTGCAAGAGTTTTTGCCTTGGGAGGCCTCTCGTTTTAGAGCGTGTGACAAGTGTGGGATTTGAGCCACGTGTGAGCTGTATCATTGCAAAATAGAATTTTAATGTCATATGTAAAGAGAGGACAGAATTACTTTCAGCTCAGCTGCTTACTTCTTTTTTTCCAAGTCTTCTTTTCTGAGTCTGTGTCTTTAAGTGAGGACACAAATTGGATGGCTTCCTGGTAAAATGTGCTGGGGTTTTACTAGCTCTGTTGCCAGGGGGACTTTTGAACCTAGAATGAGTGCTTTGGCTGCAAACCAATCTGGCATCAGTGCTGTTTTCTAGAAATATAAAGGTACATCAGACTCTATTAGAAACAAATTTTCAAAACACTCCCAGTATCCTTCACTCTTTATGTTCAGCATTTTGATTGGCACTCTTTAAGTGCGTATTTGGCAGTCCATCCTTGCCTGCTTAGGATAAGGGCAAGTAAAAGGAACAAAAGGGTATTTGCCAAAGAATGATTTCAGACAATCTGGGTTGGAGAGGGGGAATTTCTTACCCAGCCTGTCCATCCACCAGGTGACTTCCGGTTTCCTGAATAAGAGAGAGAAGGTGTTATCCCCAGGCTTATCATCAATAGCTGCCTGAATAAAATTAGCTACCTTTCAGAGTGATCTAATTTGAAAGTATCCATTCTGTGATTACCTTGGAGATTTTACTAAAATAGAAAGTTCATGATTTAGCAAAAACAATTCCAGGCAAAACTGGAACAGGTACGCAAAAGGGAAGTGGATGAGAGTTGAGTGTGGGAAACTAGAAGAGAGGGAATGGGTACTAAGAGATGGACAGCTTGGCAGCCAAGGGTGGGAACTTCCCACAGGGTGGCATTTAATGCGTTTTCATTCACAAAAAATAAAACTCTGCTGCAGTGCTGCACAACTAAAATGTACAAAAGAGAAATGCTTAATTCCAGGTCAGTACTTCACGTTTTACACCAAAGGTGGCTTTAACGTTAATTAATTTCTTTTAGTATATGTATAGCTGATCAAGTACTTATTTAATTCACTCCTAATACAAACATTTTTTAATTTATTTTATTTTTTAATTTTTTATTTTAATTGTTGTTCTTGTACAGTCATCTGTCTTTTACTTCCGTCCCAGCCCACCACCCCAACCCTCCCCAAACAGTTTTGAGCTTCTGCTATACGCTGGGTCCTGTGTTCAGTTGTAGGAATGTGAACCTAGTTAAGTTTGGATATGCAAATACCAAGGAGGCATGGTCCTGCTGTCTCAAGATGTTTGCTGTCTAGCAGAGGGAGATAAGCAGTAAATAAATGATGGTAAACGATGTTCTACAAAACACGGGAGTTCTTCAGCTTTGCAGTAATCGCAGCATGAGAGAAAGCCCTCCGACCCGCTGTATGCAAGACTAGGGGGCGGGGAAAGTATCAAGGCAGGGAAGCAAATCCCTGGTTTCTCACTCACGGAGAGACCTTGGGCGAACAGTTTAAACTCCTGAAACTTCAGCTTTCTCATTGAATATGGGACTACTTACACCAAGTGGTGAGTTCTCTGTTGTGGGGACCTGGTGAAACAATGAAAGTCAAGCATTTGCCTGACTTGTAGTCCAGATGCCGAAAATGGCAGCTCCTGGGATGGTTTCCCTTTCTGTTGGTCTCCCTTGTGTGGGCCCCCCTCCCACTGCCCAAGACTCAGTGCCCTTAAGTTACTCGCTGCTGCCCTCCTAGAGGAATGTCCTCCCCAGACTCCCAAAATGCACATTCATGGTGATGCTTCCTCTAAGCTTTTGTCTTTGGGGGCAGAGGGCTCTATTTCTAGAACTTCCCTCGGCCTCCCCATGAGATTCCGTCCAGCTGATCTCGTAGACTGGCCTGCACCAGAGTCCATGGCAGAGGTCACCTTCACCTTGATTACGGAGGGCTGCTGTGGGACCCTGTTAGCATGTGTCCTCGCACGCTCTGACCTGCTAGGGGTGGTGTGTGTGGTCAACAGTGGCACTTCTGGCTCCAATGGTAGGACAGTCCATGAATTCATTAAAACCTGCTTACGAAGCGACTCTCCATTTCTGGATGTTGGGTGGACAAAACAGACACCAGTATCTCATTGAGTTTGGAGAAAAATTGGATGCAGACGGGCAAGAGAAAATTACAAATTTAATAAATATTACCATAGACGTGCTGTGAGAAAGAACTGGGAATCTAATTTAGCCTGAGGGAGTGTATTAATTTTTTAAGGTTACTGTAACAAAACACCACAAACTGACTGGAAGCCTGCAGTTGGAGACCCAGCTGTCGGCAGGCTTGGCTCCTTCCGAAGCCTGCGAGGAAGAATCTGTTCCAGGCCTCCCTCGTGGCTCCTGGTTCTTGGCTGGCACTCTTTGGGCTTCCTTGGCTTGTAGCAGCCTCACCCTGATCTCTGCTTTCATCTTCACATGGTGTTCTCCCTGTGTGCGTGTCTGTGTCCAAATGTCCCTTTTTTACAAGGACACTAGTCATTTTGGATGAAGGGCCCACCTTACTCCAGTATCAGTTTATCTCAACTCATTGTACCTGCAACAATCCTATTTCCAAATAAGGTCCCATTTGGAGGTACTAGAAGTTAGAACTTCCACACATGAATTTGGTGGAGTGGAGGGGTTGAATTTGGTGGAATTTGGTGGGTTGAACACAGAATTCAACCCATGTCAGGGAACCATCAGGGAAGAGCTCTCCAAGGAGGGAAAGAATGGAGACGTTTTGGGAGGAGAAGCTGCTCCTGGGACGTTTCAGTCCTGCTGTGTGAGCAGCTGCGGCCCAGCCCTGGGGGAGCTGCCCCTGTTACTCCCTGGAGCTTGAGCTGGGAGTAGAGTCAGGAAACCCAGGAGGGCTGGGCTCGTGTGTCTGTCACTCATCTGATACCATGTTTAAAAGCGGAAATTAAGTCTCCCACACCAGGGATAAGGCCCTTTTATTGTTTGGGCTTTGACATTAATGTAATGCTTGCTGTAGCTTCGTCTTCCCAATAACAGGGCAGAGAATGGAAGTCTAGTTAGTGTGACAGATTTATATGATCATCCGTCATGTCAGAGCTGCATGGTAATTTTAGAAACTGAAGAAATTTTCATCTTTGTTTTCATTCATTTATTTAACCAATGCTGTCTGCTTGCACTGTGCTAGCCAATGGCCACACAATCAGGTGATATGAAAAATATTTAACCACCTGTGATGGCAGGGCACTGACCCAAACCGACAACATCTATGAACAGCTGGTGCAGCCGCCCTGGTACAAATGCCCTGGATACCAGCCAGGAGTGCGATAGTCAGCAACTGCCTGAGACCTCATGAAGCTGGCAGCCGGCGCAGAGGAATACGGTGCCTGCCCACAGTAATTTAAAATTTCCTAATGGCCACATTCAAGAGTCAGAAGAAAGTGCTGACGTGAATCTTAATAGTATATTTTATTTCCCATAATGCATCTAAACTGTTATTTCAACATATAAGCAATATAAACATTACTAATGCAATATATCACATTATTTTTAAATACTCAGCTTTCAAAATCTGGTATGTGATTTGATACACTTACAGCACATCTCAGTTCGGACAAGCCAGACTTCAGGGGCTCATAGCCACATGTGGTGTGGCTGCCGGACGGAGCTGCCCAGGTCTGGAGGGTGAGTGGAGAACAGAGGTCAGGCCTTCTCAGAAGGAGAAGCAGATAAAAATGAGAGTCCTCTGAGAGGCACAAAGATGTGCTTGAGGGAACATGTAGTGGGAGTGATGTGTTAAAATCCAAAACGATTATTTTTTCACTCCCCTTTCCCCCAACTTTATGTTATGTTTCCCTGCAGCCTTTCTGTCAGTGTGACTCCAAGGAAAGTTGCGAGAATAAATAATACTTTGGGGAGAAGGAAACAATCTGGGGCAAGTCCTTGTCAAAAAGGATGAGGAAGTGAGGGAAAAGTTCTGATCTGAGGAAGGGAAGAATAGACGCAAGGCCGGGGGGAGAGTGAGATGCAGTGCCCCTGCTCTCTGAGGGTTGAACCACGAGGAGGAGTGAGCTCCAGAAACATCCGTGTAAACGTGAAGAAACATCATGAAATCAGCAGTCCCCTTCTATGAGCATAGCCTAGGGAAGGCTGAATGCTTTTAGACAGCCTGTATTTAAATTGGCACCGTATCCAAAAAGGAGAAAGGGCAATGAAGTGGAATGGGTGCAGTGGGGTGCAAAGAGGAAGGAGATTCAGAGTTGCTGTGAACCCCGGTAAAGAGGCTCGGAGATGCTCAGAGGCCAGAGAGCCAGCAGGGGCCTGAGATCAGAAAAAAAATAAGTACAGATTTGAGGACCTGCCAGTTGGAGGCAAATGGTTGGAATCACAGACAGTCCAGGTGTCAGCTCCCTGCCCCTTACGTCCAGGGAGATGCAAGGGAATTCAAAGGGCATTGTGGAGGGCCAGACAAAATACGCATTCTTCAAACATCAGCAAATAACCATTACTGAAGTACGATCGCATCGGTCAAGGTTCAGTCAAGAAAACAGAACCCATGACAGGAGCACAGGGTATTTATTATAGACACTGGTTAGAAAAGTGTTGGAAGAGTTCAAAAAGGGGGGAACTTGAGGTAACCCTGAAATTGACAAAGGCAAGAAGCTACAACCTCCCCTAGGCTTCACTAGGCATCCAACTGAACTACTCAGTATTTCTCTAAGCACTGGGGGTCATGTAGCAAGGTAAAGAGAATGGAGGTATTTGAGGAATAAAAGAGCTTGAGGAAAAAGAAGAGAGAGCAAGGTTTGACCTAATTGTTAAGTCAGTGAGATAATCATAGCCAGTGGGAGCACTGAGAACAGCTGCCAAGCAGGTGTGGTCTTGGAGTTGCCTCAGCTTGCCTAGTCCTGGGGTGGTCCTGCTCGCCTGAAGTGCTGCCCCACCCCAGGGAGCTGGGGACTCGGGCTCAGAGCTCTCCCTCGTCTCAAGTGTGAAGGAGAACCAGTGTGTTTATTCACGTTTCTAGGAGATCAAGCTTCCCCGGAGGTCATTCTTGCCATTCCAACAACTAGGCTGTCTGGCACCAGAGTTTCTGGAGGTGCTGTTGATGCTGCCAATTCTCATTCCTCCAAAACACCTTCTGCCAGAGGATAATCGGTGAGGCCCTAATGGAAGCAGGGTGTGAAGAGGCTTTGAGGAAAAGTTCTCACTATGCTTCAGAGGAGTTAATACTTATTTTCCAGGAGTGACATTTCAAGGAGACATGGTTCTATCTTCCCCTGGATCTCTCACCTAACTTCATCTAAAGGGAAAATGAGTCTGAGCAAAGTCTTCTGGTACTTTTTGGAGAAACTTTCCATCATTTCATTTTCTGCTTTGAGCTTTAAGAATTAAAAGAAAAAAAATCACGAACAAGAGAAGTAAACGGAAGCAGCATTTTTGTACGTGGTAATGTCGCTGGGCCTGAGACAGGCCTGCCTTGGCATGGTCTGGAATATGTAGGCTCTTGACTTCATGCAGGAAAGATTTTACAGAAGGAGTCCAGGGGATTTTGCTATCCTTAGGTAGAGGAAGCAAGGTCATAGCAACAGGAGGGAGCCTAGGCAAGGCTGCCTTGGCCCTTTAGAAAGAAAGTCACACAGGCAGACAAGTGAGCCAGCTGGGCTGCGTGGACTCAGGAAACAAGTTATGGTACAGAGGCCAAAGGGGGGCCCTTGGAGACAGGTTCAGGGGGTTAGCCCAAGATGCACTGCCACTACTAACTGCTTCCCTGGTTGCAAGTCTCCTGGGAACCTAAAGCTTAGGAGGAAGAAAGCAAAGGTACATGCCCAGGGAAGGAAGTGGGGGGAAGGTGCGGGCATGTTCCAGGAGGAGTGTGCACTGGCGCCTTTGTTTTAAGGGTGTTTACCTGTTTTCTAAAGGCAGGAATTTTATTGGGGGGTTTTCAGAGGAGGATCTCAATAGAATATTCTTCAGCTTTCTAGGTGTGTCCTTTAATATGCTGATTATTCAAAATGAGCGTATAGGGTCAAAGTCATTCTTTGGTCAGTTTCACCTTCAAAGAATGTGAAACTGAAGAGGGACCAGGACTGTGCTAGGTCTGTCCCAGCAGTCTGGAATGTGTAAACCATTTGTTCCTAAGTGTCCATGGTTAGGGGTGATAAGATCTTATGATTAATTATCTGGCTGTAAATTGCTCAGCTGTTTAATTATCTGTCTCAGTTTCCCTATTCCACTTGCCAAGGAATTTTCCTAGCTTCTTACTGTGCTGCCTCAGTAATAGCTATCTCTACAGAGTTGATGTGAAAATATCTCCTGCACTGTAAGAGCTAAGGTCAAGGGTTTCATTTGAGGGAAAATTTGTAAATAATTATGTATTCAGAAATCATTCAGTTAATAGATTATCTAGGCCTTTGATCTCCTCCTTTCTCTATTTGTGCTTTTCCTCTTTTCATTACCATCTCTGCCAGTGTTAGAGTCGTAATAATGAACTTGGGGACAGGAAGGGGGCAATGTGTATCATGTTCTAGCATCTTTGATAAAATATGTGAGGTAAGACAGTTGGAAAATGTGGCAAAAAATACAATCCAGGAATTATTTGTGGATTTCAGCATTCTGGGCCAAATCTCCATCTTCTATAAGCATCTATGATCATAATGCAACAAATTCTCAGTGTCTATAAGCTAAATTACTGTTACAGGTTGTAATCCAATCATGTCTTTCCTGAAGAAAAATATTCTTTTATCACAAAAAAGCTATTGAAGTTATTTCAATTTTTATGTGAGCTGAAACTCTGACTTTGGTTCTTCTGACTGACATTTCTGAGTGTCAGAGTGGTGGTGAAGGGGAAGTAAAAAGTGTAGCCCACAGGCATCCCGAAGGGAAGTCCCCTGGAGTGTAACAATCTTCTTGCCACAAAGAAAGTCGCAGGGCAGAGTGACCTCTTTGCCCATCATGTCCGTAAGGGCTACCTGAGCAGCATACTTGTAATTGAAGGGGTGTGGGATCTAAGTCCATGATGGACCCCAGATGCCTCTCCCACACAAAAGATTTTTTTCTGTTTGACTTGCTGCCTGAAATTCTGCCAATTTTTTCATCTTTTGAATCACACCCTGGGTTTCCTTTTAAAATGCAAAATATCTCTGGGTGTGTTAGACAGTCATTGCTAAATAAGAATTAATTTAACCAGATTGCTTTCCAGAAAGTCTAAGGCTTCTTGGAGATTATAGCATGCGTCAGTGAAGGACAGTACTTCAGAGCCCCTGCGGAATGGGGGAAGGAGGGCCAAGTTATATGAAAGCATCATGGAATAGCAAGGGGGGGCTCTTGACTCACTGGAAATTTTGCCCAGGACTTACCCTGTTTCCAACTCACCCTTTACTTCTAAAAACAATATATCCCTGATTTGCTGAAGCAGTAAAAGACTTCTTTGAGACTCCCATTTTATATTAATTAAATCACCATCACAGGCTGAATGTTGCAAGGTAATGTTGGCATTTAATGAACACCTATTATGTGAGTTTTGCATAGATTATTTTACTTGATCTCCTTAATAACCCATTTTGCAGGGGATGAAACCTGAACCCAGAGAAGTTAAGCCCTAGAGTGGCAGAGCTGGAATTCAAAACTGGTTCTACATGTCCTCCATGAGCCTTGAACTTTTAGATACCACGTTCCTAAAGTTTTATTTGGACTGTGTGTCTAGAAGAGAACTAACACTGTGGCATAATGGGTTCTTTTGGTGGGGAGCGGGCTTGGTCCTAGGACATCATATGTGTGTCTGTTTTTGTTAAATTTACTAGCTTTTCATAGCCCTTAAATCAGTTTTCACTCTTGCCAGAAGTATATGAGTGTTCCAATTGCTCCACATCCTTGCAAATATGTGGTGTGGTCAGTCTTTACACTTTTGTGGAGATATCATTGACATGTAGCATTATATTTGCTTCAGGTGCACAATGTAGTGACTCAGTATTTGTATATATTACAAAACGATCACCATAATGTCTAGTTAACGTCTATCACTATACATAGTTATAATTTTCCCTGGTATCATCTTTCTAGAGAACGCATGGAGCTTTTTAAAAAAAACTGAATAATTTATAAGATGGGGATATATGAAAGGAAGTCTGATGCCAGTTCTCATGTGCCTTCCTAGAGTAAAATTACTTTCTGTAATAAGGTCAGGAGAATTTTTAGATGCAAATAACATGAATGTGGGACATGAGAAATTGCAGAAACAGCTGATGCATGTACATGCTGTGATTTAAAAACACCGAGGGACATTTTGTTAAAATATTGAAGAATATATTTTCACAAGCAAATGTATTTAATGAAGTTGTCATTTCATTAAGTGGAATATGAAGAACCAATATTTCAGAGCAAACCTGACAGATGACTAACACTTTCATATAATTGAAGTAATTTTTTACCTTTTTCCATGAGAATTTTAGCATGCCAGTACATACCCTAAGAATAACTGTATCCCCTGCTAATTGGAATGTGTGATTCTGAAAGATGTATAGATCATCTAAATTAAAAATAAGGTCTATGATGTTGAGATAATGGCCTTTGGTTTAATAATTTGGAATAAGATCATTTAAAATGAGGAACAGAAACCTGACCCTGAGTGGATTCTGGCTCGGTCTGTTAGGCCGCAGAATTGATTCACCTTCGAAAAACAAGGCACATCTACAGGCAGGCAGGTAAGATCTTGGGCCAGCCCGAGGCAAGGCCACGAAGGGAGGAGGTAGTGGTCGTGCTGCTGAGTCCTTCTCCTTTCCCTGTTAAAACTGCGCTCCCACCTCTTGGTGTTCTCTCTCACTTGTTTCCTAAGTGGCCCAAGTCCTCAAGGAATCCATGAGTTGGCCCATCACTGTCCTTGGGGCACCCCAGGCAGGAAAGCACCTACTACTAAGTGCCCTGCTCTTCCACTTTGCTCAGACTGTGTCGCTCAGGAGTGCCGCTTCCATGCAGTTAGGAGGAAAAGATTGGACTACAGCTAGAGCCACAGAAGAAGGAAGGGTAAGGATTTGTTGACTGACTCAAAGCACCCAGCCTGGGCAAGTGTGGTGTGAGGGGGCAAAGATCCAGCTGTGCTTCACCCACCATGCCCTGCCCTTTTTAAAAAAGATTAAATTTATTGGGATGACATTGATTAACAAAATTGTGTAGCGGTCAATTGTACAATTCTGTGATGCATCGTCTGTACATTGCACTCTGTGTGCACCAGCCAAAGTCAAGTTTTCTTCCGTCGCCATGTGTTTGGTCCCCTCTACCCTGTGCTAACCTCCCCGCCCTCACTGCCCTTTTCATTGCTTAGAGGCACCATTGCTTCCACTGTGCGCACTGTGGGGACTGTGCCAGCTTAGAGGGGACCTTTATGTGACTCATCCTCCCAGAAGAATCCGCTCTTCTTGTTCTGCACAGAGGCACCGTGTAGCTGGTGGTGGCTCTACCTAAATTAATTATTATTGCAGTGATTTAGACCTTTAAAGCTTTATTTCAAAGTTCTCCTATATAAATTATCTCACTTGAACATTACAAAAGCTCAGTGACTTTGAATGGGCCAGGGACGACTTATCTCTATGGTGCAGACGCGAAGGTGAAGTTCAGACTGAGTGACTTTCCTGAGGTGCTAGATCTTGATCTTGAACCCTGTACTTGTAACTTGATATCCATTGTTCTTTCCACTACTTCTTTGTTTGAATTGTGAATGACAACATTTAAAAAACTTTTTATTATGAAACTGTGCACATGTGCTTGAAAGTACAGAGGAAAAATAATGAACGTTCATATATCTGTTATCCACATTCAAAAATTAATAGATTTGGCCACATCTATAAGCAAATCTCAGGCATCACATCTTTTTACCTTTCATATTTCAGTTTTTATATCTTACAAGAAGTGGACATATTGTATAGCCACAGTGTCATTACCACCCCTAACAAAATTAATACTGATTCCTTGATATCATGTAGTAGCCAGTTAATATTCAAATCACTCCATTTGCCTAAAACAAATTCTTTATAGGGATGTATCCAAATCAGGACCAAAACCCCTTTATTCTATCTTTTATCATTTCTCTCTCTTAATTTTCATCTTCTTTACTTTTGCCTTCTCCATCATTTGGAAACCTACTGAAATATTCAGTACCTTTAAACACACACACACACACACACACACACACACACACACACACACACTCACACGTCCTTATTTTCAGTTACTGCCCTATGGTTCTCTTTATTTTCTCAGCCAAACAAAAAACAAAACAATAGCCTGTACTTGTTTATTTATTAATTTATCTATCAAAAACATTGATTAACAACTATGTCCTAAGTCTGTGAAAGGGTTTGAGAAAATAGAACCAAAAGTTAATTTTCATTACCCTCCAAAGTTTTCTGTTGTTCTTGTAATTTCTACCACCTTCCTCTTCTGCACCCCTCCCTGGACAACCAACGATCTGCTCTCTGTCACTATAAACACATTTACACTTAAAAACTTTTTCTTTTGGATTTAATCTTTACTGTATTTTTTCCATTATCATTTAGTCCTCTTATATCCCCTCCCCCCAGCAGTCCCCACACTGTTGTCCATGTCCATGAGTCTTTTTTCCTTTTTGCTCAACCCCTCCACTCCTAACACACTCCCCCCACTAGCTGTCATCCTGCATTTTAAATTTTTATACAAATGCAGTTACTCAGCATGTGCCCTTTTTTGATCTGGCTTCTCTTACTCAATATTACAAATTTGAGATTTACCCATGTTGTGCTGAGTATATTGCATTATATAACGATACCACAATCTGTTTATTTGTTCTTTTTTTTTTAATGGACATTTCGGTTGTTTTCAGTTTTCAGGTATTACAAATAAAACCACAATGAACATTTGTGAACAAGTCTTCGTGTGAACATAAGCTTTCCTTTATTTTGGATTAGTACCTAGGAATGGAATGGCTGAGTCATGGTATACATGTTTAATTTAAATTTATTAAACTCTTTTCCAAACTGTTTCCCACTGGCAGTGTATCCAGTTGCTCCATTTCCTGTCAACACTTAGTATGATCAGTTTGAAAAATTTTAACCATTCTAGTGGTTATGTACTGCTATCTCATTCTGGTTTTAATTTGAATTTCCCTGATGATTAATGATGTTGAATATTTTTTCCATGTGTTAATTTACTACCTGTATATCTTCTCTAGTGAATTGTTTGTTCAAATCTTTTAGCCCATTTTAAAAATGAGGTTATTTTGTTATTATTCAGGTGTCAGAGTCCTTTATGTATTCTAGATACAAGTCCTTTATCAGATGTATGTTTTTATAAATATTTTTCCCAGTCTGTGGCTTGCCTTTTTGGAAAGATGTTTTGAAGCTGAAAAATAATATACCATGTGTTGCACCTAGTAGAATGCCTGACATCATGATTATTATTATTAGAAATGTTCTTTGAAAACATTTCTTTGAAGATAATATTAACTTTTTTTGTGAATTATCAATGATAATAGGAGCTAAAAACAGTGCCAAGTCCAGACTCTTGAGACACTCAAATCACTATCGTATTCATTTTGCTTATGCTGTACTTGCTGTCAGAGAATCAGAGATGGCATCACCCATGGCCCTTGTCCTCAAAGGAACTGATAAGACATATTTATGGGAAGAAGCAGTGAGACAGTCCTAAGGCAGCACTGCAAGGTTAGGCAAATGTTATTTATGCAGAAAATAGTATTGCTTTTTTTTTTTTTTAAAAGAGAAGCAGTGAGTACATTCATGGGGTAGTGGGAGAAGGAATGGTGGGAACCCTGACAGGTAGTATAAGCCTGAAAGACTTTTTTAAAGATTTTGTTTATTTATTTTTAGAGAAATGGGAAGGGAGGGAGAAAGAGATGGGGAGAAGCTGTGCAAGAGAAACATTGATTGGTTGCCTCTCACATGCCCCCTAACTGGGGACCTTGCCTGCAACCCAGGCATGTACCCTGACTGGGAATTGAACCAGTGACCTTTGGGTTCATTGGCTGGTGTTCAGTCCACTCAGCTGCACCAGCTAGGGCAGAAAATGGTTTTTGAGAACCTGATATATATATCAGATGCTGTACTGTGTGCTTGGGATTAAAGTGGGAACTATGTTTAAAAGGGGGTGGGGAGTGGGGATTGAGAACAGGCATTAAAAGAAACAGCCATAAAAGCCTTTATTGCATGTTATCTTGTAACCACTTCTACATGTTGCACCATTCAGCATTGACTTTTTTTGGTAGTGTATCTCTAAAATGAAGTGTCAATTCTTATTGTATTCTGAAACTATGTGTATTTTAGATAGTCCTAGCTTTTTGCATAAAGTACTTAAAAAACAAACAAACCAAAGTGCTTATTGTATGCAACATCTTTGATTCCTTTTACTAAAATTACCTTTCATTTTTTTATTATATTTTTTTCCTTGGGAGGATACAAGTTGGACTTGGGCCAGTGATATTGAACATGAGGCACAGCTGTTGAAGACAAGATACAGAATTCCAATTGTTTTCCTGAGTGATTTTATAATAGCAGTGGCAGAATATTAGTTTTGGTTGCTGTATTAGGATGTGCTAGCCACTATAATAAAAATGCACAGGCTCTTTATATAGCGCCTCAGTTTCCTTATCACATATTAAACATGCGTATAATAATAATAATAATGAAGCATTATTGTATCTTTGTCCTAGGATTCCTGTTTGAACACACTTTACAAACTAAAAGTGCTAAAAGGCTGTTAGGATCCGCAGCAGGTGCAGGGGCAGCAGCAGCAGCAGCAGCAGCAGGACTGACGGGTATTATGACTCTTGTCAAAATGGCAATGATTTACCCATCTTAATCTCTGAGCCCAGGATGTTGTCTGAACACAGAGGTGAGAAAGGAAATCGGATGATCTCATTCCTGTTCTTGATTCCGCAGTGGTTCACCTCTTAAAGGTGTCTGCGGTCGGTAAGATTAATGGTTTGGTTCAGGGAAGCCTGGGGTAGTGACAGCCGTTCTCTCTTTGGGGGCCTCACTTCGTTTATGGTGGAGGTGCCCTTGGGAACACCGCACTGGGTGCTCGGAAATTTATCATCTTCCCTTGTATTCATTCCTGGATATGATTTATGCTTATGGTTGCTTATTTTTCTTCAGGGGCCTCTGAATAGATTTGTGTTTTTATAATCTGTGCTACTTAATAATTGCAGCCACAGCAATTTGTAAAAAAGTTTGTTGAGTGTTCATCTACGCTCTACAGCAATGGCTATCAAACTTGGGAGCGCAGGAACCACCGGGAAACACAATACGAATTTCAGACTCTAGGGTCAATTGTTACAGACTCTGGTTCACTAAGTCTGGGATGGGTTATTAATCAGGTATATTTATTAAGCTTTTCTGCTTGGTTAGCCTTTAAAAAAAATCCTCACCTGAAGATGTGCTTTTATTGATTTTAGACAGAGAGGAAGGGGGAAGTGGGGAGAAAGAGAGAGAGAGAGAGACACCAGTGTGAGAGAGAAACACCAATCAATTGCCTGCAGCTCGTGCCCTGACCAGGGACCTAGGGATGTGCCCTGACAGGGAATTGAAGCTGCCATCCTTTGGCGTATGGGATGATGATGCTCCGACCAACTGAGCCACTTGGCCAGGGCTGTTCGATTAGCCTTTTAATGATATATTCTTGTACTCATTTTTAGTTGCTACCGTAGAGATCTCAGTATGCATTTCTGACTAATTATAAAACACCTTCCTTAAGTTTTACCCAAACGGAGAAAAAGCTTACAGTAGCTAATTTCACTTGCTACCTCCTGACTTTTGCAAGACATTATTATTGTTCTTTTAAAGCAGTAAATATGATTTTATATTTACTTTTTACTGCTCCCCATTTCTTTCTGCAGCACTACCTTCCACTTGTGGTTGTTTCCTTACACCCTGAAGAATTTCCTTTAGAAGCTCTTATAATGTCAGGCTGCTGGTGACAAATTCTCTGAGCTTTTACTTGTCTGGAAACATCTTTATTTCACTTTAAACTTTTGAAGATATATTCACTGAGTACAGTATTTTAGGTGGATAGTTTTTCTTTTATCTACCGCACCCTCCCTTCCCAACTCCAGCACATTAAAGATGTTATTTCATTGCATTATGGCTTCCAATTTCCTTTGAAAATTCAGCTTTCAGCTGTCAATAGAATTGTTGCTTGCTTCCTTGGTTGCTTTTTAAGATTTTCTTCCCCTTGTTTTTGTTTGGACTTCTGTACTTTAATCAAGATTTTTTTTTTCTTTCTTGCCAGGTGTTTATTCAAGTACCTGAATCTGCAGTTGAATCTGCTTTTGATCAGTTTTATCTCACCAAGTATCTCTGCTGCTCCAATACATCTCTCTTCCTCCCAGAACTCTGAATACACACATGGAGCGTTTGACCGTTTTTCGTGGGTTTTTTACTTCCTGTTCTGTTCTTGTCACTCTTTTTTCTCTGTGCTTCTGTCTGGATATACCATACTGACTTCTGTTGAAGCCCAGTGATTTTGTATTCTATTGTGTCCAGGCCTCTGTTAAGCCCATCCAATTTGCTTTTAACTTTAGGTGTTGTATACCCTTACTCTAAAACGTCTACTTCATTTTTGTATAGAATCTTTTTCTCTGTTGAATGTTTCCATGTTTTCACCCATTCTGCCCACACTTCCCCATATTTTATTTAACATTTAAAACTTAATTATACTGTATGTAGTCTTTGTCTACTAATTCCAACATCTGTATCATTGGTGAATATGTAATTTATTGTTTGTTTTCCTTTTGTTTATCAGTCACATTGTCCTGCTTTTTTACATGTCCATGTATGTTTGATCGTCTGCGGTCACAGTGTTTAAGAATGCAGTGAAGGCTCTGTGTGATGTCTCCCTGCCGAGGGCTTCCCTTCCCTACCAGGCGGACAGAGTCATCCTTTGGTATGTTTTCTGAGAACTTTTGCTTAAAACCCCAAATTTAAAAGAATTGTGTAGATGTGCTACCCTGGTCTGTATTCACATTAAAAATCAAGTTAAGTTTTGTTCTTCTTCTGTGAGAGTGTGCTTTTGCCCCCAGAAACTGAGCTGAGCAGGGTTTAATAAAAATCACCTCACTTCTGTATCTTGTTATTTCTCATCCATGGCTCATCCATGCTTGTGATTCAGATTTGGTGGGTCTCAGGCTCTTGAGTCTGAAAGTTTTGCTCTTTGAAGGTTTTCAGGCTTTAGCTTTTGAATTCCCTCCACCATGCAAATCAAAACCTGGGAACTGTCTTTAGGGGGAGACTAGCTGTATTGTTGCAGGCTCCTTCTTTCCAGTGCGATTTTCTCTCCCAGGCATCAAGTCTGGGGTGATGTCGTCACTTGACGTTTCTTGCCCAATACCCCCAGCCTTCCGTGCTACCCCAGAACACCGCAAATGATTAATGGTAAACATTAGCCTTGCATTTGGATTTCCTCAAGTTTTCAAATGCCAAATCTGTGTGACCGCCAAAAGCACTGATAGTGTAATTTTGTTTGGACCAAGCTTAATTGTTGACCTTTTACCAGTGGCATTTACCTCTTGGAAAGTGCCCCAAAGGAAGAAAACAGGTGGCTATGGTCAATTCTTGTAGGAAGTGCTTTTCTCACCATGGATTTGGGAGTTCATCTAAATTTCACTGCTTGCAGGAAACTCTAATATCTTAACATACTTTTTTTTGTAATTTGCTTTTCTTTTGATTATTACAGTGGAAATATTGGACCCCAATAACCTGCTGCATTCACCTTACATGTCACAGTGCTGAAACTGTTGAGTGAAGGCACACAGATTCAGTCTCCCCATAGTTTGTATCAGATAGAGCAACATACTTGCTTACAATATGTAAATTTTGTTATTAAACTACAGCTGAAGATTTGGGATTTAAATATGTTACCAGGTAATGTACAAGAAGAAGAAGGAATGCTTCCAAACTCATTCTATGAAGCCAGCATTACCCTGACACCAAAATAATAAAAACACATTATAGTTACAATATTTTTGATGTCCATGGATGCCATATATACATGGAACTCATAAAGCATAACAGCAAAAAACCAAACAATCCAGTTAAAATACAGATAGAGGACCTGAATAGACATTTCTCCAAAGAGGACATACAGATGGCCAACAGACATCCAAGAAGATACTCAGCATCACTAGTCATCAGAGAAATACAAATCGAAACCACAGTGATATATCACCTCACATCTGTCAGCATGGCTATTATGAAAAAGACATTGAATACAAGTGTTGGCAAGAATGTGGAGAAAAGGAACCCTGGTGCATTGTAAATTGGTACAGTCACTATGGAAAACAATATGGAGATTTCTTTAAAAAATAAAAAAAAGAGCTTCTGTATGACCCAGCAATTACTCTAATTTGAAAATGTATGTGCACCCCTATATTTATTGCAGCATTGTTTACAATAGCCGAGGTGTGGGGGCAACCTAGGCATCCATCAATGGATGAATGGATAAAGAATTATTATGTATATACAGGGTGGGGCAAAAGCAGGTTTACAGTCGTATGTGATACAGAGTTTATTCTTGTATTATTATTTATTAATTATTATAATGTTTTCATATAAACAACTGTAAATCTACTTTTGTCCCACCCTGTATATACACACAATAGAATATTACTCAGCCATAAAAAAGAATGAAATCTTGCTATGTGCAACAACATGAATTGACCTGGAGGGTACTATAATAAGTGAAATAAATCAGACAGAGAAAGACAAATACATGATGTCAGTTATATGTGGAATCTTAAAAAAATAAAATAGCCCTGGCTGGTGTAGCTCAGTGGATTGAGTGACAGCCTGTGAACCAAAGGGTCACTGGTTTGATTCCCAGTCAGGGCACATGCCTGGGTTGTGGGCCAGGTCCCCAGTAGGGGACACACAAGAGGCAGCCACACATTCATGTTTCTCTCCTTTTCTTTCTCTCTCCCTTCCCCTGTGTCTATAAAAATAAATAAAATCTGTTTTTAAACTTTTATTTATTTATTTATCTTTAGAGGGGAAGGGAGGGAGAGAGGGAGAGAAATGTCAATGTATGGTTGTCTCTTGTGCGTCCCCTGCTGGGAACTGGCCTGCAACCCAGGTATGTGCCCTGACTGGGAATCGAACCGTGATCCCTTGGTTCACAGGCCTGCGCTCAGTCCACTGAGCTACACCAGCCAAGGCAAAAAAATAAATAAATAAATAAAATCTTAAAAAAAAAAATCAAATGAATAAACAAAACATAAACAAACTCCTAGGGTCAGAGAATAGGGTGGGGATGGGAGGATGAGTGGAAAGGAAAACAAAAAAGCAAAAAAAAAAAAAAAATGACATCACCCCCAACTGCTGAGAGTAAAAACTGCTGTTGTAAATTCAGTATACCTTTGGCCATAAATATGTTTCATAGTTAAAGCAAATTGTATCCAATTCCAAAGATATGAGTGTTTTTATTTAAAAGCATAAGTTTGAGAAATTACTCTCTAGTAACTCCCTATTAGATTTCAAATTCAATTAAAAAAAAGAAAGAAGAAAAATTCAATCTGAAATTGTATTGGTTTATTTTCTTAATTTAAAACTTTTTTATCCATCATTTAAAAATATACTTTATTGAGGTATAACTTATATTTACAAAATTGTACCCATTTTAGGCTTCTATTTCAATGAGCTTTGACAAATATATACATCTCTGTAACCATCCTCCTTTCAGTGAGGAGACGGAACAATTCCTCAAATATTCCTACCTTTTGTTATTATTCTTATATAGACCTTCTACACCAATTAATACTTAATTTCCTTCCTCCCTCAGTCAAGTTGCTGGTTCCTGACTCAAAAATTTATACAGATTACCATTACTGCTTCTGAAATACTCCCTTTTAGTTTGACTTTACCCTCAAAGACTTCCCTGATTGAGTCCTCTGATCTCCGTTCCCTTCTTTTTCCCAGGGGTCCCATACATTCTTATGAATGCAGATGAAACTGTTTTAACTTAGGCATGTTGACATGTTTGCTCTGTGAAGCTGTTTATTTGATTCATATTTCTGGGCCCTGGCTGCCCTTCTTGGAGTCAGATTTACTCTGTTTCTTTTAGAACCCCCATGAGTGCCCTTTACAGTATTTTGTTCAATAAGTGCTATTAATAGACACAATTTGCAGAATGTAAATGAACTTCATTTCCAAAGTCCTAGACTTACCCCAGGCAACCTTGGTGGGTCTTATTTTGTGCTGAGTTCTGAGGATACACTCCCAAGTCACAGTGCCATTAGCTCACTCAACCCTTCAACATAATTTCATACCTGACTAGTATGAGATTGTCTTTTGCAAAAGCAATGACCCATAGCGGTGGCAGCATCTGTCTATTAGTATGTTGAGCACTGAATTGGAATTTTAATGCTAATAATGAACTAGAATAATATCTTACTTGGACAGGAGCCATTTAATTCTCTCCTGTGAACTGAAATATTATTTGAGTAGCTATCAAGGCCATGGCAATAAATGAAAAATTTTGTTATTACAATGTTTTAAGAAAGGTAAAAGAAGAAATTCAGGTTTTATGAAAATGTTCCTTAAAAATAATGATCATTCTAAAATAGAGTTGAGGTAAAATGATCTTGCTACTGAAACACGACCCCAACTTTTTGCCCTTTTTCAGCCAAGTGAGACCCGAAGGAATAATATTGGGTTTTATATCTACACTGTACTACAGACATGGGTGTGCTTTAAATAGGGTTCAAGGAAAATCTAGAGGAGTGAAATTCACAAATTTTATTTAAGCCCAATACTAGTAACATTCTTTTATAATATTCTTTTTTATTTTTTAAATTTTACTTTAGAGAGAGGGAGAAAGAAAGAGGTGGAGAGACACCAATGTGAGAGAGAAATGTCAACTGATTGCCTTTCTGCAAGTGCTCTGACTAGGGACAGAGCACAGAGCCTGCAACCCCGGCATGTGCCCTGACCTGGAATCGAACCAGCAACCATTCAGCTTTCAGGATGATGTCCAACCAACTGAGCCCTGACAGCCAGGGCTCTTTTATAATATTCTTCAGGAATGCTTGATATGTCTACTTTTTGATTTCCCTTCTGGTCTGGAATAATCTTAAATAAAGAGCTTGGCAGCTATGGAAATGCTGAAAAGAAAGAGAGAGTAAAGATCTGTGTAATTCTTGATGAATATAATCAACTGATGAATGACCAAGAGTTGGTGGAGGTCAAGGTGGGACATGAAGCAGGACAATGAAGATTTATTAAGAACAACTACTAACGGGGGATAAGGGGTAAGAGAAGGCACTTGACTTTGGGTCATGAACACACTATATAATATACAGATGATGTGTTATAGAATTGTACCACTGAAACCTATGTAATTTTATTAATCAATGTCATCTCAGTAAATTCAATGAATATTTTTTAAAAAGAGTATACTGAAACCACTGAAACCAAGGGCTTTCCCACTGATGTCTCATTTAATTTCTTACATCTATCTATCATCTATCTATCTAATCTCATCATTATTTTGGAGATAAGAAAACCAAGACTGAAAAGTAGTTTAATTGACTAGATCAAGGTCACAAAGAACCAGAGTCAAAACACACATTTTCTGACTCCAAGGTTCATGTAACCATAGTCCATACTTATGTCTACCTTTTTTATAGTCACAGAATAGGCATCATAGTCACAGGAGTGCATTGCTTTTTGACAACATTGTATGTGTCAGTTTATACCTACCAACTGAGACATGGTAACCTTCCTTTTTTGATATTTCCACTTGTTTGACAAGTTTAATTATGTGAAATGCTTCTTGACTGATTTGAACAGAATGCCTTGGTCCTCTGAGAATAGGTGCCATTTCTCCATTCACTGGCAGAGGCAGGGGCTGTCATCTTGCAGTGACACCTCACGGCCTTCTCCATTGTGGCTACTGTTGGCTTGTAGGAAGCTTCCTCCCAGGGTAAGCATGGAGACTACAGGGCTCAACCTTAGCTCCAGATTGACAGCGGTGGATTTTGTAGGTGACAGAAACCCAATTAATGAACTGGACATACAGAAACGGTCTCTAAGCTCTGGGAATGGGGTCAGGTGGCGATGACAAAGACAAATGTACTTGTTTGCCTTTTGTGTGTAGGCTTTGTCCTGTACTAACAGCTTTCTTCTCATGTTGCCGCTGTCTCTCTTATTTTTCAAGCAGAGTTATTTGAACTCATACAGTGAGAAGAAGTTTTACAGGTTTGGGCATGTCAGGAAGGCAAAGTTGTAGAGGTAGAATGTATGTGGCCCATGAGATTTACTTTTTTGAAACTGATTATGTAAAAAAGTTTATTTGGTAATCACTTGGTTTTGATGATGTGAGCCTGTAGATAAATGTGGAATAAGGAAGCTCTGATAAAGATATGTTGCCCATGTCACATGAAGGCACGTGCCAGTCCTATTTTAATACAACTGACCCTGGAACAGCATGGGTTTGAACTGTGCAGGGAGCCATTTATCATGGATGTTTTTCAATAAATACTGTAAATGTATTTTCTCTTTCTTGTGATTTCCTTGATAATACTTTCTTTTTTCCAGCTAATTTTATTGTAAGAATAGGGTAAATTATATATTTATATATAAAATATGTGTTAATCTACTGTTTATGTTATCATTAAAGCTTACAGTCATCAGTAAGCTATTAGTAGCTAAATTTTTGGAAGTCAAAAGTTATACGTGGATTTCTGACTACATGGGGGTCATTGTCCCTAACTCCTGCTCCTAGGTTGTTCAAGAGTCAACTGTAGTTGTTATAATAATAACAACGGGGAAAATTTGTGAGTGCTTACCATATGCAAGACACTCTCCTAAACTTATTATATTATTTTATTGTTATGCCACCTTTATGAGGTAGATATTATTACGTTCATTTAAAGGTAAAGAAACTGAAATTTGGAGCAGTTAAGTAATGCAAAGACACAGAGCCACTAAGTGGCAGAGCTGTGACTGAAAGCTGAGTCTGTCCAACTTGGAAATCCATGCCCTCAGGGACCAGGTTGTTTGGAGGCCCTTTAGTGGTGGAAGGACAGTGTAGCCCAAGGGCCCCCAGGCCTGCAAATTGTTTACTTCTCATTCCAGGGCATTAGCAGAACAAGAAATGGAATCCAGATTCTAGAGCTGATTGGCTGATTTTCTTCTTCAAAATACCTTTTGTTTTTCACTGTTTCAGAGTACAATTTGAAGTATAACATATACCATTAGAAATTATTATTTTTTAACTGCACACAAATTATAAACTTTGCATTTGGTTATTTAATAATCCACTCTGGTGCCCCGAAATGCAGAATGTTGCCCCCTAGGGCCATGCCCTCTGCAGAACTATTTTTGCCAGGTGTCAACACCATGTCAACAGACAGAGGGTAGCTCAGAGCCAAGAAGTCTCCCAAAGGTCACTGGTTTCGGCACAGAGAGAAGTGTCAGTGGGGAGTCAGGCTGTGTGCAGGTCCAGAGCGCACCTGCGTGTCTTTCTGGGTGTGCCTGGCCTCTCTCATTGCCATTCCAGGTCTGCATGCCTGTGGCTGATTGCAAAGGCACCGATGGCAGCAGCAGGAGTTTCAATAAACCAAAGCCTGTTAATTGCACTGAGAAACCGTGGCTGAGAGACATTAAATACCACTTTGTTGGGTCATTACATTTGTTATAAATGGTTGGTTGCCAGGCTCTAAATAAAATAGCTGAAGAAAATAAACCATGGCTTCCTTAAGGTCTATCATAACTGTTTGTTGACATTTCTGCCAGACTTGCCTTAATTTCTACTGCAAGGTTTTATAAAAATGATATTGTATCCATTCCTGGGACTTTTATAAGGCATGTGAAACTTTCCAATACTGAGGCACCTAAAGGTCACTTCTAAAATTGGGGTTCTTTCCTATAAAAGCTAGACTTAATTTGGATTCAGATGCATTTGACAGAATTTTAAAACTTTTCTTTGGCCTCCCCAAACTGACTGGTTTTATGCCAAACGAGCACCCATTTCTGTGGCGCATTGAGTTTTCTGAACTCGACCAGTGTATGAACAGCAGAAAAACTTCACACAGTTAGGTGTTCAATCTGACCCTTATCCTATACTAAATATGGATTTCAATTTTAGAGTAAATATGGAATTTCTGGGTCCAACTCTACACCCAAGTGAATAAGCATGAGAAGGTGAGAAACTGAATCAAAGAAAATTCTGGTAAGAAAACCAATAGGGCAGAAGATTTTAAAAACAGGAATTCCACATTGGAAATTAGTACATTGTTTTCTATTGCTGCTGTAGCAAATTTCCGCTATTATAGTAGCTTAAAACAGCGTTCATTTATTTTGTCCCAGTTTTGTAGGTGAGCAATCTGGTAAGCTCATTTTAGGGTCATACAGGCTGAAAGTGAGGTGTTGGTAGGGATGCATTTTTTACTGGCAGCTCTTAGGGGCGAATCCTCCCCAGCTTCCACCCCCAGGTTCATTAAGGTTGTTGGCTAAATTCAATTTTTACTGTTGAAGAATTGAGGTCCTCATTTCTTGCTGGCTGCCTCCAGGACTTTGTTCTCAGCTCCTAGAAGGCACTTATGTTCCCTGGCTCAAGGCTCCCTGACTTCCTCCATCCTCAAAGCCAACAGAGGTGGGCCATATCTTACCACACCTCACATCTCTCAGACCTCCCCTCCCCAACCTGCCTCATCTTCTCTTTGCTTCCCTTTGACTGCGGCCAGAGAAACAGCTCTGCTTCAGGGTGATTAGATTGGGCTCATCCAGATAATCCAGGACAATCACCCTATTTTAAGATCTGAAACCCTAATTACATCTGCAAACTTCCTTCATAGCAGTGTCTAGACTTGTGCCTGATTACACAATCCTGGGGGGGGGGGCATCCTTAGAATTCTGTGTACCACAGAAATGCATGCAGCAGAGGCCACCCAGGAGGGATGCCTAGGCCAGACGTGGGCGGGAATTGAGGTTTGATTTATGACTCCGCATCACTGTTGCCTCTAATATTTTTAATTTGTGAGAAGAAGACCATCATGCACATAAATTCTTGCTTGACATTGTCGATAAATTCTTGGAAAGTGACTTTAAGCGAAATGACCTATATCAAAACCAATTTCATCATAGGTTAATTGATATAAATAAGTGTTAAGTTCCTACAGCATATTTCTGGGCAGAAAAATGCCACCAAACTCCCAAATAAAGAACCAAACACCTGTTAATATTAAAAATTGAAATATATGTGAACTATACAGACATTTAAGAAAGATTAATAAAAACAAGTGAGATAATTCTTTTCTAATTGGAGAAGAATTATCAGGGTCATGGGTGACCAGAGCCTTTCCCTGGCTCAGGGCACACTCACACCTCTATGCACACTCACTCAGAATGGGACAATGTAGGTATGCCAGTTCACCCCACGTGCGCATCTTTGGGATGTGGGAACAAACTGGAGTCCCTGCAGGAAACCCACACAGATGGGGAGAATGTACAAATTCCACACGATGGCTCCAGCCAGGAAAGAATTTGTTCTTTTTTTTCTCACCAACATGGTAATGAAATGATATTTTTTGAGGACCAGCTTTAATCAATAAGCTATGTGGCCAGCACATAGCTTAATCTTGTAACAAAATGAAATAGACATATTTACTGAAATGCGGAGTCACTTTTGGGTTTGCACCATCACTCAATATATGTTGAAGGAGGTCATGAGAGAGTGTGACTGCTGTTGACCCTGGAGCTGAACCCAGGCGATTGGAGGCTCCTCACCTCTTTTCTGTCCTTGGAGTGTGTGTTCTGCCCACCATTTGCACAGTGGGAGCCATTTTCCATAATGCAGCCTTGAGAGAGCAGTGTGCAGCTGAGGCCACCTGCATGCTAGACGTGACTGAACCTTGTTAAGGCCTCTATATAAGTTCTTAAGATTTCAGCAGGTGGGTGAGGACATCTACTCATCTTGCAGCAAGCAGCCTGAGACAGCCTCCCTTGATTATTAAACCTGCCACCAACCTGTCTAGAGTGCTCTTAACCTGCCTCTTTTTCAATCTCTCCTTGTACTCTGTGTATGGGGGACAATTTCAGATTTCACTCTGGAAGCTCCTGAGATTTCAAAACAACAATGCAGTTGACCCCTGAACAATGCAGGGGTCAGGGACAATGACCATCTGAACATTTGAAAATCGAGTATAATCACTGTCAGCTCTCTGTATGCAGGGATTCCCAGCCATGGAGATGACCCTCAAACAACATGGGTTCGTACTGCATGGGTCAGTTGAGAAAGGTTTGCATATAAGTGGATTCACACAGTTAAAACACAAGTTGTCCAAGGATCATCTGTTTATGACATAAGGGAGAACCCAGCGATAATCTTTTCCTGCCTAGCAACGCTGCCAGATATGCCAGGACCCCAGACACATAAGCAGACAATCGGCATTGCCTTAGCTCTCAGAGCATGAACTCCCTAACCTAGCACAAACCGGGGATGTAGAGCCAGACCCGGTGATGGCTTTGCTAAGGACCTCACCTGGGGAAGGGGGCTTCAGAGAGTGATGACTCAGACCTAAGGTCTCCTGGTAAGTTGAAGATCACACCCAAGGAAGGTGGAAGAATAGGGTAGTGAGGGTGTCTTGACCGCTAGAGCATGGGTGCAATTGCCAAGAAGGAAAAGGGGGCAGCCACCTGGACTGGGGCTCACTTGTTAGGTGCCGAGTGTTTACTGAATTCTACTGTGTGCCTGACTCTACTGCCTCATTCAGTCCTTGCAATAACTCTAGGGAGTAAAGATATGATTATAATCCATCTCTAGTTTACAGATGAGGAAACTAAGGTTGAATAGTTTTTATCATCATAGTCACATGCTAATAAATAGTGGAGCTGGCATTCAAATCCTGGTCCCAGGACACACTGTGAGCATTAGATCACCAAGGTATACCGCCTCTGACGGAGGCCCGGGCCCACCAGTGCTGCCCGGGAGTCCTTTCTGAAGGCACTGAGGAAGCTGGGAAGAGACCTTCCGCAGGGGTCCCCTGGCAATTCTGACCCAGATGACAATCAGCTGGAGGCCCATGGAGCAGGGTAATTCAGGTCTCTAATCATTCATTGTAACAACACCCCTCATTCACTTAAGAAGAGTAGTCATAGAAGTTCAAGACAAATATAATAGCAGGCATCGAATATTGACTGTGTATGAGGCAGTATGATCAGAACTCTACATATATTTAATCTCTACAATGACCCACAAAGTAGGTATTATTATTCCCTTACTACAGATGAGCAAAGAGATGCAGAGAGGTTAAGTAATTTGTCCAAGGCACAGAGTTAGTTGCAGGAATGAGAAATGCCAACTAGCCCCCGGATGTTAATAGAAGACGATGGGAATGAGGTAATCATCAAAGATCCGACCAGGAAACTAGCAGTTGCTGGCAAACAAAAGTCACTTCCATACCCCCAAACGATGTGCTTTCAGCCATGGGGACTTTGAGAAACGAAAGCTTCTTCCCATGGGGAGGTGTGGGGAGGGAGAGCTTATGGAAACCTAGTCACAGAGGACCTAGTAATAGGTGCTCCATTAAAAAGAATTCAGTAACAGGTGCATGACAAGATGGTTATAACAAAAATATGCTCATATTTATGGAATTCTTCTTTTTCACATTTGATGAAATATTCATGACATTCTTTCAGAAAGGCATGAGGAAGAAACACCTAGAGAGAAAAGGAAAACATGAATTTTTTAGGTTAGTTTGCAACTTGTCACCACAGCTATTTTTTATTTTACTACAGATTTTTAAAAAAATCCTTTCTAAAGCTCGCCAGTTGACAGAGGAAATTATGATGAAAGATGAGAGCGAGGCTGATGAGCACAGATGTAAGAGCGGCTAACCAGCACCGCGCAGTCAGCCTCCCACGCCTTCTCTCCAGGCGTGCAATTGACGGACTGAAACTTTTGTTAAAACCACTTATAAAAACCCCCCACAGAACAGACTATGTGGATGCTAAATTTAAATTTTCACTACAGAAAATATATTAATGATCAAGGGTTAAGTTGATTTAAAAAAACCCTCTAAAAATAATGATTGATAAAAAAGGGGGAGTTGATTAGCAAGCAGCCTTTGACCTATAGCTCCCTTTTGAGACTGAAGCGGCATCAGGAGAACACAGGTGTGTATGGAGGGGGACGTTCTGGAGATGGGCGATTTGTAGCTCTTCTCCTTGGTGGTAAGGTGGCAGGGCCTCTGTGTTGGAACTGGGGCAGGTCGAGAGCTCTCCCGCATGTTTTAGTGTTTGCGCTTCGTGTGCCTCGCCAAGTTTCTCCGGAATGATGTGCTGACTGCTTGCCCAGGTGGCACCGAGCCACAGCAAGTGCGAGGCAAGCGCAGGGCAGTCTTTTCAACCAGAGACTTGTGGTACAATCAGAAAAAGGAAGTCTTTGATAGAGTAATAATAATGGCAGCTACAATTTGTTGAGGATTTAGTATGTGCCAGGCAATGTGTAAGGTCTTTTAACATATTATTCCATTTCCTTCTCATTTGATGCATGAGAAACCCGAAGCTCAGAGAGGTTAAAGGATGTGTCCGAGTTCATGATGCTGCCGGGGGCTGGGATCCGAAGCTGGGCCTGATGGTGTGTAATAAGATCTGAGAACCCAGGCTCATGGATCAGATGACTTGGGTTTACCACTTTTGCTTGTGTAATTTGTGACCAGTTAAATGACCTCTCCAAGCATCTGTAATATTTCCTCATCTGTAAAGAAGGGATAAAAACAATAGCTATGTTGGTTATTCAATAGGTATTAACTATCATCAATATTCCAAAGCCCATGCTCTTGGCTAGTTCACCATACTCCAAACTCTGAAGCAGGAGTCTGTGCTGAGGGTGCAGTTGGAGATTGCATTAGAAATTCCAGCTCTAGTCTTGTAGGGTGCCATTCCGCCCTCCGAACTTAAGGGCCTTTTTGTTTTAATGTGTACTATACCTGACCTTTCGTAACATCAAGAGTTATATGCTGAGGTTTTAATGAGCAAAGAATATGATGGGCAAGTTAACTTTGGATTTTACTTTCTTCTTTTATACAAAAATTGTTAAGTTTTGGGTTTTAATTACATTTTGGTTTAAAAAAATGAACAAACCAGCATGAAATTTTCTCATAAGTGATTGTGTTTTAAATGTACATAGTGATATATTCATGCAGCCTATTGTAAAAACAGCAAACAAGACTATGAAGCAGAAATGCATACGATAGAAAGCTGAAGCCCCACTTCAATCCATTCCACCTCCACCTCCTCCCTATTCCAGAGACAACCACTGATAGTCATTGCTGTGTATCATTCCTGATTGTTTTCTGGGTATTTTTATACGTAGACAAATATGCACCTGTGTCTATTTTTCAACCATAAATGGAACAATATTGTTATAATTTAATATTTTTATTTGAATGGCTGCTCTACTAAGTGAAATGCAAACTCACCACTGTGGCAATGAAGTCCCTTTATTATCTGCTTGTCCTCTCTTTCCACAGCAACACCTGACAGGTGTCCTCTCTTCAGGAAAATTACGCTGTTGTATCCTGAATGAGGTCTGGTCACCACTATTCTTACAGATTTGTTGTTACAGGTTACTACTAGCCTGGAATAACCTTTCCTAGTTTTTCCACCTTTCCAATATTTTTACCTTCTCTTAAAACTTCTGGAAGAAAACATAGGTGACAAACTCTTTGACACTGGTTTTAGCAATATCTTTTGGGGTATGGTTCTTTGGGCAAGGGAAACAAAAGAAAAAATAAACAAATGGGACCACATCGAAGTAAAATGTTCCTGCATAGTGAAGGAAACCATCAACAAAATGAGAAGATAGACAACTGAATGGGAGAATACATTCACAAGTGATACATCCAATAAGGAGTTAATATCCAAAATGCATAAGGAACTCATGAAGCTTAAAAACAAACAAAAAAGAAAATCCAATTAAAATATGGGGAGATAATAGAATGATAATAATAAAATATTTGGAGACTAGACATATCTCCAAAAGGAGTGGCCAACAAACATATAAAAAGATGCTTAAAATCACTGATCATAAAGGAAATCCAAATTGAGATATCACCTCACATATGTCAGAAGGGCTATTATGAAAAAATCAATAAATAACAAGTTTTGGTGAGGATGTGGAGGAGAGGGAACCCTTGTGAATTGTTGGTGGGATTGTATATTGGTGCAGCCACTGTGGAAAACAATATGGAGAATCCTCAAAAAACTAAAAATAGAACTACCTTGTGACCCAGCAATTTGACTTCCTTGAATTTATTTAAAGAAAATGAATATACTAATTGAAAAAGATATATGCACCCCTATGTTCATGGTGGAATTGTTTACAATAGTTAAGATATGGAAACAACCTAGGTGTCCATTGATTGGTGAATGGATGAAGAAGATGTGGCATATATTTGTAACAATATTACTCAGCAATAAAAAAAGAATGAGAGCTTGTTATTTGCGACAACATGCATGGACCTAGGAAATATTATGCTAAATGAAATAAGTAAGACAGATAAAGACAAATACCATATGATTTCATTTATATATGGAAACTAAAAAAAACAAATGAACAAACAAAACAAAACAAAAACAGACTCATAGAAACAGAGATTAAACTGGTGAAAGCCAGAGGGGAGGGGTTTGGGGGGAATGGGTGAAAGGTGAAGGAGAATGTAGTCAATATTATTGTGATAAGTTTGCACATGACAGATAGTTACTAGACTTACTGTGGTGATCACAGCATAGGGTATATAGATATCGAATCACTCTACTGTACACCTGAACCTAATATAACAGTGTATGCCAACTCTACTTAAATAAATTTTAAAAAACTGAGTAAGGTGATTATAGCAAAGAAATTGTGTGGTCGGTCATAAGATCACCATTTGCAATTGGGGAGAAAAATGTTCATGCATTTCAGCCATCTTGTAAATACAAACCAGGTCATTTAACATCAGATCCAGTGAAAATCAGTGGAGATAAGGCTGGAGCAATGATGGGAAACAGGAGAATTATTTAAAAGTACTTATAATCTTTGTTTATATTAAAGCATGTTTAGTTTTTGAATGCCAGGCTAATTTACCAATTATGGCAAATTGCTGATAATGAAAACTCAAATATATTGGGAGTATAAGTGTTAGACTTAAGTGACTATGTTTCACTTAAAATAGATTTACTAAGCAAAACCTTCAAGCAAGTGTGCTGTAGGCGGTCACTTTTACATGACAGACATAGATTAGAAATCCTTTAAATCTCATCACAGTAACCTTGCTGGGGCGGTGCCAGTTCTTTGGATGAGACTTTAGGTTGTTAATAAGTGGATGGTAGACTGATCTTTGGAGCTCTTTTCTTTATGGTAAAGTTTTTAACCTATGTGATTTCTAAATCTTTTTTCTCCCTAAAATAATGAAAACTTTTTTCCTTTTTATATTACTTTTTGAGGATTCAGTACTATATAATTTTTTCAGTAACTACTTATATTTTCCCTTATATTATTCAATAATTAGAGACTCATACATTAATTCTTCACATTTATTATGTGAAGCATTCTTTATAAACTGGTATTCCATTATAGAAATAAGTTAGTTATTGATGAATAGAACTTTCATAAGCAGAATGCTGTAGAGACACATCATAAATTTTTGCTTCTTAGCACATTTAAAAAGCATTAAAATAAATGACAAAGAACTCACTAAATGTTTATGACTTTGGTTTATGCATGTGGGTAAATGGTATGAAGGGCTCATCCGTCACTTGGTTCTCACTGCATTTAATTAGCCTGGACCACTTTATTCTACACTGGAAACACCTTATCTCCTTTTCTCTTTTATTCCCAGGACAAAGTACAATGAACAGTAACAGGCAATAGCTAACTTAAAATCCGGGTTGATGTGAATGGAAAGAAAAGTAAGCTTATTGTAGGAAATGAACAAAGAGCATCTATAGCCAGCAGTCACTCTGGAAACAGGCCATTTCAATTTTGGACCATGTTCGCTTCCTTGTGGAAGAGTTTGCCGCTCTGTTCTGTCTGTGCCATCGCATCGATGACGTACCGCGTTGGGCAGCTGTCACAGAGAGAGCTGTCTCACGTTTCGGCAGCAAGATTCATGTTTCTATATACAGGAAATAACTTTTTTTAAGTCTAAATTAGGCAGCATTTTGTATTTTTAAAATCCTTTGCAATCATTATTAGTTGTTCATGTTACAAATTTGACCACGAAAATATTGTACAAGGTGGAGTTACATGGCTATCGATTATGTGGAATAGCAGTTTTTTTTTAACTGTAAAATTCCAGCTTTACCGAGGTGTAGTTGACATATAAAATTGTAAGATATTTAAAGTGTACATTGTGGTGATTTGATATATATATACATTGTGAAAGGATTCTGCCCATGTAGTTAATTAACACATTCGTTACCTCACACATTTATCTTCTTTTTATTTTTTTTTTGGATGGAGCATTGAAGTTCTACTCTCTTAGCAAGTTACATAGTACATGTCACCAACTATAGTCACCATGCTTTACATCAGGTCATCAGACCTAATGCATCTTGCAGCTGAAAGTTCATACCCTTGTACCAGCATCTCCCCATTTCTCCCAATCCACCCCCCCCCCAGTGCCTGGCAACTACTTTCTACTCTCCATTTCTATAATTTTGACTCATTCTCTCTCTTTTTTAAGATTCCACATATAGGTGATACCACGCAGTATGTGTCTTTCACTTAGTAAAATATCCTCAAGTTTGGTCCATGTGGTCACAAATGGCAGGATTTCCCTCTTTCTCATGGTTGAATAATATTCTATTGTGTGCGCATATATATACACACACATACATGTATATATACGTACATACATACACAGGGTGGGCAAAAGTAGGCTTATAGTAGTTCACAATAAATAACATAAGAATAAAGTCTGTTTTATATCTGTGTATACACACACATATATATATACATAAAGTCATATCTTCTTTAACCATTCATCTGTTGATAGACACTTAGGTTGCTTCCATATTTTGGCTATTGTGAATAATGTGGTATTTCTGTATTTAACAGGAGAACCCCCCTAATTGTGTTGTTTGGTAGGAATTATATATTCATCAACTGCTATGTCAAATTCTGTA
Source organism: Anoura caudifer (assembly GCA_004027475.1). Lineage (NCBI taxonomy): Eukaryota > Metazoa > Chordata > Mammalia > Chiroptera > Phyllostomidae > Anoura > Anoura caudifer. Next base: position 347,032 of record PVKU01000814.1, on the reverse strand, counting down.
ATAAAAAATTATTTCTATCTTGAGTTACAGAGGCTACAGCAGATTCTAAAAGGTTTGTTGTAAACATTTCTACTGAATTTTATACAACAAAGAAAGCATCACCTCTATCCCATCTTCCTTTAATATAGACATGCTGTGAATAAAAATTTTCTTCCCTCCAAGAGCGATAGAGTCTATACTTTATATATTTTACTTATGGTGTAAGAGTATAAGACCCTCTGGAGCCCACCCCACCCCCCTTCATCCAGACTGCATGTCTAGGAGGTCTTTACACACCAAGGGAATGTTAATAACCAAGATTTGTGCACGATCAGCTGTAGAAAAATTGACTAAGGAAGCCCAAGACCATAGGAAGAGAATAATGGTATGTGTGGCTATTTATCTCCATGAAGATTTACTGTCTCACTGAAGAGACATACTGCTGTGTGACAAGAATTTATTTACCATTCAAGCTTGACCTTTTTCCATGTTGAGGGAGATTGCATTAGCGGGTGGCTGGGGGATTTATTGTCCCCTGTGTAAGAGCAATGGCATTTTCTGACTATTGGCTGCAGAGCCCCTTCTAAGCTCAAGCACAGAATAGCCTGACTTTGAGATTCCTCCTCTACCCAGGGGCAGGTTTCTTGGGGAAAAGTATTAATAGGTTTAAAGGGCAAGGTTTATTGGAAGAGAGTGAGAACACAAGGGACAGCATGATGACAAAATCACACAGGCTGCCTTGTCACCTCCTGTAGAAGTCACGACAGATAAGTTCAAGTGGACTTGGGGCCCCAGGAGCCCTGCAGTGTGAAAAGGCAGGTGGCAGATGCAGGGATGTGAAACCACAGGCGAGTGACCCAGGACTGCCCCTCCCCCCTCCCCCACCTCCTCTGCATCCGTCTGCTCCATATCTAGGTCACAGCACTGCAGATTTCTCGCCCACAGAAGTGATTCTCAAACGGTCTTCTGCAAACCTGCTTGATTTCCAGTGATCTTTATACTTGCACTGAATAAACTATCAAGCAATTCTGTGGACATAGGTATATTTTAAATAACATTTTGCTAAATCTTCACCTTCACCCTCACCATTTCTATAAACTTTGTTTTTAAAACAATTGTCTTAAAATATCTCCAAGGAAATTCAAACTGTTAAAAATCTCTCAGGCTAAGGAAAGACTATGTATTAGCAATTGTAACAAAAACCAAGTGTTCCCTATTCAATTAAATAGTGAAATTAATTCAAGATAGGGGCATTTTTAATTGAGAGAACTGTTCAGATGCTCCAAATTCAATATGAGTCACATCAAGTATACCCTGTTTGGCTTCATTATATTCACGGAGATAAATATCTCATGCAGCAATTAGCCCGGAGAATGTTGATATCACTACCAAATTGCAGCTCCCCATCTGCAGTGTGCATTAATTGCGGTCACATATAAAACTCCAAGACACAGACAAGAAGTACTATGTTCACCTAAAGGCATTTATTCTTTAAATTATACTGGTATCCATTTATCATTCATGTTGTAAGTTATTTCTATTACCTCAAATCATAGAATTAAAAGAGTGGAAGGAGCCCTAGTTACCATGTTAGAGTTTTCCCAACCCTTTTTTTTGAAGCAGAGAAATTTATTTTCCCTTCAAAGAAGCACAAACAAATAAATAAGAGCAGAGTTTCTCTTGGTGAGGTCCTGGAGAACCATTTCCCTGGGGCTTCCTCCTCTCCTTGCTCTTGCCTGGCCCCCAGATCAGTAGCCCCTGGGCATCAGTGTTGGGTATGGAAGAGCTGAATCTTTGCTCAGGACAGTCTGAGAGCCACTAATCTGGGAAGAACCTCTCATTTTATATTGGAGGAAAAAAAGCCCAGAAGTAGTTAAATTACTTTCTTAAACTGACATCACCAGCTAGTTGCTAACCTGGAACTAAAACACAGATGTGTGTGAAATCAAGCTGTCTCTTCCAGAGCAGAAAATGCCAGGAAGCAAGTCTTTTACATCTGGGCTCCAGAAGGTCTCATACGCTTATACCATAAACAAAAATGTATAAAGTATAGACTCTATTGCTCTTGAGAGGAAGAACATTTTTATTTACAGCCTGTCCATAGTAAAGGAAGATGGGATGTAGTTGATGCCTTCTTTAGCATATAAAATTCAGTGGAAATGTTTACAACAAACCTTTTAGAATGCTATAAATGGAAAAATCTCCAACACATTACAACGTATAACATTTATTTTTCTTTATCTTAATAGTCCAGAGGTCTAACACCTGAAGTCTCGATTCTGATTCTTTACCCAGTCGGTCAACATTTATGAAGCTCCCATGCTATAAAGATACAGAGATGAATGAAGAACCCACAGCCTGGCTGTGGGGAAAAAGGCCCATAAACACATTAATATATAGGACTCTAAGTGCTATAAGCGAAGTTTCCCCAAAGCACAGGAGGAACACAGAGGAGGGAGTCACTATATAGGAAATTTGGGAAGGCTTCCCTAAGGAAGTGCTGCCTGATCATATCCTTGGAGAATGAGTAGTTAGTTGTCCTCCAGGTAGAAAACGAAGGGGAAGAACCTGCAGATAGGAGAGGCTGTGTACAAATACCCAGAGACATGAATGAGCATGACATTTTTGAGTAATGCAAAGATTTCAAGGTGATGAGAGCCTAAGGCATATTTTGGGAAAAGGTAGAGATGTAACTTGAAAGGTTGTCATGGTTCAGGTCAAGGGTAAAGACATGTGTACCAAAGACAAAATATAGTTCATCTAGCAGATTTCTTTTTGTCTCTGACAGCCAAGTGTAAGGCAAGACCAGGTATCTTTCTTTGCCAATGACACACCCCTATCTTTGCCAAATAAAGTCTTGTCTTAGCCAGATGAGCTGTAGTCCTGTAATTCATTAAAGTCTTCTGGCTTTGAACTCTAATCATAAATGATTGCTCAAATGGCTGTGCATTTGTGAGGAAGCCCTTGTTTTTAACCTTCCCCGCTTTGTCACTTGACAGAAGTGAAGAATGACAGTTTCTAGAATATAGGGCCAGGCCCTTTGAGTGATCCAAGAGCTACTGGAAGAAAGGAAGTCATTAGGGAAGCTATTCAAACTTCTTTTTGTTTCGTATTTTGGCGATATTATTTTGTGTTTTTGTTGAGCAATTTATTTTCAAAATCTAACTGAAAAGTATTTTTACTGCTCACATTAGGCATTTGTTTTATAACTCTCATAAATAAATGCAAAGAGGAAAATGTCACTAGGGAGCGAGAACTCTGAGATGTGTTGAGAGAGCACCGCCATGCCAGAATCTGAGTTCCCACCACTAGCAGCAAGCAAGTTCATTCCTGATCCCTGTGTTTCACGCCAGAGCCTGAGTTCAGATTGGTGATAAAGTCTGCTGTTTGAACTAAAATCCTGGCAGTGTCTCAGGAGAACTGCCAACATTAGCACTGAAAAGGACACATGGACAAAGAACAACAGCCTTTTCTTTTCTTTTTTAAAAAAGAAATCCTGTTGTATATCAAAAGGACTTCCAATGGGATGGAAAATACTGGGATGGATTTCTAAGAATCACTTCCTTTCCTCCTTGGATACTTCCATCTGAACGCAGGAACACATTCATTTAATCTATCAACAGATAGTGTGTATAGATCTTTAACTATAAGGAAGCTGTCATGTGTCCCCTCAACTGTTACTGTTGGAAAATGAATGACTTTAATCACCACCGGGGGCCATGCAACCTGTCTTGTCTCAATATGCCATTATCAAGTGTAAGTAGGCACATTAGGTAGATCACTAGGTGTAAGTTACACCTTGAACTGGGTTAAAATTAACAACAGTAACTACAAGGAAGAGAGGCAATTAAGGCACCCAAGGGCTGGAATGCAGCTAGGCCTTGGAAAAGTTGCATTAGGTATGTAGAAACCTGTTGGTCTCCTGCTTGGCTTCTTTCCGTGCATCTGCTGCATTCTTTCTGGGGGAACAGCTTTTCCTGCTCCTCAGTCTAGTGGAAGATGACAGTCCACAGCTTTCAAGCTTACAAGGTTGAAATCCATAGTCCATATCGAAGGACTATCTTTCTTGACCCCAATTCTAGATTTCTGAGGAGCTGGGCTCCTGACTTTTTCAACTTGGAATGTTCCAATTTCACCAAACTGAGACCAGGGTATTGGGTTGCATCATATAAAAATGTCTGCTGGGTGTCCTCCCTATTAGATTGTGAGATTCTTAGAGAAAGAGGAATTGTTATAAGCTGGGCTGATATATATCAAAGTGTATGACATTAGCTTTGATCAAAAACAGAGATTACTTTTATATGTCTATTTTTATTTGTTTTTAAAGATTTTATTTATTTATTTTTATAGAGAGGGGAAGGGAGGGAGAAAGAGAGGGAGAGAACCATCAATGTGTGGTTGCCTCTTGCATGCCCCCTACTGGGGACCTGACCTGCAACCCAGGCATGTGCCCTGACTGGGAATTGAACCAGCAACCCTTTGATTCATAGGCCCATGCTCAGTCCACTGAGCCACACAAGCCAGGGCCCAAAAACAAAGATTATTAAATAATACAGTTCAATATAGCAAGATAGAAACCTCTAACTACTGATTACGTTAAAAGAACAGAAGCTTAATCTTAGCTCTGGAAGGAACCATAGGGTTCCTCTACAACGGCTTCCAAACCAGGCCAGTCACCAGAAACAGACGGTTTTAAAAATAGACTTCTTGGCTCTATCTCATGAGATTCTGATTCACTGAGTCTAGAATCTGCATTAAAACGTTTTCCTTTTTATTCTGATAATCTAGCAGACATGGAGAACACTGATCTACTGCACATTCTGGGGTCTGGATAGCAAAGAAAACTTATTTAACGGTTTTTCAGGGAAAGACACCCATAATCTGAATGTTTTATTTCACTTTTTGAGACTGAAATAATATTTCTGGGTCAGAAACTTTTTCTCTATAACCAAATAAAATTTTCCCTCTACAACTGAAAAATACAAAGCATATTTTACCTTGTTTGTATTCTATACTTATTCCTTCCTGGTTTCTATCCAAATCTTTCTGGACCTTTATATATTTATAATTTTGGAACAATTGGTGGAGTTCCATTATAGATACCTTATTCAACTTCAACTCTATGTACTTGGACAAAAACATTTTCTTTTAAAATGTGCTGGAAATTCTGCCAGACTACTGTGCAATTCTCCGCTTCAGGGATGGGGATCATCCCATCACTAACTCCAATATTGCCAGCTAGTTCCAGCCTGGGTTTTTTTACCTTGGGGATTTGCTAGGCTGTGCTAGGATGCTCTCTGCAGCAGCTGGAAGAAACTGTAGTTTGAGGGGTGAATGTAGTTCCAGGGAACTAAGTGTAGTATGGGAGAAGCAGTACTATCAGGCATTGGGCAGAGCAGGGAGGTTAGAGGCAGCCGCTGAGAAGAGAGGATGAGAGCTAGCGTCCTCAAAACAGGCTGGGGTGTGGCCAGGCAGGATGGTCCGGCACTGGGCAGGGGATTTCTTGGGGATCCCCCTCCCTGAGGCTGTGTGAAATGTTGGGTGGCTGGCCCACTTAAAGGTAAGGATGTAGCAGCAGGACAGATTCTGGGTGTTAGAAACTTACTATTTGATTGCTCACTTTATGTACATGCTTGCTTGATTTTCTACATCTCTTACTGATTTCTGAATCAGTTTTCTATTCTATAATGCACTCACTTCCCTTGGACTCTTCAAGTTTATTCTTTCAGTATCTTTATTGTGGCATGTGAATCAATCCTGTAGTGCACCATGCAATGGTATATGAGTCTTTATGGAGAGGCTCAATTATACTAATTGACTTGATTATTAAATACTTTCTTTCTTTTCCAGGAAGTACAGAAATAAGGGGAGGGGGAATTGGGCTATAGATAAAAACTGTTTCAACAGTATCTCATTGGAATACTACTGCATTGGATTTTTGAGCACCATGCTTTATGGGTAGTGGTAAGTTGGAATAGGCATTGGAGGAAAATGATGGAAGAATTCAAAGAATTGATGAGATAGAGCCTATGTCTAATGGACTAAGAAATGGAAAATGGCTGACTTAAAAGTTGGGAAGCCCAAGGGGCAAGGTCATATGGCAGCATAATCTGCTGGAATACAGTGGTGAGGGTGGTCTTTGCAAAGACATGAAACTTTTTCTTGGAGCATCAATTTAATCAAGCATGGGGGAGGCAGATTATTTTCATGTGAGTCAGTTATAGCAATATAAGGAAGTAGAGTGCAAAATTCTCACAAATTGTTACTAGAAAACATAAGGTTACAAGAATTTTTATACTTTTGTTTGAGATGATATGGTGTGCTTTCCGATCTCTGGACAGATGTGTTTACTTTCTTCAGCTATCAGCAGGCATTCCAGGTCCCAATTACAACACGGAGGGTGGTGACTAACTTTCTATCAGCCTGACAGAGCTGGAATTATGGGCTGCATAGAGAGTTTTAACTTAAATGCAATAGACTTTCATTGCGGAGGGTGGGGGACGTGATTGAAAATACATCAGATTATCAAAATGAATTTAGAAAGAGTGGGCATATACCTTACAGAAAAAATTAACATGGAGAGGAACTGATATGTTGCCCTACAAAACCTTCAGGTGAGCTTCCCTCTGAGATAGAGTCCGGGTGGGTGCGCACTTCTTTCTTAATGATCCTTCTTTACTGAAGTGGAATCATGATTAACAGACCTCTTAGTGAGGATCTCAGAGGACATGACTGAAGCAAATTTGTCCAGAAGGTTGTCATATTTAGACCCATCTGGAAGCAAGGACTCCTTGAGTTTTTTCATAACAAATTCTGATTCCAATGACAAAAGAAATACTATAGATCTAAGTGAAAAGTAAATGTCACATTCCTGAGTCTTACTGTTACAGAGCAAACAGAAAGTTTCTCGAGACTGGCAAAACACTTCCAAAGTCTCACTTTCTCGAACCTGAGGGGTCAGTCTTCCACGGGCAATTAAGATCCCAGACGAGCCCCAAAAAACTGTTACCGAGCAACAGAAAAGGTCCGTTATTGTCCGCTGCCTTATGGAAAGATGTCTCTCAAAGCCAGAGATTTGTGAAAAGGAAAGGAAATGTTTATTTAATACTATACAGAGTTAAAGTAGTGACTTAACTTCATTGAAATATCAAAGTCCTTCAGGATACCCACAGAAGCCCACAGTGCCTCCTATCTCCCTCTGCCCTAAGTCAGGGTACCGTAATTGCAAGGAAGAGAAGCACACGTCTGGGATCCAGGCTCTTGACACCGTCAGCTGTGTCGTTGTCCAGGCAGGATCTCTGGTTAATCTGAAGCCATGTGGCACCTTCTCATAGCCTACTGGCAAGAGTTCTTTCACCCTTCTTTCAGGCAGTCTCTCTTGCTCCCAGGCCACACAGCCAAAGGGAGCACCCCAAAGCCGCGTGGTCCCTCCTCTACCAAAGCTGTGGGGAAGGGGTCCCCACTGTGGCAAAGCCTGGTGGCTCTCCCTCTTCACCAAAGCTGCAGGGGTCTGCACTCTGGTGAAACCACGTGGAATCTCTCCCTCTGGCAAAGCTGCCAGAGGGTCTCCACTCGGGCAAAGCCTAGTGGCAATTCTCTGCTAAAGCCACATGGTGATTTTCCCTCATGGAGCTGTCGGTCCTGCTCTCTGGTGAAACCGCATGGATCTCCCCTCATGGAACCGATCCTCCCCCAAATGGCTGCCACGCCTGGGTTTAAATCCCCACACCAATCCTCCTCTGCAGCCCTATTTCCGACTCCTCCTACAATCCGTTACACCTGCCAGCATTCCTGTATGTTTCCAAGGTTATTGGGATGCCATCATGAGTCTGGGCAGGTGTGTCCCATTTTCTGGAGCCAATCTTCTCCAAGCTCCCACACAGGTGCTTTAACTTAGGGTTCCTCCCCCAGTCACGTCCTTGGGGAAGTCCTTTCCATCCCCCCTGGCTCAGAGCATGGCCACAGCTGTTT
>PVKU01000814.1:0-338982 GCA_004027475.1 Anoura caudifer | reverse complement strand
GCCCCGACTCATACCTGTGGGGGAGGGGGTGAGGACATCTTATATGTCCCTCTAATATTCCCTGGACACCGTGAGTTCTGGGCCCCATTCCAACTCCCTTTTGGGGCCCCCCTCTTGGCTGCACCCTGTTACATTACCATCCAAAAATAACTACTGTTTTCTTACATATCCTTCCATAAATTTTGTATGCACGAATAAGAAGATACCCATACATGCACACACACAGAGGCACACGATCATACAATTTACATTTTTTAGCTTGCTTTTTTCATTTAAAATGCCTAGGACATTTACTGTACAATTTCCTACTTCCTTCTTCGTAATAGCTACAGACAGCTGTGGAGTGTTCCATCCCAGGGCTGTACCATTCATTGCTTAAACAACCCCATATTACAGGATATTTAAATTGTATGGCAGATGCTGCAACTGCTTATGAATATCTGTTCCCACTTCTTTCTGATGAAAAGAACTCTGATTTTGTTCAATATAGCAGTATCTTCAAGTGAACCTAGTGTCCCCAGAGCCCCCTTTTGGTAGGCATGCAACACAGTTTTGACTAAATGGAATTACCGTAACCCACTGTAGGGTCTTCATAATTTGTCCAACCAGTCAGAGGAAGCTGGCAGAGTTTGGGCTTGGAGGTTGTTTTCAAATTATTGCAATTATAAATAAAGTCTTCAGTCACTGTCCATTTGCTTGATTATTTTCTTAGACAAAAGAACTGACTTTGTAGGGTTAAGAAGTCCGAGCAGTAGCCAGTGGGTAGAGGATGTGCTTGGGCTGGGGAGCAGCCATCCGTCTGGTCTGCGTACTCCTCAGGCCCTGATTTAGTTTTTAGTGCAAGTTGACTCAGAGGTGCATTGTGTGTTGCTAACATAATTCTTACAGTTTATCATATCTGCACTTTCTCTATGACATCTCACTGCCTCCCTCCCTGCCTGGCACCAAGGAGCCAGAGGTCAGCTTCCTGTTGGTGTCTTTGATAGTCCAGATGTTATAGCTACTCGCATTCTGCTGCACCCTGCTCTGATTATTTTGGCATGACTCGGTAAGAGAAGAGGAGCTAGTGGAGTCAGTCTCTCTCATGGGAAGCCAGTTCATCAAGGCTGCAGGCAAATTTATTTTTGTTGCATATTGATATCCGAGGTGGAAATAATTAAGGCCATGCATCATAGGCAGAAAAACCAGAATTCTGAAATATATCTAAGTACTTTCACTTTATTGAAAATACATTGCAGCATAGGTATGGGCAGGGATGATAATCAATATCCTTAACCATCAGAAGGTGTGGGTGTCACTTATCAAAACTGACACTAGCACTAAACAACTGGCACACCGCCCTGGTGCGTACCAAATGATCATCAGCTGCGGGACAGGCAAATGCAATTCTTTTTATGCGCAGGAGCTAAACTGTTTGCCAGCTGGACTTCCTTTCAGTAGGTTCTTATCTCTTCCAACCAGTCTGTGAGAACAAATCTTCCTAAAATCCCTCTTAAAAAATATTTCTTTGATGGTATTTGTTTTAAAGGTCCCAAAATTCTAACTTTGATGTAATAGTGAGAACTCTGGGTTGCAAGTGACAGAGCCCAGTTCAGACTTTATTCAACATAAAGGGAAGTGTGGAGTTTACATTACTAGGACATCTAGGATGAAAGACTTCAGGCATGTTTGGATTCAGGCTCAGTGGTATTGCTGACTAGTAATTATCTCTGCTCCTCTTTGCATGCTGGCCTCATTCTCTTCTTTGGCAGATGGTCTTCTTCTGAAGTGGCAGAGAGGGCCGGCCTCAAGGATACGCAACCTCTGTACTCACAGAAGTTCCTGAGCATCGGCAGTGAGCAAGTCCAGCCCAGGCTGAGCTGAGTCAGACCTCGGTCAGCAGAATCTCCCCATGGACTTATGAACAATAATAAATGCTTATCATGTTTGAGTTTGGAAATGCTTTGTTATGTAGCATTGTTAAGGCGATAGATAACAAATTCAGGTGACTATCATTACTCTCCCAATGCTCTACCATATACATTGTGAGCTTTTTAAAAGCATACATCATACAGTATTTATCTTCCTATTCCCCAATAGTACCTGGCATAGTGCCTTGCATTTATCACTTGGCTAATAAACATTGGTTGGGGAAAAAAGTTACTGTCCAGTACTTCCTTATTACTCTGCTTCTTGTCGTAGTGAATTGTCCTAAGTGACTTTCCTACAGTGATGGACTTCATCTCCATGTCACTGAGCTTCTGAGCCCACCTCTCCATGGAGGCTGCTCTTTGATCCTCACCAGTGCCTCTGTGCTGCTGCTGCTGATGGTCACAGGTCTTCCTTTCCCTTACCTGACATCTCCACAGCTTTAGGTACAGTTGTTACCTCCTTTCTCCACAGAACACATCTTCTGGCTTTTGTGGCACCACATCTGCCTGGGTTTTCTCCTACTCTGCCAGCTGCTCCTTTGTAGGCTTCTTTGATGGATCTTTCTTTTTCTTATTCTAAACGACAGACTACCCCAGGGTGTTTGATCTTGGACCTCTTTTTTACCTTTCCTCTGTTCTTCTCTCCCTTTTATCTTCTCTATACTCCTGGCCCCCAAACCATTTTATATTGATAACTGCCAAGTATTGTACTTACTTTCCAGCATGGACTTCTCCAAATCTGTCTGTCCACCTGACATCTCCATTTGGGTGTCCAAATGATATCTGAAGTCTAACACGACTACACAACTTTTATTCTTTGTTGACCTCCCTGCTCTGCTCCTATTCCATAGACAACATTTCAGTGAGTGGCACAGCTACACCACCCCACGCTCAAGACAAAAATCTCAGTATTATTTTTGTTCCCTCTATTTTCCTTACATTTACATCCATCCCTCAGTGAAGCCTATCAACTGTACTTCAAAATCTATCCTCAATTCTTCCACTTTTCTTCATCTTCTCTACCTCCCTAATCCAAGATACCTCAGTTCCTTTCCTTGAGGACTATAACTCTTTCTATATTGATTTTTCATTCTTGTCCCCTTACAATCCATTCTTTCTATAGCAGCTAAAATGCAGTATTAGGAATGCAGATCAGATTATGGTTATGTTATTCTCTATGACTTTAAATACCTCCTTGTCTGACTTCCTGTAATACTTAGAATAAAATCAAACTTCTTATGCCTTCTTAAGAAGCCCTTACCATACGACCCTTATTTCCTTCTCTGGGTTCATCTCTTAGCATCTTTACATCACCCACAGGGCTTTAGCCACACTGAGCCTCTTTCTGCTCCCTGAAATTTGTTTGTACTGTTGGTCCTTTGCAGTCACATTTTTCTCTGTCTGAAGTGTATTTGTTCTTCCTTGATCTTTGCATGGCTGTTTCTCATCGTCCATATCAAGTTTAATTCATTTTCTCAGAGCGCCTTTTCTAGACTACCTAATCTAAACCCACTACTGAGTCAGTCTCTCACATCTTCATCTTTGCGGGACTTTTTATCGCCCTTTGATAATGTCTTTGGCCTTGTCTATTTTCCCTGTTACATCCCAGTGTCTAGGACATTTTCCCAAATGTGATGGGCTCTCCTTAAGTATTTGTTAAATAAAAATGAGAAAAGAAATGTTGAATGAATAGTGTGAAAGTCAGAACACTTTTTCTTTCATTCAAAAATGGTGTTAATGACCCTACCTAAAAATAGCACTACAACAATCTTTCACATAATTCACCTCTGGAAGACAAAATTCAACCTTGTTTAAGTGTCCTTTATTCTTAGTGACAGTGAGTTGTTGGAAAAGGAAGGAATAAAAAGGAGTATATATCCTAACTAAGGTCACTCCTAACTGGATGAAGAATTGGTATTGCAAAAATATAAAATTCTCAAAACTAAAATAATCACTGGAGTTGGTGCCAATTAACATTCATGTTATCATCAACCTCTTCTCTCTTTTCTTGAGGGTAGTTGTGATAGAATTTTAAAAGAAGAAAAGTTATCCAATTAAATATGGTATATGTTACACTACACTAAGGACTGTATAAATTACTGTAGGTTACAGATACATAATCATCCTCCCTTGTAGCAGCTAATAGGCCAAGAAGAAACTCTGTTGTGATGAAGCATAAAGCACTTTATGACTACGAAAGAACTCCCTAATAAATGCCATAATTAAGTGGAATTACAATAGTCCCCCTTATCCACAGGGCATGTGTTCCAGGATCCCCAATGGATGCCTGAAACCATGGATGGTACCAAACCCAAACATACATTTTTCCTATGCATACATACCTTTCACTTAAAGGAAATGGTCTATGGCTTCTCTTTGGCATATCTGAATTGCCAGCATCACTACTCTTGCATTTTGGGGCCCTTATTAAGTAAAATAAGGATTATTTGAACACAAGCACTGTGATATCTTGAAAGGTGATCTGGTAACCCAGACAGTTACTAAGTGACAAATAGCAGGAAGTGTACACAGCGTGTATGTGCTGGACAGAGAGAGGGGTGAGTCCTCTCCTGGGAGTGATGGAATGGGAAGGCATGGCATGGAATCATGTTACTGAAGAGCATGCAATTTCAAACTTATAAATTATTTCTAGAATTTTCCATTCAGTATTTTCAGATCTCAGTTAACTTTGGGTAACTGTTAGAAAAGCATGGAAATTGAAACTGAATCAGAGGGGACTACTGTACCCCATTATCAAGCAAAAGCGAGTCTGCGTGATAGTTGTTGGGAAGAGTGAAGTCAGGCAAAAGCCATTTTGGAGACTGTGGGTGATAAGTGTGAGTTAGATCACCCAATGTTGTACCACTCACAGAGCCACTAAGATCAATACACAGTGATGTTGTTTTTTCAAAAACCTTTTAGTGTAGAAAATGGAAAACAAAATAAAACTTTCTTTGATTTCTTTAGCAGAAGCCAAATAGATTCTCAGACTGCTGGCTGTTCTGGCCTTAAAACTGGGAGTAAAGCTTCCTGCTCAAGAGCTCCCAGCTGATCCCTGCAAATGCTCCACAGGCCCCGTGCAGCATAGAGTTAGAGGAACTGCTGGTTATTGGCTTTCGGCAGGCCGTGGTTCAAGAACCACTAATGAATAGATCAGCACCCACTACAGTTAGGCGTTCGCTTGACTCACAGGCCACAAGCAGACTTTCTAGCGGTGTCACACCTCACTTTTCTCCCATGTGACAGGAACCCTGCGGAAGGCAGGAGGACCCTTAGAAACGTGTCCCTGCTGGAGGACTGAGTGCATCTCACTGGATGTGCATCCCACTGGATGTGTGCACGTTACTCAAAGGAATACATAAATTAGACATGATATTTACTGAAGGACAAAAAAGCCCTATGTATCTTCTATAATCATATATCTGCTACGGACAGTTGGGGAAACTGGGTATGACAATAACGTCAACACTGCGGAGTTGCCTTCTTGGTGAAGAGTTTGTGAAAGGGGACTGAAATGGGTGACATCACCATCTGGTTTTCCATTACAGCTGGGGGTCTTCAGCTAAGGGAAGAAAATGCTGTACTCTGTAACGGTGTAGGCCACTGGCAGTGTTTTGCAAAAGCAAGTGTGATTTAATTAACATATAGTTTTGATTTTTTCCTCCTCTGCCCGTGACTTTTCTGCTGACTCCTAGGTAATAAACAGGTCTATCAATTGCCATTTTAAGCCAGAAATACAGTCTCAGTGCAGAAATGAAGTGTGTTCGGCTCAAGATTTCTGAATTGGACTTCAAGTCAAATATTCTCTTCTTCCCCTGTTTTGTCTTCCTTGGGCTGCAAAGCTTGCTGGGAGGAAAAAGGGGTTGTTGTTGCTTCTTTATTTCTTCTCCTCTGACTTTCCTCTTTCTACCCAGCTTGCTGGTCAGTTTCTAACTATTTTAGGGAAGGAGTAGAGGAAAGAGGAGAACTGAGCAGTAAGGAAGGTTCTCAAGAAAAGCAGTAGTCGTAGAAGCTGGCATTGCACGCGGCAGGCTGGGCAAGACGTGAAAGTGGGCCGCATCCGGCGATGCTGCCTGTTTTTGTTAATAACATTTTAGTGGAGCGCAGCCACGGCCTTTGTGTATGGCTTGTTTATAGCTGCTTTCATGCTGTACCCAGTGAGTTGAGTAGTTGTGACACAGAGCCTACAGCTCCCGAAGCCTGAAATATTTACTCTCTGGCCCTTTCTAGAAAAAGTTTTCTGACTGCCTTGTATAGAATTCATGCAGTCATTTTTGACTCCTGCTGGGACCCGTAGACATCCAACTTTTCCCTCCAACTTCTTGTTGCTCGGTTCCTTCCAGCCCTCTGGGAAGTCCCGTGGCTGACCCTCCCCTGGCTTTCTCCCGTGGCCCTGTCTGTCTAAGGGGAGCGTTCATGCGTCCCTTGTCTCCTACTGCTGAAGGACACATGACCTGTGTCCAGACTCCCAGCACGACAGTCATGCTCTACAGGCAAATGTCTTCATCAGTTCCTTGTCTTTGCATTTCTTTAACCTGAATGAGCATATAAGTATCATGGACTGGTTTCAGATATTTCCTTTACAAATTTTGTACACTTACACTGTCAACGCCCAAAACTATAATATGGCATCTTAAATCTATAACGTGGGTACCTCAGTTGAAACTTTGGTTAAGATGCTACAAAAAGTATAATAATCTACATCCCTTGGAAAGTAGACATTTACCTGTGTAGTTATGTAGCAGCTAACTCCTGTTTTTGGCTTCTGTACATAGCAGCTAACTCCCACTTTGGCTTCCAAACACCCAGCTTCCGATAAGGACTCCTCAACCCTAGAGTTATTTTTGCATCAGCTTCTGTACCTCCTGCTTTTGCCAGGTAGGATAGGGCGTCCGGAGAGCAATAAAAGCCCTGCTCAGCCAAGGTTTGGGGCCCAGAATTTGGAGACTGCCTCCTCTGGGTCCGCACGTATAATAAAGCCTCATTCTATTACCCCGAATCGCGCCAGAGTCATTATTTTCCGAATTATTTTCTGTTAACAGTTAGATTAAAGTAATTTGATAAAACGGTTAAACTGCCCACAAATATTTTTCTATTATGGGTTGGACAATCCATAATTTGGTAATCATTTCCTTGGGGTTTTATTTCAATGTAAAAAAACTTTTAAAGAGCATATGCTCCATGTTATATGGGGTGGGGGAAAAGTAGGTTTACAATTGTTCATATGGAAAATAATACAATAATTAATAAATAACAATATAAGAATAAACTGCCTTGTGTAAATCTATTTTTGCCCCACTCTGTATAAACTTAAATGAAAGCAAATTTAACAAAATGTTTCTAAGTTCCAAACCATTTTCATATTAATTCATAATCTTAAGAACTTCCTTCAAAAACATTTCAATGTCATGTATGTTAAAAAAGTAATTTTCTGAAAAAGTTATTTTAAATATTTTGAAGTTAATTTTAAATGTCATAATGTTCAACTATTTAAAGATAAATTTTGTTTTAATTCTAACATATTTAACCAGTGATAAGTGACAGGGTCATTTAATTTCCTTTCAATTATATAAAATATGTTAAAATATATTTTAAAGTCAATTACATTTTGCTTGAGAAATAAACATTTTTAAAAAATGTAGACTGAAATTTAAATTATAACCTGAAAATGGACATTTTTCCCTAAAATTTGATGCTCAGACTCAACATTTGAGCTATAAATATTAACTGGTTAATTTTAAAACAAGTTTTTTCCCTACCTTAATTATCTGATAAGACAGTCTTAGGCTGTTATTTATAAGCACACCTCTGCAATTAAATAACATATTTTACATATGTAAGGTTTTCATTTCCATTAAATTAAAAGCCAAATTGGGTGTAAAATTTGCTTTAAATTTTAGCATTGATTTTTTTAAAGCACTAGATACATCTGGATGTAATATATAACATTTTGATCAGATACATATAACCTATACATTTGATTAAAAAATCTTATGATGAATTTGCTGAATTAATATAGCATAATACAAAAGTTACAGCTCCATGATGATTTTAATTTCAATGTTCTTTATCTTTAACCAGTGATTCATTACAGGTAAAAGATAAACAATGTGTGACAAAGAATAAGTATGCTGAGAGCCGTGTAGAGCGCAAGTCCATCTTGGTGACTCAAGGGTTCACCTTTCTGATGATGAATCGGCTTGAGTGGTAGAGCCTTAAGCTCACTTATCTGATCTGAAAAATAAACAAGAACTTAACACATTTGGAGGCTTTTGATTGTTTTTTAGGTAAAAAAAATCAATGAATTATTCTATTGATTAATTTTTCTTTATAATAGAAATTTACATAGAGGCTGTAACTGCCTTCAACCGTTGGATCCCGGGAAAAATGTCATGAGCCCCAATTTGAGGGTTCCCCTTCTGACAGGGGTGGTAATCATCAGCGATCTGGGGGTGGGGGGTGGCTGGGAGGTGCTGATGGAGGGGATGGGAGTACTGATGTCACCAGTGTGACAAGTATATGTGTCCCCAGGGGTGTGGCCCGGGGTCTGGAGAATGGGAAGACTTATAACAATATAGCTAATATTTCTAAAACACCTTTTCTATCTGAAGGAAAAAATATTTTTACTAAGAAATACAAATATATTGTGAAATAGAAAGCAACATTTCTATGAAACTTCAAGGTAGAAATATGCCATCCCAGGCGGGCTACAGGGGCCTGGCTGGTTCAGAGCACTTGAGTGGAAAAGGGCAACTCTCTGAGGAAGGGATTTGGGAGGAGGAACGAACACGGGTCCAAAATGCATCCACTTTGCTGCACTAGCCAAATTGCCTGGCTCACCTAGACCTCAGATTCCTCATTTGTAAATGGGGGTTGGCTCATTTTCCTCCAGGAGATGGTCCCCACTCCATTCCCACCCACTTTTAGGTTTCAGAGCTGGTGTTTGTAAGGCTGGGCTTGAGCAAGGTAGTTTTTCACATGTCTACAGGATGACAGCAGTGTCAGAGACTGAGCTGAGCTGAGAACAGAGAACAAACATCGTTCGAGAGTGTAAAAAAAGGAAAGAGAGAAACTCACCTAATTGGAGACTTCCAGAGGCTGGTGCACTGATCTGAATGCTTAGAACCAGAAATAAATAAATGCACAAATCTAGAGCACAGACTGGATGTGTGAGGGGTTGGGCACTGCTGCCTAGAACCAGACCCCCTGCATCTGTTGTTCTAGGTCTCTGGGAAGCAGTAGGTACCTGGGTGGGCTGCGTGTAAAGCAGATGATGCAAAAAGCAGACCAGGAGCCAGATCCAGCCTGTGTATGTGTTGTTTTTGGCCCACAGAGTTATTTTTTTAACTGACTCCTTTGTCTTTATTTGAACATTTTAAGTACTGCCATGAAAATCAGATTTTGTTATAGTCTCCGCTATTCCCTTTTGTCTCCTTCCTAATGAGGAGTCACTAGTTTTAGTTGTGTTTCTACTGTTTCATCTGCACACTTATTCATCTTAACTGGCTGAGCCCAAAGGCATTAATTTTTTTCTAGATTAAAATTTTTTTCTCTTTTATTGATTCTAGAGAGAAGGGAAGGGAGAGAGAAACATCAATGTGAGAGAGAGACAAAGCAGCTTGAGCGGTGGAGACTTAACATCGATTGGTTGCCTCTGGCACGTGCCCTGACTCGGGACTGAACCTGAACCCTAGGCGTGTGTCCTGACTGGAGTTGAATAAGAAAACTTTCCGTCTGCAGGATGATGCCCAACCAGCTGAGCCATGCCAGCCAGGGTGGCATTTAATTTTTGACCCTTGGTTTAAAAGGACAGGAAAAGAATGGACACAAATAATCTCTTAGGTTTGCTGTAAGGTTGACTAGGATAGTACACAAAATGCCTGGGCAGAGCTTGGCAAGCGTTAAAGTGTTCAGTAAACCTAGGATCCCCTCCTCTCTCCCTCTAGTAGCTGTTTTGCCTTGGGTGCATTTCAGGCTGTCAGGAAGCCTTAGGCTTGCATGGGGAGAAAGAGAGGTTTCTGTCTTTAAGCATATACCACTTGGCATTTACAGGCGAGGCAGGCAACGTCCTTGTGTCTGGCTGTCAAAATGAACTGCTGGAGTCGTAATGATTAAATACTTGCTGGTGGTGAGTCAGGATTCTAGTGGCCTGGGATATGACACCCAGTGGAGTGTGTTTATGCCAGGTAAGCTGTTCAAATACAACTGTACTGAGTCCAGCAGTCAGTCCAGCAGTCACCTTCAGAGGGAACAGAAGGACAAATGTTAAGTGGAAACACAAACTTTCCAGTCTCACTATCTACTGTGTGGTTCTGTCATTGGATTTTGCACTTGGTCTGAGCCAGAGGAATGAAGGAAAGATCACCCTGAGCTCTGTGCTTGCTGTCACACATGAAATCATAACTGTAATTGCATCTGTCAGAGGAATCCCTTTTAAGAAGAAATGATGCACCACATCACCCCCATCTAGGCACCCTGGGGACCAAAGAGCCCAGCTAGAATCTCAACAGGTGTGGGTTATGTTTTCTTTCAATCCGAAATGGGCTGGTGAAGAGGAGTTTGTAAAATCAAGAAGAAAAAGTGACGGTTGTCTCTGAATATTTTATACCTCCAGAATTTTCCAGATTACTAAAACAAAAGCCCATCTTAACGCCATAGCTGTCATCAAGGTCTCCTCGTGTCGCAGTTTACAAAGTTTGTAAATGCAAAAACTTCCTCATCGTGATGTGAGTCTGCTTACTTGATTATTTCTACTCCTAGATAATTCCTACCTAATTTTAACTCTGTTTTCTTAGAATATCTAAAAGCTATGGTAAAACTAGCGATTACAATTTTGACGTAGTTTTAACATATAAGGCCTTCTGGTAACATCACATACTTGCATTATCAGTGGCTCTCAAACGGTACCGTACATAATTGCCAGAAGCAGAGCTGTACAGATCAATGTCTAATAACCAGTAATCTGGGGGAGAAAAAAAAGCCCTCAAAAGAAGCATTTGCTGATTTTCATGGTGTAAGTTCTTCCACCATGGCAAAATTCAGTCTACCAATATGAAGTCAATTGGCTCACAAATTGCTAAAATTCCTGGAATTTTAACACTCTGTTCTTGGAAGTTGCTGCTTACCAGCTCTGGTACACAAGGAGCTGTGAAAACTATTTCTGGGCTCTACCTCCAAAGATGCTGATGCAGGAAGTCTGGGGCAGGGCTGAAGAATTTGCCTTTTTAAGAAACAACCTGCGTCTACCAGGTGGATGATGCTTAGAGCAGCATTTCCCAAATGTGTTTGGTGGAGCGCTTGTTTAGTAAATGTTAATAAATGTTTCAGAGGGGAAAAAAAAAAAGACTTCAGTGGTTAAATGTTGAGAGAGGCTAGAGCACAGGTGGCAAACACAAGGACTGTGGGCCAAATCCGGCCCTCCACCTTGTTTTATCTGGCTGGCTCCTTGTTTCTACTCAGCGGCAGCACGGAGCTCCTCTCCCTTAGTTAAGGAGTAGTTACATTTATACAGTCCTAAAATTACATTCGGCCCTTTGAAGCCAACCACAAGGCTGATGTGGCCCCTGGTGACAATGAGTTTGACAACCCTGGGCTAGAGCAAGCACAGGCCCGTGTGTTTTCCTCAGTGCAGGATGCGTTCGGCTCTGATGTGTCCTCTGCAAAGGGATAGATCGATCGACGAGAGGGGATCGTGCAGCAGTTCAGAAATTGATTTGACCCTGGAACGTTCTGTCTGGCACAGTTTTGGGGAATAACATGAGTGCTATATACATGTTCCATTTATGAAAGTAGCGTTAGTTAGACCTCTGAGTCTTGGGATTTTGTAAACAAATTCATTTTCACCATACTAGGCATAGGGTAGAAGATGTATTGTAGACTTTTTAGAAGAAAGCTTATACTTAGTGAGTAGCAAAAGGTGAAGTCCTTTATCTAAACTTAACTTTTGCAGCCTCTCTCAGTACCAAAGAGAGGGTAGAGAACAGATACAGAGTTTCTTAGCATTCTTGAAGCCTATTGCCTAGAGGAATTCGAATCTGTCCTCCATTTTTTAAAAAATATATTTTATTGATTATGCTATTACAGTTGTCTCATTTCTCCCTCATCATTCCCCTCCACCCTGCAAACCCCCTCCCACCCACATTCCCCCCCTTTAGTTCATGTCCATGTGTCATAAGTTCTTTAGCTTCTACATTTCCCACACTATTCTTGTCCTCCCCCTGTCTATTTTCTACCCACCATCAATGCTACTTATTCTCTGTATCTTGTCCCCCTCTCTCCTCCTCCCGCTCCCCTGTTGCTAACCCTCCATGTGATCTCCATTTCTGTGTTTCTGTTCCTGTTCTAGATGTTTGCTTAGTTTGCTTTTGTTTTAGGTATGGTTGTTAATATCTGTGAGTTTGCTGTCTTTTTACTGTCATATTTTTTATCTTCTTTTTCTTAGATAAGTCCCTTTAATGTTTCATATAATAAGGGCTTGGTGATGATGAACTCCTTTAACTTGACCTTATCTGAGAAGCGATTTATCTGCCCTTCCATTCTAAATGACAGCAATCTTGAATGTAGGTTCTTCACTTTCATGACTTGGAATACTTCTTTCTAGCCCCTTCTTGCCTGTAAGGTCTCTTTTGAGAAATCAGCTAACAATCTGATGGGAACTCCTTTGTAGGTGACTGTGCCCTTATCTCTTGCTGCTTCTAGAATTCTCTCCTTCATTTTAATCTTGGCTAATGTAATTATGATGTACCTTGGTGTGTTCCTCCTTGGGTCCAACTTCTTTGGGACTCTTTCAGCTTCCTGGACTTCCTGGAAGACTATTTCCTTTGCCAGATTGGGGAAGTTCTCCTTCATTATTTATTCAAATAAGTTTTCTACTTGTTGCTCTTCCTCTTCCCCTTCTGGCACCCCTAGAATTTGGATGTTGGGACATTTAAAGATGTCCTGGAGGTTCCTAAGCCTCTCATCATTTTTTTGAATTCTTGTTTCTTCATTCTTTTCTGTTTGGTTGTTTCTTTCTTCCTTCTGGTCCACTCCATTGATTTGAGTTCCAGTTTTCCTCCCATCTCTATTGGTTCCCTGCATGTTTTCCTTCATTTCACTTATTGTAGCCTTCATTTGTTCACCTAATTTGTGACCCAAATCAACCAATTCTGTGAGCATCCTGATCACCAGTGCTTTGAACTGTGCATCTGATAGGTTGGCTATTTCTTGGTCGCTTAGATGAATTGGCTCTGGGGCTTTGATTTGTTCTTCCATTTGAGCCATTTTTGTTTTTTTTATATATTTTTTATTTTTTAAATTTTTTCGGTCTGGTTGCAGCTGTTACATAGTGCGAGGCAGAGCCTTAGGTGTTCCCCAGGGTGGGGCAGCCCAGTTGCTGGGTAGTGATGCTATATGTGGGGGCGGGGCCCGAGAGGGAACAATGGCACTTGCTTTGCGCTCTTTCAGATTCCAGTCCCCTCTGCCGCTTCCCCTTTGCCTGGATTATCTGTGTGCAAATGTGGGATCACCTGGTCAGCTAGCCACCTTGTGTGGCCTCACTGGGTCTGCCCGTTGCCATCCGGTGCCCAGAGTCCACTAGCTGCTGCCTGTGCACCTGAGATCTGCCAGCTACTGCTGCTTGCGTGCCCCAGTCCACCAACATCCACTTTTTCCTGCCACAACTCTGTCCCTTCTACCAATCTGGATAAATAGTTGTTGGAGTTCCATACAGTTCAATTTTTCTATCAGTTCTGGTTGTTTTCTTATTTTCTAAATCTTTGTTGTCTTTAATTTTGGTTGTGTGAGGAGGCACAGTGTGTCCACCTATGCCTCCATCTTGGCTGGAAGTAATGAGTACCTGTCCCCAAATTTGAGAGCTAAAAGAGGCTTCCAAAATTTCAGTCAGAGAACTTTAGAGCTAGAAGGCACGGCAGAGGTGATCTGGTTAATCTTCTTTTTTAACAAATGAGGAACTAAAAGCTGGGAGCCATGAGGTCCTTTTGCACGGCTGGGCTAAGACTAGGATGCTATCCATTGCTCTTTTCACTATATTAAAACTTTTTTGCTGTCCTGGAAAAAGTTCAAGATCCCAGCTGCCTCTGGGGCCTGTTTGAGCTAACAGGGGCCCAGGAGTCCAAATGTTCTGCTCAGAGCTGTTTCAGAATAATCTCCTTAAATTAAATTGGGTATCTGCATCCCATGGCATTCTGATTAGTCAGGGCTGTTTGACTGTGATAACCCACCAGGGAGGAAATTACTCTTTGACGTCCCGCAGCTGCCAGAAGTCACAGCCAGAAGCCAAGCTGTCAGGGCCACACCAGCACACCAGCCCTCTTTCTCTCCATTCTATCAGCAAAACAGCTGGGAGCAGAGGCGGGCAGGGGCGAGCTACGGGAGGAAATACAGCACTGCCAAAAATGGGCATGTACCCAGCTCTGTTCCTTTAAGGGCGATAATATTTTCTGATGTTACTTAATTAGAGTAAAATATAAATATCACACCGAACACCCATGAGGTGTGACAGTAGAAGATTACAGATCTGAGTTACCAAAGACAAAATGTTCCTTTGTACTCTTTCAAACAACAATGGCCACTTTTCATTTTCCATCCATTATGCCACTGAAATGCAATCTGAAAGGGTCTGGTTTAGTCCATGAAATGGAATAATTTTCCTCTTATCTCCCTGTCACCTTCTCCAGCCATTTCCCCTCATATATGAGCTACAGGTGGCCTAGTAAGTACTAAGAGTAATATTGCAGTGACACAGTTAAAATCAGCAGGGCTCACTCTTTCCACTTATTAATTAGACACATTGAGGGAGTATCGGCTAGGTGCCAGGTACTGTGCTTGGCTAGGAGGACACAGCAGTGAGCATCAACAAGCTGGCTGGCTCTCACGAAGCTAGGAGTCTGTGTGAGAGACAGGTGATAAGAAAAATATAAATCACAACAATATATGTAAAATTACCAGTTGTGATAAATGCTTTGGAAGGAAGGGGCCTGGTGCTGTGAGAACGCGGAGCAGTGCTGAAGGACCAGTTTTCTCCTCCCATCAGTCATGCGCTGTATGCAGTTGGTGCCACATGTGACTGACCATGTGAGCTTGACAGCACCTGGCCTGGTCTTTATTCAACAGGATTAGTCTACTGATCAAGTGCTTAGATATCATGGTAATATTAAAATGCTATACATTTTCTGAATGCTTACTTCTAAATTTCTGTACTTATCTCCTTGAGAACAGTTTGTGGACTGGCACTGGACCCTGGATTGCACTTTGAGTAGCTCTGACCTAGACTGTCAAATCAAGGAAGCCTTCCTGGAGGAAATGATTTTTGCATAATGGTCTGGAGGATAAATAGACAAAATGGAGCCGGGAAGCAGGTAGAGAGAATACAGGAGAAGACGAGGATGGCTGGAGCATGAGAACAAGTAGGAGATCAGTAAAGATGAGCTGGGCAGGAAAGGCCAGGCCGGGCCTGTTATCCTGTTTTCTTCCTGGCAAAGGCCATCTCTTGGAAGGTTTTAAACAGTGTGGACAATACATTAGGAGGACAAAAGTGGAAGTAGAGAGACCCATTAATAGACTATTGCAGTAGTCCAGGTAACTTGAGCCAGGGCGGAGGCAGCGGATGTGTAAGAAGTGGGATATCGAGGAAGCGAAGTAGGATTTGGCGCGGAGTGGATAGGGGGTCGACGGGATGGAAAGATCACACACAGCTCTTCTGGAAGCTTTCTAATCATCCCAAGTCCTTCAGAAGCCCTGCCAATATTTTTAGATGTGTATTAAAACTGCCATTTTTTCCTCCTTTTAACTTTCTATATTTGGAACTGAGTTCTTCCTTTGTATATAAATTATCCATAGTGTTTCCTCATTTTTTCCTTAAAACATTTGTTCTAGAAAATACTAAGTATTGGGTGAAAAAGGAGTCCATAAATATATTTGGGAAACTCTGCTAGACCAGAGTCAGACTTTTTTTCCCCCTTCAATGCAGGACTTCTCAGAGCACTTACGTGCTAATGTGATTTTCAGTTTCCAAGAGGAGAAATGGAAAATACAGTGTTCCCAACACTTATTTAGTTATAGAATCCTTCTTTGCCAGAAGCATCTATGAGGCTATGTTCTTTGGAACATTCTGTGGGAAAGGATGCTTAATGGTGAGAAGAAGCCTTGTCCTCAGCACTGGAAGTTCAGTTCAACCTCACATATTTTGAGGCAAGAAGAGGTTTTTTTGTACCAGACTAAGCTTGCAGTTCCAGCTCTGGCGAAAATTGCTATGCCGTCTTCAAGTGTCTAGACACATCCAGGGTGTGCCTGTCTGGGGGCGACATGCCTCACTGAGGCAACAAGTCTAGGAGGGAGAACATCAAGTACTTCCCCGATGGACTAAAGTGACTTTTGGTAAAAGCAGTACGTTTTCCATCTGGGCGGCATGGACAGCAACAGTAGTTATAAATGATAGGCTTGTCTGCTGAGGCTGCCTTTCTATCCATCCTTCCTTCTCCCTGGCCTTTGAAGGCAACCAGGGAGAGCAGGGGAAAAAAGCTGTTTTCTTTATTGATAAATGAGTTTCATTCACTCATAATATCTGCATCTGTAAACAGGTGACATATGGATCAGGGCCTCTCAAACTTTAAGGGGCATAGGAATCACCTGGGGATGGTAAACTTGCAGGTTCAGATGCAGTCAGATCTTGTGGGACCTGAGATTCTGTAGTTCTAACAAGCCCACAGGTGAGGCCAGAGCTGTGGTCAACAGCGTGTACTTTGAGTAGCAGTGATATATAAAGTTCATTGCTTCTCAAATTTTAGTGTGTCTGACAATCCCCTGGCCTGTTCCCTACAAATGCCTCTCTCTGGGGTTTACTTGTGGACATTATGATTATATAGATCTAGATTTTTATCTTTACCTTTAACCCTCATATACTTCAGCATGTATATTTTAATTGAATTTAGTGGGATGACAGTAGTTAATAAAATTATATAGGTTTCAGCTACCCCATTCTATACACCATCTGTATATTGTATTGTGTGTTCACCACCCGAAGTCAGGTCTCCTCCCATCACCATTTATCCCCCTTTACCCTCTTCTACCCCTGACCTCCGTTTCCCTCTGGTAATCACCGTACTGTTGTCTGTGTCTCTGAGCTATTTTGTTTCATTTTTTTTTTTTTTTTGCTTAATCCCCTTACTTTTTTCACCCACTCTCCCAACCCCCTCCTCTCAGACAGCTGTCAGTCTGTTCTCTGTATCTATGAGTCTGTTTTATTTCATTTATTTTGTTCAATCGATGCCACATACGAGTGAAATCATATCTCTTATCAGATGTATTGGTGGACATGTTCTCCCATTCAGCGGGTTGTCTTGTCATTTTGTTGATGGTTTCCTTTGCTGTAAAAAATACTTTTTAGTTTGCTGTAGTCCCATTTGTTTATTTTTCTTTTGTTTCCCTTGTCTGAGGAGATGTATCAGAAAAAATATTGCTACGAGAAATGCTTGAGATTTTACTACCTATGTTTTCTTCTAGGGTTTTTATGATTTCGAGTCTAACATTTAAGTCTTTAATCCATTTTGAGTTTATTCTTGTGTGTGGTATAAGAAAGTGGTCTAGTTTCATTTTTTTTTGCATGTCTCTGTCCAATTTCCCCAGCACCATTTATCAAATAGATTATCTTTACCCCATTGATTATTCTTGCCATCTTTGTCAAATATTAATCGACCATAATGGCTTGGGTTTATTTCTGGGCTCTCTATTCTGTTATGCTGGTCTATATGGCTTTTTTTAAATGTTAGTACCACGCTGTTTTGATTACTAGGGCCTTGTAAGTGTGTATTTCTTAAAAATAAGATTATTCCCTTAAAAAATCACAGTATAATGAATAAAGTCAGCAAATTAACCTTGTTATAACAGTGTAGTTTACAAATAATATTCATATTTTTCTATTTATCCAGCAAATCCCTTCATAACACACAGCAAACATTAGCTTCTTCCTTTGACCATCAAAAAAAAAAAAAAAAGAAAAGAAAGAAAAAAAGTTCCAGCCCAAGCCAAAGGGGCCAAGTGTTTAACATGCTCAAAATCTGAGGTGTAAGACAATAGAAAATATTAGGGTATGGCAGGAATAGCAGTGACCTTGGATGAGTGCTATGCCTGAAGGCATTTTAATTAAAATACCTTAAAATGTTAAAGTATCTTTTTTAAGAAGAAGGAGGAATAAAAGATAAAGAATCTGAACAACAAAGAGGCAATAAATACATATCTATCAACAATTGAATCTAAAAAACAAAATGAATAAGCAGAGCATAAATAGACTCAGATACAGAGAATGTTTTGAGGTTGCAAATGGGAAGAGGTTGGGGGGCTGGGTGAAAAAAAATGGAGGGATTGAGAAGTACACATTGGCAGTTACAGAACAGCCACGGGGATGTAAAGTACAGCCTGCGGAATACAGTCAAGAATATTGTTGTAACTATGTATGGTGTCAGATGGCTGTGAGATTTACCAGGGTGCTCACTTAGTAAGTTAGGTAATGTCTAATCACTGGGCTGTACACCTGAAACTAATATAATAATGTATGTCAACTGTAATTGAAAAATAAAAAAAATTAATAAAACCGCAGTGCCAGCCTAAGTTGTAGTCACTCCCTCTCTCACCCCACCCAGCTTCTCTCTGCCTCATCCAGACGATTATCACATCCTTGACGTGTTCAGCCTCCCCAGCATGCAATTTCCCTGTCCACAGCTCCCTCACTTCCCCCAAACACGGAACATAACCACAGCCAGTTATTATGCTCACAAGCTAATCCATAATCCATTCAGACAAACAGATAAATGCTGGTTAAAAAATGCCAGGTGAGCTTGTGAGCGTTGAAGCTCCTTAAGCTTGAGACAAAATACTGCCTTTTTAACTACCTGGTACGCTGTTGGCTTGTGTCAGGGGTCATCATGCCCAGAGAACTGGGGTGGTTTCTGTAGCTGTCGGGAATCTGGTGTCATCCTGGTATTCAGTGCTACCCGGGAAAGCAGCAGCCAGTATCGACTCAGTATAGTTTTTGATTCGACGTGACTAAAAGAAACTGCCTTTCTTCAGAAAGACATTTTCTCTTGTGCTTTGAGGAAGTTGTCTGGCCAGAAGTCAAATGCCTGACTTTTCAAGCTGGAATCTGCGCCGTCAACGCCACAGTCAGTTTAAGTGAGGACCTCTGCCAATCCCGGCCCGTGAGCAATGCGCAGTACCTGCCTCTCAGAGCTCCCAGGCTGCAGACCCACATGTTCTTATCCGAAACCCTGGTAGCCAGACTTTTAGGATCTTAGCGAAGAAATACAGACCATACACCGTGTGTATGCAGCACCCCAGCAGAATCTGAGGCCATGCACACCTCATAATGAAATGCATTAATATTTGTGCAGCAAACCCATAAGTATTCACAAGCAAGAGGGATAAATAAAGAGTAAACAGACTTTCTCAGGAGTTCCGGTGAGCATTTATAGCCAGGGAGTTAGGTCAGCTCAGGTTCTACTTTTTAAAAAGCTGTGTAAAAACTTTTAAAATTGTAAAGTTGTCTGTGTTTTAGAACTGCAGCTAAGGCCTTATGAACCTGCTCAAATGTCTGTTACTGCAGATTTTGGTCTGTACTCCTTTATAACAGAGTATTTTAAGGAAAGGATTGCAATTATGAAAATTAAGAAAGCCTAATGAAAGTTGGGGTGTATGATAAAATACGTATACAGGCTTATTCTGCCCATTCTAACAGACAACATTAGGTGGGATGCTTTGTCCAGAATCGTGCTAAGCACTTCTCACTGTTTATACCATTTATTATACCTAAGAGCCCTATGATGATGGTATTATTACGACCCCTTTTTATACAGATGATGGGACTGAGGGCCAGAGAGGTTAAGTTTCCCAAGGTCACCAAACTGATAAATAAGAGAGCTGAGAGTAGAAGCCATGTCTGTTGGACTCCAGTGAGCATGGGGTCCCCAGGCATGATGCCAAGGTAGCAGGCAACGCTTTTTATTGATTGTGTTTGCACATGTCGTTAACCCAGGGAATCATCTAATGCTGGAAATGTAATCAGCCTTCCTGAAATATAATCAGATTGCTTCTGCGTTCTTTAATTTTCAACATGTTGGTCAATTCATTGATCCAAAGTCTGCTATCTGCATTACATTTTGTTACCGCATTCAGATAACGTGTTGAACTTGTGGAAGTGATTTATTGTGTTATTTATACTTTTATTCTCAAAAATAGTTGTGGATTAAATTTTTTTAATGTGATTTATTGAGGGCTCCACTCCTAATGAAGTGAACAGCAATTGCCCAAATATACAATAATTGAGTTCAAGTGAGAAGGCAATTATTGAGTTCCTAAGATTAATGCATTTCATCAATGAGCTTTCAGCTTGCACTAGAACTACAAAAATCAGTGAAGTCCTTGCTCTAAAGGCATTCACAATAGGGGGAAAAACAGACAAGTGGACAAGTAATTATATGACAGTGTGGAAAGAGCCACACCAGGGATATGAAGCAAGGAGCCGAGAGGGGAGGAGCCACAGGGAAGAAGAGATTGTCACCACAGGGGCACGACAGACACCTCCACATAGACATTGCTTCAGTGGGCTGTTCATAATCTTAATTGTTGCACTAAAAGTAGTAACAAAAAACTTTCTATGTGTGTGCGTGTGTGGTGAAATCCAGGCTTGATTGTGCAGTGAGAAAAATCATTATCATGCTCTTTACTTCAGGTTATGTTTACATTTCCAAAATGCCTGGCTTGATCAAATTCCCACTTTCAGTCTTACACCTGTGACTTTGCCTTCTCTCTCTTCCCCACTGCAGTCCAGCCACACTGGACTCTCTGGAAGATGCTTTCACCCCAGGACTTTTGAACTTGCTGTTCCCTTTGCTGAAATGGTCTTTTCCCAGGTAACCACGTGGCTCTAACCCAACTTTCACCTTCTCAGTGCAGCTCAGTCTGACCACCCCCATCACCTGCGATTCTGGTGCTCCTTTCTTGCATTGTTTTCTTCTTTACACTCATCGTGATGGAACACGTTCTGTACTTCAGTTACGTGTTTGCTTACTAGCTATGTGTACGCAACCATAACTAATAGCTCCCTGAGGGCAGAGTTTTGGTCTCTCTAATTCTAATTAATTGCTCCGTCCCTGGGGTTTGGGACAGTATCTGGCTGTAGCAAGTGTTCACTAAATACTTGCTGAAAGAATGAATACATTTCTGAGTGAGTAAATGAATGAATGAATGGTCATTTGGCCTTTGTTATTTAACTACTGGTGTTAGCCAAGAGGTTATGAGAGTTATCCTCTGTTCATAAGAAAGAAGGCCCAAAGTCTACAAGTAAAGTATAATCCTTGAGTATTTTTCTCTAGGAAAGCTTTTCATTCAACATGGTCATGGAGGGCCTACTCTCAACAATGCACAAGTTTTACTTACACTGAAAAACAATAAGCTTTGACAACAAAACAAAGTTCAGACTCTATGTAGATTGGGAACCAAAATATGGAAGCCATGTATATACAGGAGATATTTCCAGGATCTAGCTCACAGCCTATGGAAATTCTTACAGATAGAATTGATTCGATGACTGTACCTTAACCCAGGATATGACCCTCAGCCAGATGGGGTGGAAACCTCAAACTTGTCAATGTCCTAGACCTAGAGTTCATGAGTTGGGGGAAGCTAACTCACACTATCAAGTTCAGAGGAGATTGAAGAAAGGGCCAGAATGTGAGACATGAAGTTCAGAATGAGAAATGGACTTGTTACAGGGACTAGCACTCTCTCCAATGGGGCTTGGGCAGCATTTTCTCTCCCTCTTGGCAGTTGGACACAGGATTCCAAATGACATTCTGAAATCTTGTTGATGAGGATGGCATCTGATTATATGACTGCTCAGGCACTTCAGGTTTATTAATAAGATGGTCCAGTGCCTCACCGGAGAAGTACCTGCCACAGACCCAGGGCTTGGGAACACTTTGCTCCGCTGTACTGCCCATGCATGCTTCTGTCGCCCTCCAGCTTTCCCTGGATGGCCCTCTGGCAAAAGTAACTTTGCTTTTCTTTTGACACATCAATTCCTTCTAACATCACAAATCCAGTCTTGCTCTGACCTTTGAGCTCTTCTATCTCCTTAAGGTGACTGTACATTTCCTAACACCCCCAGTGATTTGGTGATTAAACACTGAGAGAGCAAACTAATTTTTAATCTCTTAGGGAGTACCTCTGCTGTGGCTTCCAAGTATCCTCTATGGTTCCTAATTAATCATTGTTACCTTTGCCTCCCCCATATGCTCATATACCAGGCAATCATTCTGGAAAACAAAAGATTTCTTCCATTAGGATTGTACACGTGTCAGCAGGAGGGAGCTCTAGGACATGTGCACATGCAGGCAAATTGTACGCTTATCTCATCCCGGGTCCTTTCTATGCAGTGATTCCCAGATACTGAATCGATGCCAGGGCCCTAATAGTTTGGGACTTTATTGAAGAGACATCTAGTGGGGCTGAGGCAGAAAACTGTCAGTCTGGATTCTGCATCAGGAGAGCTGAAGTTTCAGTGCCAAGAGGGACCTCTAGTGTTCTGCGAAAATTCGAACTCATTAATGCTGAAGAATGTTTAGATGCCATTTCCTATTTTCTATTCACAGTTTGCTATTCTAGCTATACAGTCAGGAGGCATAGCCTATTCAGGGTTTCCAGATCTAGGTATTTCTAAGTTGAGGAGTTTAAATAACCTTTCTGTGCAGGAAATGTTTTCTATGGAGCTTCAGGACACGCTGCATGCCTCAGCCTATAATGACACCAGATCTCATTTGCTGAGCACTTGCTACACCCCCACCCCACCCGCGCTGGCATGGGCGCAGTACTACGAAACACTGCATGTTATTTTATTTTACTTTATTTTATGCTGTTTTAATTTAATTTAATTTTTTAGCCTCTTTTAAAAACATTTTTATTGATGTTCAGTTACAGTTGGCCTGACTTTTTCCCTATTGCTCTCCCCTCCCCGTCCCCCCTCCGCACTGTCAATCCCACCATTGTCCATACCCATGAGTCCTCTATTCATGTTGCTGGCTGACCCCTTCCTCTTCTCCCCCAACCCCCCGTTACCCCCTCCCCTCTCCCCTCTGGTCACTGTCAGTTTGTTAAAACCATTAATGGTGCTATTATTTTGCTTCTTGTTTTTCAGATGAAGAATCTCAGACTTAGAAAGGCAAGTAACTATTAAGTAGCAGAGCCTAACCTTGATCTTATAATTTTGATTCTGAAGCCTGATTCTTTTTAAAAAATATCTAAATCATTTTAAAAATAGCTTTTTTTGAGACATAACTTGCAGGCTATATAATTCTTCCATTTAAAGTGTACAATTCAATGCCTTTTATTATATTTACAGTTATGCAACCATCAATAAAATCACTTCGGGAACACTTTCATCACGCCCCCAAATCCCTCACCCCTCAGCTATCACTTTTTAAGGCAAGCAGTTTTTTAAACCACTTTATTGACGTATGATTGCTATGTAGAAAACTATACATATTTAACTTGCACAACCTGATGAGTTTGAGGGTACATACAGATGCATAAAACCATCCTCACCATCAAGGCTGTAAACATATCCACCTCCCGAACTTTCCTCTTGACCCTTTACATGTAACATAGGATTTACCCTCTTAGCAAGTGTTAAGTATACAGTGCAGTATTGTTGGCTATGGCACCATGCTGTGTAGAAGACATTCAGAGTTTATTCATCATGCAGAACTAAAACTTTGTACCCTTTGCCCATCACCTCCCCACACCCCCCTCCCCCTCCCCCCAGCCCCTGGCAACCACCACTGTGCTCTCTGCTTCTGTGAATATTTATATTTCATATATAACAGTATTCGTCTTTCTGCCTCCGGTCAAAGTCTATATTCTTAACCATTAACTTTTCAGCATAAATGTGACATAGTCTGAAAGGTCACTTTTTTCTCAGCCTCTCTGTTTTTCCCTTCCTTTATTCACGCTTCCCTCCCTCCTCTCCTCTTTCTCTTCCTCCTTCCTTCCTTTTCTCTCCTCCTTCCAGTCTTCTCTTTATTCTTCCAAACATGTCCACTTTCCATGAGAAGCCCGGTGACAATTGTGGTGGGAGTGAATTTGTCTTTTTCAGGGTTGCTCTTGTAATGGCATTTTTAAACAAACCATGGGAATTGGCAGATTTTGTCTCAACACCACTAAATAGTCTCCCACGTGAAATCAAAGCAGATCTTTCACATGTCACTGCTGGGTAATGGCTTTTCTTGGGCAGTGTCCAACCCAGAAAACTGATGCCATTTTTTGAGTCTCCTGATGAAAATTGTTATTTGGCTTCTTCCAGATCTTAAATTATCCTGTCATAGACTTTCCACCTCAGCTGCAGAGGTCAATCTGTTTTAAAGAACATGTACCTTTTGCTGAAACCGAGGCATCAAGTTTGAGCAAGTCATTTGTCACAAGTTGAGCATTCAAAACCTTTTATCTTATCACACTCCTGGGGACTCATGGCTTATCCAATGATGAGGAGTTTTTGTCTTTGAAGCCTTTTCATTTCCTTTTGTTATGTTTTTGAATTAGACCTAGGAGGAAATTTTTCAGGAAAAAAATGAAATACTATAGTTGGGAAGGTTGTAGTCAGGGTAGTTGAGGAGACAACCCCACTAAGATTTGGCTCTTAGTATGTCTGCAACTCTTCTGTCTGCCCAGCATCTTTCTGCTGGGAAATTCCCCTCTGTGTCTGGTGGTCTGGCACTCTCATGATGATTTTCCCTGAGAATTTGGAATTTCAGCTGGCTTGCACACTCACATGCCATTCTCCTCAATGTAGCAATGTGTCCTGTGGTTGGCATCTAGCTCAAGCCAAGCTATTCAGTCTTTTGGGGGTCACTGATGTGGGCCTGGCAAGAAGAGGGTCTCTCCTCATGACTGTAAGAATAAAGACCCATTTCGGTCTGAAGGTGATAACCTGTGCTACCAAGTGGAGAAAACTTACATAAGAAAGAGGGAAGCTATACCTAAAAATGGAGATGGAGCAATTGCATTTTAATGGCATAATCTGATGTCCTTGATCCAGCCATGTTTGAACTGGAAATCTGCTGACTTTTCAGTTATAAGAACTAATTAATTCTCATTTGGCTCAATTAATTTGAATTGGATATTTATCACTTGAAACTGAAGTATCCCAACAAATTCAACAACATGCACAGAAATTTCTGGTCAAACAAACAGGAAGTAAAGAAATAGGATTCATTTACTATCCGTGTTGGCACTATTCCAGGGAGCCTCTCGTGAGGGCCAGCAAGTGGTCTCCCGGTGTCAACTATGAATCAAGCAAGACTCCTCTTTGTTCCTGATTTTCTGACAACATCAAATCCATATGGAGCAACTGAAAGGTACTTAGTCAGTCTTCTGATTCTTTCCATCCACCTGGTGTAGGCCAAGTCTATGTAACCAAGGAAATAGTTATTCTGACCATAATTTTTATAAAAGTAAATATTAGTGACATTTAATTCTTCAAAATTGAGTTGCACTGCACTGGCATTCAAACTCTTTAGCACCAAGAACACTTTTATTTCTTTTCTATGTGAATGATATTCCTACTAAAATACATACTAAATAATTATGGATCTGTTTTTACTATATGAAGTAAATCAATACATGAAAAGCAATCAGAACAGTTTGTCATTTCAGTACTGAAATGATACAATTCCTGCTATGAACAGCAATCTTGAGTATAATCTTACAGTTTCTGTTAGGATTTTTGTAATATTGTATAGATTATAAATATATAATACATATCACACATTAAAAATATCCAGCCATGTAATATAAAAAGCAGAGACATTTATTGAAGAAGATACAAGAAACATTGTACATAGGACAATGACGCCTCAGTCCCTTCAAAGTAGGCACCTTGGGACCTCACAGAGTTCTCCCAGCATCTCTTCCACTGTTCAAAACACTCCACAAAATCCTTTGTTGGAATCACCATCAGCCTGCCCCACTGTATTTTTCTGAATCTCATCAATGGTCTGAAATCTCTTCCCTTTCCAAGGTAATTCTAGTTCTGGGAAAAGCCAGAGTCATAGGGGGTGAAATCTGGGGTGTAGGGGGTCTGAGTCATCTGGATTATTCAATGTTTCACCAAGACACTCTATATAAGACATGATGCATGAGTGGGTGCGTTGTTGTGATGAAGCTACTAATACTAGTTGCCCATAGCTGTGCCCATTTTTGTTGTATTGCATTTCTCAACCAATGAAGAACATTGAGGTAGTACTCCTTATTAACTGTCTGGCCTGGAGGGCCATACTTGTTATGGACAACACCTTCCCAGTCAAAAACACAGTTAACATGGTCTTCATCTTGCTGTGACTTTGCCACACATTCTTTGGGCCTAGAGAACCAGGCAACTTCCACTGGGACAATTGGGCCTTTGTTTCTGGATCACAGGTGTATGAGTAGACCCCTGATTCATCTCTGGTTATGACCTTCTTGAGGAAATCAGGTTCATTGGTAGCAGTTTGAATCAAATCATTAGCAACAGCAGCACGATGTTCCTTCTGCTCTGGTAGCAAAGCCATGGAACAAATTTTGCCATGACACATTTCATGCCAAAGTCCTGCATCAAAATCTTGGACAGTAGTTTTTGGAATTCCCAGATCAGCTTCTAGTTCTCACTGTCAGTTGCTGATCCCTGTTAACTGCAATCAGTCCACATTCAACATTCTCGGATGTTCTGCTCACGACAGGTCTTCCTGAATGTGGATCATTTTCAACAGATTCTCGACCATCTTTGAAATGTTCATGCCACACTTTTATTTATGCTGAACTCATTGCATCATCCCTGAAAGCCTTCTGAATCATCCAAATAGTTTCCATGGAAGAATATTCAAGCTTAACGCAAAATTTGGTACAGATTCGTTGCTCTACTTGCTCAGTCATTTTGAATGCGATGGCAACACAGTGTATCACTCAGCGGCATCTACTGCCCGTACTGGCTAGTACATTGAAGTCGTCATTGTTCATGCATACACATTCCTGCTCACTCCCATTAGCTGCCAGGTTACATCAAAGTTGCAAACCATTCTTGTTATATTAACAGTAGCTGGACTTTTTCCAGACAGACCTGGTATACTCTTACCTTTGTAGATTCCTAGCTGGGAACATCTGGCCTACTAAATTTTGGCAGTGTGTAAAGAGCTAGGAAGATGCCAACACATAAACCCTGTCCTCATGGAATTCATTGTTCAGTTTTCATTCATTTCTTCACCAGAATTTTATTGACTGCTTATCAAGCAGAATTCCTTGAGTTGTAAAGATAAAGGAGACACAACCTCTGCTCTCAAGGAATTTACAGCTTGACTGATGAGAAATGCAGCTCTCAGGCCACTGTGACTAGATGCTATAATGGATAACCGTGCATCTTCCTTGCAGATTGGTTAGGGCCCCAGGGGATCACTGCTGTGGCCCCTGGCCAGCCCGCTGCTATCAGTCCCTCCTAGCACCTGGGACAGTGGAGGTAAAATGACGCTACGACCGACACAGTGATCACTGTTACACAGTGGCAATGCCACGGCGCACAGGGTGGACCTGTGGAGAATGCAGCAAGGTAGTGCGGCTGTGTCATAAGACCCAGGATTTACAAGCAGGAGGCATGGTGTTTTACAGGCTGCTTCTCAAGCTAGACAAATGGATGATGCGGGATTTGAAAGTGATGTGGTTGTGTTATACGAAGCTTGGCAGGGCCCCACTTGAGACTCAGCATAACCTTGTGGGATCTCACAGTGGGCAGGAAACACCAATGCCACCAATCTGAGTGAGTCTCCCATGAGTTTCGGGGACAGTAAGGAGCCCTGTCCACCCAAATCCTCCCTGTCCCATTTCCAGCTGGGCCCTGCTCAGAACGCACCCATGGAGATGATCACTTTCAACGGTAATTTCTAAGAGATGTATGCGTGAGAGGCTCATTTCACCAAGCCACTTATCCAGTCATTGGCAGGATTATTTCATGCCAAGGACAGACCCCCATTTCACACTGTGGAGGGTTAGGGAAGCCTTCTGGGATAAATGAGGGTTGCTCTGACTTTAGAAAGGTGGAGGAAGAAGAATGGATAAGCCTGGCAGGGGAAACATCAGGCCCAGGGGTGTGAAGCAGCAATGGGCTTTTGGGGCAAGGGGATAGCAAAAAAAAAAAAAAAAAAAAAAAAAAAAAAAAAAAAAAAAAAAAAAAAAAAAAAAAAAAAAAAAAAAAAAAAAAAAAGAATGAATAAATGAATAAATAAAAATAATAAAATTTGCAGAATTAGAAATAAGATTATATCTTGGAGTATATCAAGAGATGCTGAAGGATTTACATCAAGGGAACAAGGTCAGTGCTGTGTTTAAAAGGTTACTATGACACTGTGCAGGAAGATGTGTGTAAAACCACTAGAAGGCCAGATAACAGCGGCCCCATGGTCAGAGAAGAGGCAACAACGCCTGATCTCAGAGACTGGTGATGACGAGGAATGAGATTTAGAGGGAAAACTAGAGAGCATGGATCTAGGGTTC
Organism: Anoura caudifer; assembly: GCA_004027475.1. Taxonomy (NCBI): domain Eukaryota; kingdom Metazoa; phylum Chordata; class Mammalia; order Chiroptera; family Phyllostomidae; genus Anoura; species Anoura caudifer. The sequence goes on along the minus strand of PVKU01000814.1, from coordinate 310,513 downwards.
TGAGTTCCGAGAGGTCTGAGAAAGTGAGCGAAGGCAGCTTTTCTGGAAGTGTGCCATGGAGTGAGCCTCTCTGGATGGTGGTAAAGGAAAATGATTCAGACACTTGTTAAAGGCTGAAAGGAAGACTTCATTCAAGAGAAACTACTGCGATGCGGCACCTGCGATAGGGGAGAGAGACAAAGCTCTACTTCACATACAACAAGGAAAAGTAGAAATATATATTCAAAGAGCAGGGCAGAGGTTAGTGGATAGAAAATTACTAAGTAGAAGCAGCAAGGCTAGGGGGAGCCTGGCTAAAGCCGTGACAGGATTCTTGCTGAAGGCAGGCCACTGAGGGTGAGGTATGAGGAATCTGATCAAATCGATACTGAGTGTGGGAGATTTTTGCTAAACTGATGCAGCAGGATTCTTGCTAAAAAGAAAAAGGCCTAGTCAGAGAGACAACTCAAGTTTGGCCAAAGGAAAGAGTCTTTGTCAATGGCAGTGAGTGAAGCTGATTACGATAGATCTATGGAGCCCTCGTAGTTCCCGGGACTCCAGTACCTCATCTGCTGATGGGTTCAGCCAGATGTCACTGTCTCCCTCACCTGCTCATCTGTAATCCCACAGAGGCCATATGAGGAGGCCAGGTAGGATGGGGCATGAAGAAAGGTCGCCCAGTCCTCACTTAGCTGATCCCTGTTGGCCTTGGCGTGAGTAGTAGGAGAGAGTAGGACGTATAAGCAGGTTACAAGGAAAGATTCTGGCAGGAACTGAGGAGGAGGATGGCTAAGTGGATATTACAAAGCAATTCTTCACAACTGTCCGCAAGAGACTGGTTCAGCAATTTGACACACAGTTCCTGTCAGAACTTTCTGTGGTACTTCTGCCATTACACGTGCAAAATTCCTCAGGAGCAAATACCCTCTCTCAGCAATCTAAACTGCAGCCAGGTACCTCAAGTAGCACTTCTCGAATCTTTAAAACTCACTTACTTCAAAGGGCATCACTTCAGAGTAGAAAGGTGAACATGAGGCAAACTTGGCTCCCCCATTGAAAATCACGTCTTTGTCAAAATCGTTCAGGCTTCAGGCCTGCAGATTCAGTCCTCTTTCCGCTGCCATCCCAAAAGCCCGTGGGAAAATTTTCTCTGTACAGAAAGAAAGAAATCATGCTCTGGCAGCTGTATCCTGAGTAATCACTTTTGAGATAGAACTGTTTTTCCAGCTGTAGAAGCTATATTTGAATTTCACCAGCTGCTTTTCTAATGATAATTAGAATAGTGTGGTAATGGCATTTGCTGCAGAAAAGGTAGTGATGCTACCTAATCTTTCTTTAATAAGGGAGACTTTTTTGCAAAAGGGGAGATGACACTTATTTAATGTAATCCAGACGTCTTCTCTCTGGGTGTTCCCCAGTTCTGCCAGTCTTATTGATCATCACCCAACCATTAGAAATCCAATAAAACGGCATGAGACCCTATCACACACAGAGAAATGGAAACTCAACATACTTTTCTATCCATTTATGGGTGAGGTAACTCTTCTATCAAATTCTCAATTTCACTTGTCTAACTTCATGTGGTTTCTTTTCTCAAACTTGAACTCAGTTGCTTTTTCCTTTGATGTCACAGAAACCTTTGTATATAGCTTGATTTTACAAAAGGTTTGAGAAAACAGGGGCATTGCGTCACTGCAGAGCATAGCAAATTCTTCAAAACTAAATATGGATGTCTCCATCAATTTCTAAGTTCAGAAATCCTCCAGCTCCTTCCACCAGCGTGAGAACTTTCTCTTCAGCTCTCTTCCCCTGGGCCTACAGATTCCACTTTCCTGAGCCCCCTCCCTCCAGCCTTCTGTATTTACCTACGTATTCCTTCTACCAGCTTATCCTGTCCCAACTGTCTCAGCCTGCCTTTGGAAACTTACTGTTTTTCTCATATTAATATGCAGAGGAATATATTTTGCTTTAACTTACTGGTCTTCCTTCTGAGTACTATCTTAGAGCCTACTTTTTCACAACCAAATGGCTCTTGAAGGCATTTTGCTAAGCAAAAGACACTCCTTTCTTAAGAAAAATTTCATCAACAGCTTTTAAAACAAAATGTTATTTCCTTGCTGTATTAAAGTGTATGTCATATCCAGATTCAGTAACTTGCTTATCAGCATTACTTTTATAGTATTGCCAAAATAAGGCTGTATTTTGAAAATGACTAAGTAAGGAGACATAAGACTCAATATGGCCAGATTTTAAATTCTTGTTTTTTCCATCTTCATTGGCAATTTCTGCATTTTGCCTTTTGAGGAAGAGATCTTTTCCCATAAGTAGCCTCATCATTCTCTTCTTTACATGTTTTTGGTAAGATAAGCCTTTATTTCTGGGACACCATGATTCAGCTGGCAATGTATATTAAATTTAAAATAATAAACCTGAGGTTACATCTGATACATGCAATAAAATAGGGAGCTTGGGAAGAGGTGAAACTCTTGCTTACTTGCTCATCATTTTTGTCACAACCAGAAATTCACACCTAGAAACAAACCCTCAGAACACAGGCCAAGATGAAGTTGTCTCTGACTCTGCAGCACAAGGGTTCATTCCCGGCGTCCTTGTTCTATCTTCAAACTACGAAGCTCCTCCTCAGGATCTGACTCAGGAAGTGAGTTGATCAGTCTCCGCAGCTTTCATGTTGACAGCAATTCCATAAATTATTGAAAAGTAGTTTCTATTTTCTACCTGATCATTTAATCCTGCCTCAAATCACATGTCTGAGAGAATGTCTTAGTCTTGTTTGCAAAGTTTTCTGAGAGGTACCCAGGTCAGTTTCTGTATAGGGACCTATTGTCATGGAAGCCTCCAACTAGGTGTATGTCCAGCCTTCCAAAGTGGGATGATCCGGAAAAGGCTTTTATGGAGGTGTACACAGGTGTGTCAGCTCCATCATAATGCATCAACTGGCCTGTCAGCCTCAGGATCACCACATGGCTTCCTGTAGTGATGTCACCAGATGGGATGAGCCCCTCCAGGGGTGCACGGGCTTGGACCAGGTGACTGGTGGATTGCACTAGCCTGATTCTCTAGCCCTTCAACGTGGGGCCATACCTAAGGTATACATCTGCTTAACATTACATTTCTTACCCAGATATCTGCTGGTTTTATCAGTTACGGACATAAAATATTATGGGGTCAAGTAAATGTGGCAAAATTTTCATGCCTCTATGATCCCTTCATCTGCATAAACAGGAACTCAGCATCCTCGAAATTGTTCCTAGTCATCTGTGTGAGTTTCCCATGAGGGTTTTATAACTACAGAGAAATCGTTGGTGCCCCCGCCATGCTCTTCCCCTCTCTTATTCCACCTCCCACTTTATTCATCACCTATATGTCAGCTGTTCTATCACAATAAAGATAGTAAACATAGAAGGATCCCTGGAAATTATGCCATAGGCCAGGTACATATTAGGCTATTTAGTCCTTATAGTCATACTATCAGGTAGGTCTTGTTATGGTCCCCATTTTCCAGATGAGGAAACTGAAGTCCAGAGAAGAGCCAGCAAGGAACTGGGGAAAAGTCTTTGCCTTTCACTGCTTTGCTATTCGCATGCTGTAGTCATGTTAGAGTTGATTTTAAACTCTATAGGTGAGAACACAGGCCTTTACATGAGTCAGACCTGGGTTTGAGTCCCAGCTTAGCCACTTACTCACTGTGTAACTTGGACAAGTGACTTAACGTCTTTGACCCCTTCATATCCTCATCTGAAATGAAGCTAAGATTAGTACTTTCCTCATTAGATTATTGTAGGTATTAAATAAAGCAGTACATGTAACAACATGGAGTCCTTGACCTGTTGTAAGCATGCAATGAATCTTAGCTCTGAATATTATAGCAGTAATGCCTTTTACACAAACGCCCTTTTTATTGATTAGCAAACTGAGGCTTGGAGAAGTAAAAAGCTTGCCCAAGTTTAAACAGTGTTAGAAGCAGAGGCTGTGCTTGAAACAGCACTGGGATGTCGAAGTCTGAGTTCTTTCCAGCCACACCATGTCCAGCTATAGTGTGTTGCTGATGGTGAACTCCAACGATGCTGAAGACCACTTCGGAAGTGCTCTGTGGAATGTGGTTTTTATCAAGAAAAAGTCTCTGCCCTGATCTTATATGCAATCACCTGTGATAAGAGCCTCGCGTGAGAAGTTCCAAATGAGTGGAATGAATGACGAGTGACTGGATTACTGAGCAGAGCGAGGCCTTGTGACTGTGAGCACAAATCATTCCTGGGTAGTCTCAAACCGTTGGCTGAGTGCCTACATCTTCATTTCACCTCTTGCTGTGGAACTCTTGTTTTTCTTTAAACCCACGAGTCCAACTCCACGAGTAACATAATATCATGTAAATGAGGGTAATCTTGGAAGGCAGGCTGCTTGTCATACTGTAGTTGCTTTGTTGCTGTAATGAAAACCACATGCTTCCTGGTATTTTTAGACTAGTTAATATTAGCAGGTCAGCAGCATTTTTATTTAGACATTGTGATTCCAGCTGTGCTTCCTCTAGTTACTTCAAGACAATTCAGAATTTCTACCAAATCCTAAGCTTTCAGGAGAGTGGAAAATCAAAAGAAAAGAACCAGCACTTCCCCTTGGCTTTTCTGGTTCCCACATGGAATTTGTGCTTGCTTCTTTGAGTCTTTGTGGGAAGACATGCGGACCTGGGGGCTTGCTTTTAAATAATGGTGGGGCAGATAACAAGGTATGATAAATGGTGAGAAATGATTAGGGTTTATCCTGGTGGCAAGAGAAGAGAGTAGAGGAGAGGAAAGAGGGAGGAAAAGGGGACACTCAACTACCTTGCTGAGTTCCTGAAATTTACTGGCAAGGTATGCTTTTTTATTGCCGTTTTCACTGTTTTGAGAAAGCTAAGATCATTCTGTTCCACTCTTGAGTCCTCATTGGAGTCATGTAAAATCTCTATATTTGCTTCTTTCAAGGAAAGTTTTTATTTCTTGGGAAAGGTCTTCAAATTACTTTCCTCCCCAAATGTGTCACCTCTTCCCCACCCAGCATTGAATATCCAATGTCTCTGTGGCTAGTGGAATAAAAGTGCCACTTTTCTCTACTAGAAAGAAATTGTGACAGGACTTTGACTTTGAGTGCAATGATGTTATTAGGAACCGTGATCTCAATCCTTAGGGTAGGTCTTTATGGACCTAAGGAGTGATTGGTGGACACGCTCTCCTCTGTCCAGCATACTAGAGGAAAAGGGGGTAAAAGATAGGAAAGACCAGAGTCCTTCACAATAATCTTAAGGACAAAAACCTTTCCATGAATGATCAGATCAGTTTGTGCCAGGCCCACGCAAGCAACAGCTCAAGCCCTCAGTTTGCAGAGGGCCGGGCGGATGAGGCCGTACTTCGGCGTGTTTCCGTTTTGTAACCAATGTCTTGTGAATGTATTGAGTCCCACAGCTATACATAGGAAACAGTGGCATTTTCCTCACCATGACCACCTTAAAAATACATTCTCTCAAGCCCCTTACCCTGACCCCTTCTGTAGTCTCGTCATTTTCAGGTAAAAAAAAAATTTAAAAAAATATCTTATTTGATAATCTGGCTCATTAGATATTAAAAGACCCAATGCAGTCTAAACCAAAACTAATCTTAGATCTAATTCAGAAGTTTTTCCTCTTCCCACAGCCTAGGCCTGGCCCTTGGCTGGGGGTTCCTAAATGGGGAAAGAGGGTCTGGCTCATTACTCTTGCCAACTCACTCCCTCTCCTCAATTTGCTTTGCTACCTTTAGTTTCTCCAAGGGATGGGGAGCAGGAGCAGGGGCCAAAGCAGAAGAGAGGCAAATAGTCTTTCCATGTAGTTGGCATTCTTTGTGATTCTCTCTTGGCTGGTATGGCCAAGGTATTGGGCCTTTTGTTGTGTTTTTTTCATGATGTGCAATTATATGTGGGTCTTCTGCACTGGGACTTTTGTGCTGTAAGGGTTCCTGATATGGGTGATGTGCTCTTCAGCTGACTCCTTGTGACCCACTTACTTTTTTCCTCCTTCCACTGAACTCCTGTGCCAGTGGTTGTATCTGAAGCCTCTTACTATTGAAATCCAATTGCTCTGGCAGGACCCCTGGAGGGTGGGGTCCTTTAAAGATTCCCTGGTGGCTTGTAGGCTCAGGAGGACTCATTCATGGTCCACCCACCATGCCTCTGGGGCAGCTCCAGGCAGGCTTCTGCTTCCAGGAAGTGTCTGTGCAAGAGACAGGCTATGTCTCTGTCCAGAAATGCCCTCAAGCCTTCAAGAACACACGACAGGCTCTCCTGTGGCAAAATGAGAACAGCCAAGTGATCTCTAGTCCTATGAATTCCCTTCAACAAGCTCCCTTTGGGAATTTCAAGTCTCAAGCACCCAGATCAAGAAGCAGATTATTATCAGAACCCCCAAAGCACCCCTCTTGTTCCTCTCTAGCCACTGTGGCTGTCCAGCAGCATGACAGTCCCCTTCTATGTAGCCTGGAGGCGAGAGAGCAGTTTGGCACCTTTCAGTGAGGTCTGAGCAGGCCTCTGTAGGATCGAGAAGGGAGGTGCTTACCATTTATTGTTTTTATCTTAGCAGATCCCTGGCCAAAATGCAGACAACAGGAAAAGTTCCACTTGCACCCAGTGGAAATCTGTTAAGTTAAAAGTTCATGAGGAGTGAACCTCTCCGTGCTGATGTTACTTTGAGACTCCCTCATGAGTCATTTAGAAAAATATTTCCAGATTGTCCTATCTCTGGAAATTAGTATTTGTTCTCAGAATGTCTGTGCATATGGGCATGCCTACTTCAACAGCTACTTGCTACATACATAGAAAAAAATAATACACAGGTCTGCATTGGTGGGAAAGGATGTACAACTGTAGCTAAAACTTATTTTGCCCCCTTTTTTTTTACTAAGCTCTGTTTTATATGTGTTTTAACCCTTATATCTCCACTATTTGTAAAGTCTCACTGTTATTACCACCATATCACAAATAAGGGGGCTGAGGTTCAGAGAGGTTAAGAAACGTTACCAGGGTCACACAGCTGGGAAAATCAGAGCCCTGTTCAAGCCCTGGTCACCTGGCTTCAGAGGTCCTGTTCATTAACCACAGCACTCTTCTCCTCCAGGGCCAGACTTCACAGAGGAATCAGGGTGTCTCCCACTGGTGACTTCCTCATGAAGGTCCTCTGCCTTTCCCTCTGCTGAATCACCCGGATTTAGGGAAATTTACCACTGGGAAGGTGATGGCTTTCAGGTCAAGACTGTATCTTTCGGGTAGTGAGTTAGACTTTCAAAGTTTGGTGTCACTACTCTGCTGCATGGGAAGAATAAGGGATTTGGAGAAGAGAAAGCCTCTTTGGGAATAGTCCTGTGCCCATGATGGGAACTCCATGGGAAATGTCTACCTGTTTGATACTTCTTCCTTAGGCCATGGGTAGCATCATAAGCAGTGCCCAGATTTAAGTTTTAGAAGGGGAGAAGGTATTGTTGTTTCCTTGAATTACCCCAGTTGTTCAGACAAGCACACTCTATTTCTTTGTGGTGACACAACATGAAATGAAACATCTGGACACTTGACAGAAGTGTGGTCAGCCCCCCATCAAGAAGGGTGGTGTGCCCACTGAAGGGGGTTGTCTGGGAGTTCCCAATGGTGATCAAGGGTGAGGATGAGGGACCCATGGTAGAGAGGGAGGGACAAGATGCTCAGAAGCAAGTTCTGAGTAGAGAAGTGACATGACATAAATCTTCCCTTCCAACACGTTCTTAGAAAACCTGACCCATCTGAAGGGAGAAAGAGGAAAGGAAGATACTTGGGTAAGAGCTTTCTTCAGTGAAGACCAATATGAATTGGTCACATGCTTTCAAAGAGAGCAAGTCAGAGTAGGTCTTGTGTATCACATTGAATGGGATTGGGCGAGAATGGGATTGAAGGGCCTGCAGGGTCAGTGATGGCAGGAGGAGGGCGAGCAGCAAGCTTTGTTTGGATCCTGTCTGGAGTGCTGCAGGTGAGTGGCAGATGAGGCTCAACAGGGAAGCCAGTGGTCTCAGCTTCAAGGAAAAGGTGGAGTCCAGGCCACAAGGAAGTGGCGTGGCCATGAGGACAGCAGCAAGTGTAGGCACAGCAACTTGGAAAAATGTCCTGGAGAATGCTCTAATATATTTGACTTCTCATGCAGTAAGTTTTACCTGAAGAGCATGCAAATAACAGCAGGACATTTACTAGTCTCCATTCACTTTACAAATACAGGATGGGGCAAAAGTAGAGTTACAGTTGTTAGGACACAAACACAGGTTTATTCTTGTATTATTATTTATTAATTATTGTATTATTTTCCATATGAACAACTATAAACCTACTTTTGCCCCACCCTGTATATATTCGATGCTTCTTATGTGCCTGACCTTGCACTGAGCTTTGGAGACGCCGTGCTGCAGGCTGGGGTGGGAGGGGGCACCTGGCAAAGGAACACAGTGGCGTGGTAAGTGCTTTGATGGGGTGGGCACAGGGGCTCTAGGCTCATGGGAGGGCCCACAGCCCAGACTTCAACTGGGGGAGTTGGTGTCAGAGAAGACACCCTGAAGAAAGTGGCATCCATAGGAAGGCCTGCGGGATGAGTCAATGCCAGCCTGGAAAATGGGGATGGGGTGGGGAGACTGTTTCAGGCAGATGAACCTCAACTTAAGAGCCAGAGGCAAAGGGAGACCAGAATGGCTTGATATGAGTAGAGAGGACTGTGCCGAAAGGAAGTGGCTGCAACCGAAGCAGGAGCCAGGACAGATGACAAAGGGTTTTACAGCTGCCCGATGTGGTAGTCCCATCATCATTTACAGCTGAGGCCAGTGAGCCCAGGGGGCTAAGTGACTTGCCCCGAATCCCACAGTGCAGGTGGCAGCCCTGAAACTGGATCTAGTATCTGCTTCATCCCAAACATGGAGCTTTTTCTTTGTTATTCCTTCATCTCTTTTTTATTTTGGAAAAATTTAATTAAAATTTGTACACAAATAAATAATGTGTCCATTTCCAATAGACTCCTCTGCTCCATTTTGATCCAGAAGTTGTTGCATCCTCTCAGGATTAAATAAACTGAAGTGCATTTAAAAAATATTCTTCCCTGATCCTGATGGAGGCAGCAAATCCCCAAGAACAGGGCTAGTTGCTGAGGCGAGAAGTCCCTTTGAAAAAAAGCTTGGCAGCATTTGTATTCCAAGTGAGAGAGTCCAGAGAGAAAAATGCACAGCAGCTTCTTTCATAAAATTTTTTAAAGGACTAGTTTGTCTGTGACCTAGGTTGATTGGGGTCAGGAACTTGACATGATAATGCTGAATACATCAGCAAAATCTATGCTTGCTGACTGGTCCATGCTTCTGACTTGGTTTTTCCAGCTCTAACCTCTCTGGATTTAGTCCTTGTGAAATGCAAGCTTCTTTAAGTTTTGGTTTTATTTTGTATTCTCTTTCTTCCCAATCTGAGACAAAATCTGGCATAATTGTGGTATTTAACCACCAGTAAATGCAAAATAATGTTTATAAAAAACCATGACTCTTGTCATAGCTCATAAGAACTCATGGTACCGACATCTGGATGGCTGTCTGCTTACCAAGCATTTGAGGACGGTCTTTCCATTTCATCACAGGTCTTTGGACTTTAGTCACTCTACGTCTCCCTCTCTGGGGCATGGCTGGCCCTGGCTTGTCTTGGACACAATTGAGAAATAAGCAAAGAATGCTTTGGGGGCTGTTAATCCTTTTCTTCTTCTCCCTGTAAGGCTCCCCAGTACTGTTCAGTCACCCAGTGCCTTAGGTGCCCAGCACTACGCTGTTTCTCTCTTCTCTTCCATCAAAATGATGACTAAAAATCTCAAGCTTAATCATTGGAAGAGAGAAAGGAGTAGTGAGGGTTGATTATAATAAGAGCTTACACGTAAATGTGCATACTATATGCAAGACATACTCACAGCTTTATATACTTTGACTCAATGAGTTACCACGGAAAGTCTAGGCACTAACAAATATCATTATTTCTCTTACAGAGAGATCAGCTTACACACCCAAGGTCATATCCTTAGAATGTGGCAGAACAGGATTTGAACCCAGAACCTCTGGTTTTGTCCATGTGTTTAGACGTTATTCTAGGAGAATGGGAATGACTCACTGACCAAGATGTTGTAGGCACTGTGCCAGATACTGTAACCCATTTTATTTAACACTCCTAACTAGCTTTTGATATAAAGTTTTAAAACTCCAATTTATAGTAAGGAAGACAGAAAGCAAATGACTTGCCAAGATTTCATAACTAGTAGGTGGTGGGACAGGGATTGGAGCCATTGTCTGAATGATTGCCAATTCCGTGTTCTGTCCACTACAGCATTCCAGGGTCCAGGTTATCAGTCACAGGGTAAGCGTGTCTCTTCATATTTTTTACTTTAAATAGTATCCGAGTATTAAGTTAGGTTATTGAAGCTATGATCATTTGGGGTGGAACTTTGGGTAGCAAGTAGGAGGCAGGAGAAACATTTTATTTGGGGTTGGGGAGAGTGGACACTGAGACTTTCTTAAACACAGGCTGGTGACCACCTGGCCATCCTAGCATGTCAGCCTCACCTAGAAGCTTTTTCTCTTCAGTTTATCTAACTTACTTGACTGTCTTCACCCCAATAATTCACAGCTTCCCTGAAGTGGCCATGTCTGAAACTAAACTCACCTTCCTTTATTCTCATCCAGGCTTAACAGTATCACCTAACCTAGAAACACCCCTCCTCCTTCACCTGTCACACTTAATTGGCCTCGTGTTCTATAGATTCTTCCTTTTACAGACACTTCTGGTTTATTCTCTTAAGCCCCATCACTCATCCGGTCTTTGTTAGGTCATTCATCGTCATTCACCTGAATTATCACAGTTGTCTCCCAAGTGACCTTCTCAGTCCTAGTTTCTCCCTTCTCTGATGTCCCATCATTGCTGCCCCTGGTGTAATTGCTCCAAGGTGGAAATCTGATCATGTCACTTCCTTGCTCAAAATCTGTCAGCGGTAGACCCCAAACACTTATGTAATATTTCCTCAAACTTCAAGCTATAGTCTTCAATACTGTACTCTTATGTTTGATGGGCATCTCTTGGACATTAAAAAATCCCTTTTCTAATTTCTAGGACAGTTTAACACTTAAACAGATGCATTTTACAGGTCATTTGATTCATTTGATGACCACTTGTAACTTGGAGCCAGGTACCCCTGTTTTTATTGTCACAGGCTGTGGAGAAAAGAATAGAGATAAACTTGACATGTAGACAAGGTGAGTGACAGCCATGTGACATCACCACAGTGCTTTCAATTGCAGGTTCATGCGGTTTGACTAGGAAGAAGGGGCGGGACAGTTGAGTCATTATTTAGCACATGGCCGTGCAAGCACACTGAACTGAAAATGAGGCAGACACCTTTGTTGACTGCCACATCCACATGCCACCAGCCGTTTTGTTTCAGTTAAACAACATCCATTGCTTTAAGTGAATTTTGTTGATTTGCATGGTATTGGGTTTCACTTTGTGATTTTGTTTTGGTTGTATTATTGTATAAGGGTTATAAACACTGGGCAGTTATACCTGGTTTATGTTTGTATATATTTAAATAATGTGATAGTAAAAGTAAGTTGTCAATACTTATTTAGTAAAATTTTTCTTTTAATATTGATTCGTACAGTTTTACATACCCAGGCTCAGGAAATACTGGCTTATAGGAGTTAGTGCAAGCTCCTTAGAGCAGCACCTGAGAGTCTTGGAGTCTGGGCTCTACCACCCTGCAGCCTCATTCCTGAGCCTCCCCTCTACGCTGGCTCCTTCTTACTTGACTAGAGCTCCTTGGCAGTAGGGACGATTTCTTCTTCATAGTTGTGCCTATATGCCTGACAGTGAATGGATGTTTGTAGAACAAACAAATGAAGGAATGAATGTATGATGGAAGGCAAGAGAAAGAGGAAGGAAGTTGTTCTACAGACCTAATGGCCAACCCCTTACATTACTGTAAATAATAAGGTTCCTTGTTTGACTCCAGGCTGGGATACCTTCCAGCCTCTTTTATCTACTTATCCACAATCTTACTAAGTCATTACAGGCAAGGAGAGAGGGATACAGGGAGGGGGGAGAGAAGAAGGAAGGGAAGGAAGGGAGGGAAGGGAGGAAGGAAGGAAGGAGTGAGAGAGATTCAAAAGCAACACGCACAGGGGAAGGGCAGATGCAGCTTGTACCCCATGGGAGACTGTCATCTCCCCATAGTCTTTTCAACTTGGACTTTCTCAGAAGATCAAAGAGAGGCTACATCCAATAGCATGTCAACTGCTCCCCTCCTTTTTTTTAGGTTCAAAAAGAATAATTCATTTAAACAGACTTTTATGTGTACTTTATGTTTAGTCCAGGAAGTATTTGCTTTAAATATTTGTGCGCGGGAATGTGAGTTGAGCTGATGGTCAGGGTCTGACAACTGGCTGCAGTGGGGCAAGTGACTTGGCAAACAAAGCTGAGCAGCTTCCCATGCTCTCCAAGGCTGCTGCTCATTTCAGGATTCTGTGCTCCTGTTTGCTAAGGACAATCAACTGTAGAGGGTCTTGCTTGCTATAATGCCATTCTCATAAGGAGGATTTGGGTATACTGTGCAGCCAATCTCATCCACTAAAACAGAAAAACTTTCTTTTCTTTTCCTGCCCTCCCTCCCATTCAATGATTGCTTGCTGTGTCAGGCACTCTGCTAAGTCTGGCTAGCCATCCACCCAGACACAACAAAATTATATAACAGGTTCTTGTTATATCTGTATAAGACTTTACAGAGAGAGAATTTGGCTGTGACAAAAAGAGGGTGTCAGCCTTGGTTCTTGCCCTAGAGATTTGCCTTTTGATACTGCATTTTGAGACAAGGAGGCCTGTGTCTTCCCAGCTCTGCGTTTGGAGCAAGTCATTCACCTCCTTGACCTTAGATTTCCCCTCTACAAAATAATGATGAAATAATATCTGCTCTTTTCTTACATGAAGTACAGTGATGAGGATTAAAATTAAAGTGAGATAATCTATGTAAAAGAGCTTTGTTAGCTGTTTAAAGTGCTAAACAAATGTATGGAGGGTTATTGTTCTTAGCATGGCTTCCCCCACCCTTCTCAAGAATACTGCATCTTCTATAAATGAAAGTCATTCTATAGATAAGGCATTAGCTTCATATTGGTCAAAAACCATGGTGGACACCTTCGACCACTCTACTAGACAAAGGTACTCAGGACCAGGCTCGAGCATGGATGTCTCGGGACAGAGGCAGGCCCCCGCTGCCACCTGGAGGACAGATCTGAAGGGCATGCTCTGTAAATGGAGGGGACCATGATGTGGAAGCCCCATTTCTGTCGGATTGTGAGCCACGTGGATAAATGGAAAACAACCAAATGTGAGCTAAGATTGCTGGTGTCCTCTCCTTGAGCACTTCCCCATGGACAGCAGTTTTTCAAAAGAATTGAACAAGTTTCTAGAGGTTTTTGGTTGATTAAATTTTCTCACTGCACCCAAGTGATAAGACAAAACCATCCTCTGCCTTCTGGAAGCTGTATGTAAACACCCTTCTTTATTTAAATCACAGTGACAACTTGGTTAGTTTATTAGTTATGCACTGCCTACCCTCCCTACCTTCAGCTTCACAGCTGCTCTCTGGTGTGTCTACCCACATGCAGAAATGCACTATCGGGGAGGAAATGTTACTGCTTCCTATGGCATAAATATCTACTTTGCTCCCTGCTTCCCTATCTTTAGGAAATACGCATTTCTTCTTCAAGGGAAGAAACCTACACTATTAGTAATGGGTAGCACTTTTCCCACTGCCATTTTAGACCTCCCTTTCAGGCTATTCATTCATTTATTCATAAACTCATCATAGTAATTGAGGGCCTACGATGTGCCAGAAACTTCTAAGTGCTTATAATAGAGCAGTGAACAAAAGAGACAAGGGTTCTGCTTTTATGGAGCTTATATATGGAGAGGATACAGTCAATAAAACAAACACATGTACAAGACAGCTTCAGAGAGTGAACAAAATAGAGTGACATGATAGAGAATGACCAGGGAGGGAGGTATCTGGGAAGGCCTCCCTGAGGAAGCGCATTGGAGCTGACTGAGCCCAGAGGACAGGGATCTGCCCTTGGTGGATCTAAGACAGAGTGCTCCATGTTAAGGGAACATCCAGTGTGAGGGTGAGAAAAGGCTCATCTCCCTTGCTGAGAGGCAGCATTTGCTTTGCTGATGCTGAGAACAGGTGGATGTCTAGATTCCCAGGCCAGTTTTTTGCTCTCTAACTTGTCACCAGTGAGTGCCCACAAGTTTGAGAACATGAGCTATCTGCTTCTCTGCTGAGTCCCCCTCTCCCGCAGGGCTCTCTCCAGCAAAAAGAATAACAGATTGTACAGCTGGTTTCAAGTCACTGCCTTTCCTCAATCACAGTTTCTAGCTAAGCCTGTAAAACCTTTGCTGAGATCTATGTCTACAATGCTTACTGAAGACAACATTAGCACACAACTATTCTTCTTAGCTGCTACTAATAATAGAAATCGTGACCTTTAATCTTCAGACACAGATTCATCCTGGGAACTTAAAATGAGACCAATGGAATGTTCGTTTAAGAAAGGGCACCTGCCTATGTGTGAACAGACCAGCCTTCTGGTTTACATTGATGGACTTAACCAAGAAGAGTGGGAGAAACTCCCTTTACAAATCAGTGATATAGGAGTAAGCTTCAGATGGGAAAATTATTTACTAGATGGTAAGAGCAATCCTTCCCATCCTTACCAGTCCTTACCTTCTTGCAGTGTAACACCCCGTGAGAGCATTTTGTACAACTTCTCCCAGATGCCTAAACAAAATGCCCAGTGACATGGCCCCTCTCTGTCCTTTTCCCCTTTACATGCCCTGGGAGTACTTGAAATACACAGCAATCACTTTTTCCCACATAATTAAATTAAAAGGTGTAAGGAACAGAAGAAAATACACAAGTCATGTTAAACAAAGTGGGTGCTACAAATACACCAGATTTCTCAGCCCACTGAACTCCAGAGGCTTGTTCAGCTCATTGACAAGTCATGCCATGGTTCTTGCTGCCTCCTTGTCTAAAACCACTCAGTGAGCTGACTTTGCTCTTCTGTAAGTTCTGTGCCATGCCCAGTCTCATTACAATTTGTTGCTCATTTTTTCTTCAGGGCTAATCTGACATCATTCATTTACTTATATTTATGACATATTTATTAAGCATCTACTACAAGGTATACTAGCAGGAAAAACTAAGGTTTGGGAAATACTAGTCAATTTGCCCTTATGGACAAGCAAAATATAGCTCTGGCCCATGTGAAGCTTGAAGTTTGCTAAGGGACATAGACAAACAGGCATGAGTGACATAGCGTGACATGTACTTTGACAGAAGTAAAACAGGACACATAGGAGCAGAGGTGGGAAAGGAGGAATGCTACGATTTTGAAAAGGGGTAGAAAAATCTCTCTACTGCTGCTGGTCTCATCTTCTAGGTGTTTCCACTGCCTTTTCTGTTTCCTGACTCTGGAGAGCCACAGGCCACAAATCGTCAGTGCCTATCTGGTCAACTCTCAGCCACATGGCCAGTTAGAAGTCATCATTTCTTTACCTTTCCTGTCTGGTGAGTCCCTGCTCTGCATCATTTTGGCCAAAACAAGCTTCACTTCCAGCCTCCTCTGGCCACGCCCACAAGATACCACCAGCAGTTTCCTGTTTATAGAAACACAGGGCTGCTGTCTCAGTGGCCCAAGGATTTAGGTTCATTCCCCTGGGAGTTATGATGCCTCATGCTCCTTGTGACGTATCTAGGTTAAGAGCTTAGGAGAAGAGTTTTGTGGCTGTGGGGAATAATCACTGTCTGTAGCTAACAAGCACAGGCATGGGAATAAAACCGGCTCCCGAGGCTTCATTAGACCTGAGCTCTAACTAGATGATAAAGGGTAGAACAATATTAAATCAGCTATTCAAATGAGGAGATTGGCATGCATTTCTAAGCCCATGATCTGTTATACTTGCTAGAATTTTAATAATATAAACTGTGATCTTTAGCACTCTTATTATAAATTGACTTACTACCCTGAGCACAAAAAATGCATTCATACAATCTATTTGATATTTCTGTGGTAGGGTTAAGATTTTTTCAAGATGAATAGTGTGTATTTCCGTGCCAACCACCACAGCTCTTCTCTTATTCTTTGTAATTCTTACCCAGCCTATGTCAAAGGCAATGAACTAGGAGTTCATGCTGCTGGGACCCTCCTCCTTTTACAGAACTATTATGTTGCTGAGTCACCCAGTGGTCAACCATTGGCTTCAGACTGAAAATTTATCAGGTTTTGGTGTTATTTCTTCTTCCACACAGATTGCAGAGGCAAACTCCCTCTCCCTCTTTGACTCAGGCCTCATCTGATAACCGAACACAAGAGAACTAGCTGGACAACAATCTCAGACTAGGGCCTGAGTCATCTTAGATAAGGGCCCAGAGGGCCAAGCCCAAGTGCCTATTCCTCCAGGCAGCCGAGAGTGTCCTCAAAGAATCCCTGGCTTCAAAATTCTCCCACTGTCTTCTCTAGAGCTTGGAATTGCTTATTTTATATAGAATTATCATCAGATATTTTTCATGTTACCCAACGAATATGTTCCTTATAGAGCCGTAGATAATAAATACAAGCCAAAATATAAGATTAAAATAATCTGTAAGTCCCACCTTCTTAGGCTGTGAACGTGTTGTTGATACACGTTCCCCTGGACTCTTCAGCATGCCTGCTACACGCGCTGTGTGCTTGTGTGAACGGGTTCAAATGTCCGTCTACTGTGCATATTGCCTAATAATTTACTTTTCTCTGTTAATTCCTCATTATGAACTCTTATGTTACTACATGCTCTGTATTATTTTAATGGATGTAATGCATTATATATGGAGATTTAATTAAAACTCTCTATGTGAGATATTTAGAATTTCCAGTTTTCACAAGTCAATGATAAACATTTCTCACAGAAAAATCTTCGCAAAGATTCTCTAAATGTTTATCTTTAGGAACATTTCTCTGGGTCAAGGCCAACTTGGATGTCTTAGTCCATTTGGGCTGCTATAAGAAGCACTATAGACTGGGTAGCTTATAAACAACAGAAATGTATTTCTAACAGTTCTGGGGGCCAAAAATTTGATATCAGGGTGCCAGCATGGCTGGGTTCGGCTGAGAGCCTTTTTCTGGGCTGTACACTACTAATTTCTCACTGCACTTCACATCGAGGAGAGCAGAGAGCAGTAACCTTTCTCGTGACCCTTATAAATATGCACTTATCCCATTCATAATATTATCTTATCCTAAAACCTCCCAAAGGCTCCTTAACATTATTACATTGCAAGGCAGGGTTTTGACATGAATTTTGGGAGGACACAAACATTCAGTCCATAACATGGGGTAACCAACGATGAGACAGATTCATAGAATCATAGGGTCTCTTCAAGAGGAAGCAGCAATCTTCTGCTGAAATATGAATTAATAATAATAAAATCTAATCCAACTTTTCCTTCCTCTCCTGACTACCCCTGTCAAGCTATTAATGCTTGAAGAGTTCCAGAGATGTACTCACTCTGTTCATACAGCTACTTATAACCCACAAATGGTTTTACTTTTTTTTATTTTAGGCCAAGAATAACCTACAGAGTAGATCTGATATTGGCTTTTTTTTTTTTTCAGATGAGATGATGTTGAGTCCCAGTCACTTATTTTACATCTGTTCTAACTCCCTTTTTCCAATTCTTTGCTTGTATATAGATGCAGCAAATCTATTCTTTAGTTCGCCAGCTAGTCCTCCTTGAGTGCCTTTGAGGGGGTGAGATAGGTGAGTTTTGAATTGGGGAAAGGGGGATGTGCATGGAGGTCGTGAGATCCAGAGCAAGAAGGGGCTCCCGAAACACACCTGGTGTGCCAGGTGTCATCGTCTGGTTTGTGGCATGCCTTCTCTCACTCTGAGCTAGACACAGATCATTGTGATAAATGTACTTCTATATCATCTTACTGTATTCTTATTATGAAAGTATCAAGAAAATGAACACACAAAGATCACTATGGAGAGAGCTAATGTAGTTGTATTTATTTCTCTTTTGTTTTCTATGTTTTCCTTGATTTCCCTTCCTTTGAAATCGCTTCTCTGATGTCACGGAGGTAACATTTGCCTGAAGACCTCCACCAGAGAGCTATCACAGAAGCAGCATCCGCAGGCACTGAGCGCTTATGAGCACCTGGTAGAGGGCAAAGCAAAGGGCAGCCCGCTGTCAGGGAAACACGCTTTAGCTGAAGGAACAGTCAGCAGGGTGCCCTCTTGTGGAACTCTGCTCATTGTCTAATCTGCCTGGCAACCACAGGCCTTTGTAGATCTTTAAACCAATGGCTATTTTTATTCCTGGTAAATTTGTGTTTGCGGGTATTCCTAGAAGATTTCAAGTACAATTCCTGGATACTTTTAATAAGCACCAAGAATTTATAAACTCAAATCAATGGGCAATTCAAAATGTTTACTTATTTATTTAATTTATTTTCAGGAGCCGGATTAACTGTGATTGCCTCCCAAATTGGCATGTTAGGTAATTATTTTTATATTTTGGTATAAAGCCTTATAAAATATGGTTTTGTAATTAGATTTAAAAAACCCCCCAAACCAAAAACCTACCTCTCCCACCTGGGTAGGATTTCAGCAAAGCCCAGGCAGTTGGGGCTATTTTTAGTCCTGATTAATGATTATGCCAAGATAATACCAAGTTCAGCAGCTTACTTGGAGGAGACGTGACAGCTGGGCTCTCAGGGCAGCCTCAGGTCAAAGTCGAGATCTTTACAACAAAATGTGCACTCCCCACCTTGGGGAGAGTGCAGGGGCGGCACTTTCTATGACACTGGTGTCAGCTTTGCCAGCCCGGAGCTAGTGAGTGCAGGACAAACTGCTGATTCAGGGGCCCGCAGACATGGCTGATCTCACTGCAGTGAAAATAGGTCACTAACGACACGTGGCAACAAGCCAGAAAACTGTGGCCAGGAGCTCTGAACCTTCCGCTGGTGGCAAGCTGGCAAGATCCATTTTATTAGAACTTCAGAAAGCAAGCAATCTGCTTGAATTTGTTTACAACCACCACAGGCTTCCAGAACTCACATGCTCAGATTCTGATCTCTCTCCTGCTTGACTTTATTTTTTTAACCATTCAATTTGTTTATTGTTTCAGTTTATCCTGTTTCCATTCCCATGCACTGAAATAACTCTGCAGCCCCTGCTTCTTTATTTGAACAGCTGAGCAGATAGGATTCTTCTTCCTCCAACCGCCACCTCCCCCTGCCCCTACCCCACAATCCCCTCTTCCATGCCCCAAGAGGCAGGGAACAGAATAGAGACAAGGCAAGGATGGTATTACCCTCTCTGATTCCTTATATGTTGACACTGAACCATTTCTGTCCAGTCTAGCCCATACCACAGTGGCCTTTATGAAGCTGCCTATCTCTGTGATTCTGGAAAGTGTCTGGTGTTACCAGTATGTGATAAAATAGTGTTTTAGTTCATTTTGGATAGTGTTGCTCTAGATCAGTGTTTCTAACCACTCTCAGTAGTTCTCTGAGAAGAGAAGCAGAATTGTGGAGATGAAGACTGGGAATTGCTTATGGGTCCTCTGTAAGGCTTGGGGTAACTCAGCGTAGAGCTTAGACCAGAGATTCCCAAACGAAAATGAGCTTCATTCAGCACTTCTTGCAGGGCCTGTTAAAGACCAGATTGCTGGGCTCCACCTCCAGAGTTCCGATTCAGTAGATCTGGAAGAGGGGCTTGGGGTTGTGCATTTCTAAGCAGTTCCCAGGTGACCACATTTTGAGACACACTGGATTGGGCAGGTCCACCGTGGCCTCAGCACTGTCCCAAAGAGATCAATTTCTTCGTCCCAGAGCTTCTTCCATTAGACTGTGAGCAGTTTAAGGGGAGGGACCATGTCTCACTCATCTTTCAATCCCCAGACTCTAGCACAGAGTTTTGCCTGATACAGACAAAGAATTCACTAAATGGTTGTTGAATTAATTAATTAATGACTGAATCCTATCAGCTGATGTTAAAACAGAAGCAGGTTTTCTGAAGGCCTGGGATTACCTTAAATAGGATGTTGATTGCATTGAATGTGAATGATTAAATCGCTGAAGTTATGACTAAAAACACAATGGAGTAGGGGGAAATTAGACAATAAAGTCTTAGGCCTGCTCAGGCTGAACACATGGAGCTGGGTTTTAGGAAAAGGCTGGGCAGAGGAAAGATGGGCCCATCACATTTGGCAAGGTGTTTTATGTATAGTTTGTAGAAAGGGACAGAAACCTTCCACAACTATCAAGCAGGCAACTGACAGCTCCCCTCCGGAGCTCCACTCTCCCTGCCATGCACTGAATCTCACAGGGGAGGGTAGCAAATGGCTCTGATATCAGAGAAGGGTTTTCAGTAGGGTTTGTGTGTCAGGGACTGTTGCACATGCTGGGAACAAATGTGAAACCCCTGGAGATCAGCTCCTAGGACTCCTCAGATCTGCATGTTCATTCATTTAGATGGAGACGAAGGGGGAAAGGGATTTGAGTCTGGTTTGGTCAGACCCGTGTCCCACCCCCCTGCCAGTGTCCCACAGCTTTATTCTAGCTGCCCCAACTTGTCCTCTCCTCACACCCTGCCTCACATTTCGTGCTCTACCAGTACCACTGTACTGCGTGTTTTCTAGCATAGACCATGCTGCCCTCTGCTTCTAGATTCCAACCAGCCCAAGTCTGGGTAACTTAAACTTAGCATTTATGACCTCATTTAGCAGCCACCTCTTACAGAAGGTCTCTTTAAGCATCTTTCCTATGTGTTCTCATAATACCCTGTGAATACCTCTATCATTCATTTATTTATTCATTCAGTAATTACCTACTGAGTTCCTGCTAGGTACTAGTTACTGGAGATACGAAGATGAGGGCAAACGCCTCTTTGTTGTCCTTAAGCAGCTTATTGTTTATGAGGGGATATGGATATGTGAACAAGTAACTGTGATGCAAAGAGCAAAGTCCTAATGCAAAGATGGCGGTGAGCATTGGGGGAGGTGGAAAGAACACAAAAAGGGCACTTAACCCTGACTTGAATTGTCAAGGAGGGTTTTGTCGATGAAATGATATCCTAGGAAATATCTAAAGGGTTGAATAGAATTCAGCCAAAGACATGGGAGAAGAACATACCAGGAGAGAAAAAACATTTGCAGATCATGTGGACATCTGTTTATACGATTGGCTGAAGACCATGGATTTGGGTGCTAGAATTATGTTTTATTCATTAGTCTAGCCCCAACTCATAGCCAGTACCTGGCACACAGTAGACATCCAAGGAACTGTTTACTGATTGACTGATTGAATGAATGAATTAACCTCTGCCAAGATGGCTGACAAGGGTAGTAATTAATAACCACAGAAGGTGATGATTCTTAGAAAGTGAATATTTGTGGCTCAGTGGCTCTTTATTCTAGTTCTTATTCACTCTTTCCTGTACGCTTATCAGTGGGTCAGCTGACATGAAAATTCCATGGGCTCATTCGTACCATTTGCTGCAGCATAGATGGACCAGACGGTATTATGTTAAGTGAAATAAGACAGAGAAAGACAAATATCACATGATTGCACTTATATGTGGAATCTAAAGAATAAAGTAAGCAAACAAACAAAACAGAAACAGGCTCATAGATGTAGAGAACAGACTGATTGTTGCCAGCAGGGAGAGGGGTTGAGGAATCGGTGAAAAAGGTGAAGGGATTGAGACGTACAAATTGGTAGTTATGAAATGGTCATAGGGAGGTAAAGTACAGCATAGGAATATACTCAATAATATTGTAATAACAAAGTAAAAAAAACTGCATGGGCTCTATGTGTAGGTGTGTTTCATGCCCTGAGTGTGATTGTTGATATAGTTTCCATTTAGCAGTTAAATAATCTAACTTCATGCTTTGAAAACAAATGTGCAATTTCTGAAAAGAAGATTGACGCAAACATGGTTAGCACTGATAGTGCATTTTACCACTGCTTGAAATCTAGAGAAACCAAAATGTGTTCTCAGAGACAGGCCTGTTTGTTTTTTCATGACTAGACAAATACTGACTTCTGTTGTTGTTGCTGTTGTCAGTTGCCTCCCAGGGTGTGTTCTGCCATTAATGGAACAGTTAGGTACATGTCTACAGGCCCACACACCTGCCCACTCGTCAGTGAGCTCTGAATTTCTGATTCACCTTGGGAAAATGGGAAATGATTAACTCAAAGCAATGAGGTGATTTACATTTTCTGAATGAATGATAATGATTGCAGTGCTAATGCCTAAGAAATTTGTAGAGGAGTTCATGAAAGAAGTAAAAAGCATTCCTGTGTTCTCAGAAACCGCTTTAGTGCCAGGAGCCCTGGCTTAAAGAGTTGGGAAGGCAAAGGAGGCAAGAAGTGGTGAGTGGGAGATTTTGAACAACCTGGTTGGAGAGTCATTGTGTTATGCCTCAATGGCATGATTTTGTGGCCTGTCACCTGGCTGCAAATAGATGCTCAGCAAGGGCTCATGGCTTACCATGCATGGCTCGCCATGGTTCTACGTAACTGTGGGTGCATGTTAGAATCACCTGCAGAACTTTGAAATATACTTCACCCCAGGAGTTTGATTTAATTGGTGAGGGATAGAACCCAGGCATTGGTAATTCTTTAAGTTCACCAAAGGTGATTCTATCTGAAAGCCAGGATTTTGACTAATTGGTCTAGTAGATTAGGGGAGCCTCATGCCAGCTGGGGAGTGACTCCAGTCATCTACCCAGGGCTTCCCTTTGGCTCCTCCTATTTGGAGCAGTTACATTTACTAAGCCATGGAGGGGAGAACCATGATGGGCTCCATCTGGGAAAGCCTCAAATTCTCTGGGATACAGGATACCATATCCCTACGGACTGTGGGATCCTGGAACTCTGACCCCTTCAAGAGACATGGCATCCTGTGAGTGAAGCTGCAAGCCAGAACATCACTCCTGCCAACAGAATCAACCAAGACCACCACTTGCTACTGCCCTGTCACATTGAACATGACATTGGTGACCCAGAGGGGAGAGGGTTTTTACTGATCTCCCCTGTACCTCATATCCACATCTAATATCTCACTGACTATCTTGGAGCCCCAAAGTTCTGATTTGTAAACAGAATATTGGAGCTCACACAGTTCAAGTCCTCCAGTAGAATTTCGCTCTGTGCCTGGCATCTTCCTGATGGAGCCCAGCTCTGGAGCCTGCCACACAGGAGTCAGTGTGTATAAACTAAAGAAATTAAGCCGGCTGTGGTCGGTTGATCCTAATGCAAGAACCTGGCTGGAAGAGCTAACTAAGGCCTTGAGCACCTGCTTACAAGCCTTCCCTTACCACTTTTCAAAGGGCTCAAAAGAGTGAGGGGCCACGCCTTATCTTTTGTTCATGGAATGCTTTTTCTGGCTTTTTTTTGTTGTTGTTGTTAGTAGTTCTGGTTGCTGTCCCTGGGTCATGTAAGAGAAGGGTTTGCCCAAATGGCATGTTTATCCTCAAATCCTCTGTAATATCCACTAAGCCCTAGGTCTTTGACTAAGATTTGTGAGAAATGGTTAATGGATACTAGGAAAGATCTATTCAGGATCCTCCCTTAACCCATTACAGATGCTATCCATCCAGCAGAACCTGTGTTTGAAAATGAACAAAGTTAACCCTTGTACTCCCAGGTAGTTCTGAATTTTGAGGATCAAGGTTCATGTGCCTCTGAGGTCTTATAAAATCCTATTTTCTTTTTAAAAAAATTATATTTTATTGATTATGCCATTGCAGTTGTCCCATTTCTCCCCATCATTCCCCTCCACCCTGCACACCCCCTCCCACCCACATTCCCCCCCTTTAGTTCATGTCCATGTGTCATAAGTTCTTTAGCTTCTACATTTCTCATACTATTCTTGCCCTCCCCCTGTCTATTTTCTACCCACCATCTATGCTTATTCTCTGTTCCTTTTGCCCCTCTCTCCTTCTCCCACTCCCCTGTTGATAACCCTTCATGTGATCTCCATTTCTGCGTTTCTGCTCCTGTTTTATCTGTTTGCTTAGTTTGCTTTTGTTTTAGATGTGGTTGTTAATACCTGTGAGTTTGCTGTCTTTTCACTGTTCATATTTTTGATCTTCTTTTTCTTAAGTAAGTCTCTTTAACATTTCATATAATAAGGGCTTGGTGATGATGAACTCCTTTAACTTGACCTTCTCTGAGAAGCACTTTATCTTCCCTTCCATTCTAAATGAAACCTTTGCTGGAGAGAGCAATCTTGGATGTAGGTCCTTGACTTTCATGACTTGGAATACTTCTTTCCAGCCCCTTCTTGCCTGCAAGGTCTCTTTTGAGAAATCAGCTGACAGTGTGATGGGAACTCCTTTGTAGGTGACTGTCCTCTTATCCCTTGCTGCTTCTAGAATTCTCTCCTCCATTTTAATCTTGGCTAATATAATGATGATGTGCCTTGGTGTGTTTCTCCTTGGGTCCAATTTCTTTGGGACTCTCTGAGCTTCCTGGACTTCCTGGAAGTCTATTTCCTTTGCCAGATTGGGGAAGTTCTCCTTTGTTATTTGTTCAAATAAGTTTTCCACTTGTTGCTCTTCCTCTTTCCCTTCTGGTACCCCTATAATTTGGATGTTGGGACATTTAAAGATGTCCTGGAGGTTCCTAAGCCTCTCCTCATTTTTTTGAACACTTGTTTCTTCATTCTTTTCTGATTGGATGTTTGTTTCTTCCTTCTGGTCATCTCCATTGATTTGAGTCCCAGTTTTTCTCCCATCACTACTGGTTCCTGTGTGTTTTCCTTCATTTCACTTATTATAGCCTTCATTTTTTCATCTAATTTGTGAGCAAAATCAACCAATTCTGTGAGCATCCTGATGACCAGTGCTTTGAACTGTGCATCTGATAGGTTGGCTATCTCTTTGTTGCTTAGGTGAATTGGTTCTGGGGCTTTGATCTGTTCTCCCATTTCAGCCATTTTTTGGGGTCTGGTCGAGGCTGTTGTGTAGTAAGGGGCGGAGCCTTAGGTGTTCTCCAGGGTGGGGCAGCCCAGTTGCTGGGTTGTGACGCTGCATGTGGGGGCAGGGTCTTGGTGTTTTTAGATTTTATTTCCCGGCGCTGGGGACTTGGGTTGCAAGTTCTGTCTTGTTCCCCGTTTTCACCTGGATTATCTGCACGCGAATGTGGTACCACCTAGTCAGCCAGCTGCCTTGTGCCTGGGGCCTGCCAGCCACCTGTAGCAGCTGCCTATGCACCTGGGTCTGCCAACCTCCGCTTCCTCCTGCCTGACTCCGCCCCTCTTACCAGTCTGGATGAATGCATGAATGGTTGTCGGACCTCTGTACAGTTCAATTTTCTCTCAGTTCTGGTTGTTTTCTTGTTTCTAAATCCTTGTTGTCCTTAATTTTGTTTGTGTGAGGAGGCACAGTGTGTCCACCTATGCCTAAATCTTGGCCAGAAGTCTAAAATCCTATTTTCTAAAAAAACTAATACCTCCAGATATTTCATATCAGCAATTATATTTTCTGGATCTGGAAATCTGGATATATTTTCTGCAGCTGAATCTGGCACTACTGACTCCTGAAAACTGGCAATGAAAACCATTGTCTCCGATAAGCAGTGTTGGGTATTCTGAAGCTCGGTCGTGGATTTGCGTCTCCTTTGTGTCTGTCTATTGAGAAAGAAATAGTCCATCTAAATCTAAATTTTATCTGAATTGTTATTCTTCATAATATACATACTATGAGACTCAGAGATAGTAAACATGACCTCTCAATTCATTATTCTCAGAAAGTACTAGACTGTCCCTAAGTGGTCAGGAGTTTTTCATCTCTATTCTAGAATGTTCTCAGGCTATGAAGAGTGCACTTTGCACACACTTGTCTTCTGGCTTGGAAAGTCCTTCCTAGCCTTATCTGTATTTCTTCAGGTATAAAAATAAAACTTTCTGTCTGCTAGGGGACCTGTCTGGGACACTGTCAAGAGAGGAAATGGGAAAAACCAGTGCTTGAGTATTTTCTCTTTCTGTTTCTGTAGCTTTCCGCACACAGTGCATGCATTAGAAGGATAGCATCCTAACTGGCCAAGAGTGCTGCCTACATGTCTGGACACATGTAGTAAGCATGCTAATGCAGGCCCTATGCATCCAGCCATCTCCTCCAGACCTCCTGGGTTCGCTGTGTTCTCTTCTCTGACTCCCACCACCTGCTCCCACTTCTTCCCTGACTCTCACAGGTATGGGAGGATTCTGCATCACCAGGGACATGCCCTGATTGGGACTCGCTCCCATGACCTTGTGGTTTTATGGGACAATGCTCCAACTGAGCCACACTGGCCAGGGCTCCTGGTGGCTTCATTTGCTGGGCCTTTTCTCAGCAAAAGGGATGAGAGATGGAGTTTTTCTCTAGCATGAGCCTGCTCCTGGGAGTCTGGAGATGTTGCAGTTCCTTGGCTGATTCATTGTTCCATCCCTATCCAGGTGGCTTCTACCCATGGAGTGCTAAAGAGGGTTTTTTCGTCTATAGATTTTTGTAGTAATCGAATGCTATGGGATGGCCTTCTTTCTCTTCCTTTTGTCACCACCCCCATCCCCCCCGCCCCAAGCCCCAGTGTTAGCAGCTTGATCCTTAAAGACATACTGGAGCCATTTGCACTGGGGCTCCAAGGCTTGCAGGCCTGCTGTAGGGTGAGTCCTCCTCTGCACTGGCCATGGGCACCCTGGTGGGGCCTTGTAGTTCCTGTATATTCTTGTCCTCCTCTCCCTGTTCAGTTTCACTGATTGGAAGAAATTATGGGGCTGCCTCTGGCATGTCAGCCAGTGTTCCTGCTGCAGCTTGCTCCTCAGAAATTACTTAAGACCTGCTTTATATATAATTTTTCTCCCTGCTGTCTTTTTCCCTACTCCTTTCTATAACAAAGTTCCCCAATTCAATTTCTAAGCAGAGGTCACTCTCTTTCCCTCTGTTACCTAGGCAGCAGTTTGACCTGCACAGTCCTGTGGCTGCTGGAACTCCCAACGCTGGCTGAAGAGGCTTCGCCATTCCTCTCTGACAGCAGGCGGTGTTTGCTGTGGGGCCAAAAGTGACTTCAGACACCAGGTGCCCCAGGCCTTCTGCAGGCCTTCTGCCAGCCTCTTCCCTCCACATCTGGCCCCTGCCATTTTTCATTCTTGTAGCCTCTCAGAGGTGTACTCTGGCCTGATGGAAGGTACTTAGCCACCACAAACACCCCACCAGGTGCTGGAGCTTCCTGGAATAGTTTCAGCTTGCAGTAACAAGTAGCTTTAGCAAATGAGTGACTTGCATCTCCCATTGGTGGGTCTAATGCATGAGTCGAGTTTTCAAAAGTTTTACATACAGAAAAGTTGACATATGAGTTTTCAAAAGGTCAATATTCCTATGAACCTAGCACCCAGATCAAAAAGCATAATATCCTCAGAAGCACAAAGCAGCGCTCATGTTTCTTTCTAGTCACTCTGGACTTCTAGCAGCATGGGTTAGTTTTACCTGATTATAATCTTACATAAGTGGAGGCATGCACCACACTCTGTTGTGTCTGAGTTTTTGCTCAACATTGCATTTATGCAATTCATCCATATCATTGCGTGGGGTTGTAGGACCTACATTTCATATACCGTGTAGTATTTCACCATGTGAACATTCCCTATTTTCAAAATTCCATTTTACTATTTTGCTTTTTCTTGCCCCAGATTTTGGCCACTACAAATAGCAGAGCTGTGAGTATGGTGTTACCAGTCTTCTGGGTGGACATATGTAGGCATTTCTGTTGTGTCTATGTAGGTGTGGACATGCTGGGTCATAGGGTATGTGTTTGTTGTATGTTCCTTCCTCCCCAACCTTACTGCACTTGGCATTTTCTGTATTCTCACTTTAGCCATCCTGGTGGGGGTGTGGTAGTACGCCACTGTGGTTTTAACTTATATTTTATTTTGCCTGGGTATGAAGTTAGGGCATCTAATGAAAGAAGTCGCCACAGACATATGCTTGCTGTCACTTCCAAATGAGATAGCCTTTTTACCCCACTTTAGAAACAACTTATTTACAGAGCCTAGCATGAAAATCCAGAGTTCTTTAGGCAGCTACACTCTGAGGAAACATTATCATTAACAGGCCCAGTCTCATCCCAAAGGATTGCAAGTGACATTGCCTACTGGTGCACTTGTTTGTTTGTTCATCTGCAAACAACTGTGGAGTCCTATCTATGCCAGGCACTGTTCCTAGTGTTAAGAATGTATCAGAGAACAAACAGAATACAGACTCTCAGGCAGTTCATATTCTAGGGTGGGGAGACAAGCAATGAACTAAAAGTAGGCAAAATAGCTGTTGGACAGTGATCAGTGCTATGAGAACAGCAAAACGGGGAAGATGTAAGGAGTGCTGTCGCAGCTTTAAATAGAAAGGTCAGGGACAGCCTTGCCAACAGTGACGGAGAACAAGCAGCGTGGGTGTTGGGGAAGGAACATTCCCAGGAGATCAGCACATGTAAATGCCCTGAGGTGGGGGAACATTTGAGGAATAGCAAAGATGCTGTTGGGAACAGGATGAACAAGACACAATGGGGTGCAAAGAAGGAGAATGTTGTGTTGGGTCTTACATGCAATTCTGAGTACCCTAACTTGAAGTCAGTTCTGAGTGACATGTCTGCAAAGCTGCTGTGGACCTGCCTCTCTGATGCCTCTCGGTGTCACATCTCCCCTTTTTCCATGACTACTTGGTTCACCTCCCACAACCTGGGATGGATCAGGTTAGTGTCCTTCCTTTCACAGCTCTTCTAGTTATTTAGAGGTCATTTGTGTGATGTAACAGAAAGGAGGGGAAGTGGATAGAGTTTAAGGATATTCATGTTTCTGTGATGCAGTGAATAATGCTAGGATTCAAATATTCCTTAAGAAATCTCCAGGCGATAAACCCTACTAGACCTCAGCAGCATGTGATTACCTACAGGCATGGTAACATCAAAACCAAACAAAATCGAGTTGTAGGATCTCTATTTTCCATTTGCATTGTAGAAAACCAAGCATCACACTCAAAGTCCCTAACCCTGACCAAGTGTTCCTTGGGAAACTAAGAGACAACCCAACATGTGCTTTTGATTCAGGCAAACATATCTATGACTTTTCTGAAAGGGACTAGGGAAGAAGGGGTTTTATTATCAGGATATCCTGAGCAGATGAGGAAAAATCCAGAAAAGAAAAGTAATAGTATATGAGAAAGGGAATATTAATCAATAAATGGTATTGGAAAAAATTTGGCTAACCAATGAGGGAAAAAGTAGAATTTTTATAGCCAAAACCAAAATTAATTTCTATAAAAATACTAGAAGAAAATATGAGTGATTTTTTTTTTACAATATGGGTTGGGGAAAGGCTTCCTGCATCATCCAGAAAGTAACCTGACAGCATCATCATCATTGGACACTCTGTATCAACCGCAATTCCGTGCTTTACCTGTATTGTTATTTATTTAACACAACAATTTTATAACTTTTAATATTACAAAATTTTCCCCATTTTCTAGAGGATGAAATTGAGGCACAGGGAAGTTAAGTAATTTTCCCAATAACTGTTAGTGCTAGGATTCAAATCAAACAAGTGTGAATTCAGGGTCCATATTTCTAAACTATTAAACTGCAAAGGAAAATACTGAGAGATTTAATACATGAATGTAAAACTGTATGAGAAAAAGTCATGTAACAGACAAATGATAATGGGGAAAAATCATGCTACGTATATAACAGATAAAACATTAATAGCTTTTACAAAACAATTTCTCAAATGTTGTTGCCCAGAGCACCAGTGTCTTGAATGCTAATGGGTATTCTGAAAAAAAAAAAATCTTTGATGGTCAATTAAGTTTAGGAAATGATGTGCTAAATCTGACCTTGGAAGGCTTTTTTCTTCCCTCAGCACATCTATTAAAATCTCAAAAAGCAATAAAGTTCTCTGAAATACAGTCCAAAAAAATGTCCTCTTTGTATGTTATGAGCTCTTACAAATCAGGAAGGAGAACATAAATACCCCGATATAAAAATGGGCACAAGAGAAAACAGACAATTCAAGAGAGAAAAAAAGTACAGTTGTTAGCATATGAAATTGAATTCAAGCTTGTTAGTAGTCAAAGAAAAAGAAAACAATATGTAGGTACCAGTTTTTATCTCTTAAATGGACAAAATATTAAAAAGGCTTACATTCAGTATTTGTGAGAGTTTGAAGGAAAAAGTGCACTCTTAGGAAATTACTGAGATTGTTCATGAGTACAAGCTTTCTGTATTGTGGGGCAATTTGACAACGGGTATCAAAGGCCTTAAAAATATACCTGACTTGATCTAGGAAAGTATGTTCATAGACATTTATCATAAGGATATAATTGGACAAGTAGACAACTATAGGGAGTTCACTGCAGCATCATTTATATTAGCAAAATTGTTTATTAATATGTTAAAGCACATTTATACATTTTAGTATTATGCATATCTTTAAAAAAGTCATTTTGATTTTATTCCCATGGAACAATGTCCAAAATATATGTAGGAAAAAATCAGACCACTAAATAATTTGTAATTACTTTTTGTAAAAAAAAAAAAAAGAAAAAGACTAAAATCATACACATTAAAATGTTAATGGTGGTTTGTTTTCTCTAGTAGTGAGATTTGAAATAATTTTTTTCACCTTTTCCCTTATTCCCTTTTAATGTTGATTACTTGCTACTTTGAAAATAAAAATGTTATTACCATTTTGAAACATGACATTTTTATTACTCTGAAATAGTGAGTCATGGATTTGAAAAATAAGAGGATTTAATTAAACAAATATTAAGTTCTTTATTATGCTAGCAAACTCAGCCTGTCTAATAAGCTAAACTCAAAGGGTGGGTAAGTAGGACTCGTGAGGCAGAAGAAAAAGAAGCTTAAAAAACCTGGAGTCTGCAGAAGTAATAGATCTTTGTAGAGGGGATAGAGGTAACAGGGGGGATTAAACTTCGCTTAGTTACTTGCTGCATGGAATCATTGGGTTTTCAGAGGAAAAACCTGGACAGCCAGAGGTTCTTCTTGTATCAGGTAGAAAATCAAGGGAATGTCAAACAGAGTGTGACAAATGGACCTGCGGAGCCACCCTCCAGCCATTTCTGAAGGGAATCTCAACATCTTGTCCCTGAATTTGTGGAACAGGGTCTAGGTCAACTCTTCCCTTTTGGACTAACTCAAAATGAACTCCTTATGTGGAACTTGGACCAGTTCCAACACACCCAGTGTTCAAGGTTGTCGGCCAGCTGTTGGAAGCTCACACTGACTAATTTTCTTTTCTCTTAAATGGAGTGAATATATGTTGGCTTACATACACAGGGAAAAATGAATTGAAGGACCTAATTTACATATGTCCTCAACTTTCTGAAATTAGCCTTAAGACTTGGTCAGTCTATTTACCCATTCATTCTGCTGTAATAAATTGTGTTGAGATGGGGAGGGGTTACAGGGAGAACTGCCCTCTTCAATTATGATATGTAATGGGAATTCCCCAGCCAATTCTCTTGGAAAGGATAGGACCTGAATACTAATGAAGAACCTATCTCCTTTTTGACTCTCTTGCCATTGGTAAAGCTCTCCAAAAGCTTACTGCCCCTCTGGGATCCTGAAGTGGGTGCCTGTGGAAGGGAGAAGGGGCTAGCTCCCTATGGGGGACAAGCTGGCAGGACCACCATGCTCTTACAGGAAGGTTAAGACCCAAGGCTTTTTGTCTTTGACTAGTCCCTTAAAGTGTTATATATTTTTTTATTGTTGTTCTATTGCAGTTGTCCCAATTTTTCCTGGTTGCTTTCCCTTGCCCTGCTCCACCCCACTTCAACAGTCAATCCCCACCGGCTTGTCCCTGTCCATGAGTCCTTTATACATGTTCTTTAACTAGGCCCTTTCCCTTCTTTCCTCCCTTCCCGTCTGGTCCCTGTTAGTCTATTCCTTGCTTCCATGCTTCTGGTTCTATTTTGCTCATTTGTTTTTTTGTTCATTAGGTTCCTGTTATAGGTGAGATCATGCAATATGTGTCTATCACCACCTGGCTTATTTCACTTAGCATAATGCTCTCCAGTTCCATCCATGCTGTCACGAAGGGTAGGAGATCCTTCTTTCTTTCTGCTGCATAGTATTCCATCATGTAAATGTACCATAGTTTTTTGATCCACTCATTTACTGATGGGAACTTAGGCTGTTTCCAGCACTTGGCTATTATAAATAATGCTGCTAAAGTGTTATTTTGATTCTTAATCAATCTTTCATTTGAGTGACTAAAGAGATTCTTCCTTATATAAATTTGTATTAAATTAGCATATTAGCTGACTAGGAGCTGGGTCTTAATAGGTTGATTATTATTTTACTTAGTGGAGGGACTTTCAAGTTCCAATGGAAAATGTAGCTTTCTATATTTATTTAAAATAGAATCCATCATGAAAAATACATATATTTTAGGAAGTAGAATATTTGGAGAAATGTATTATCCTCATTCTCTATCACCCATTGTTGTTAAGAGGTAGTATTTTCTAGTGGTTATGATCAGAAGTACTGGAGTCTCTGTTTCTTCATCCATAAAATGATATGTACTCCACTGGGTTGTTGTAAAGATGAAATGAAATGCTGTTTTAGAAGTACACAGTGCTAGCTTGGCACAGACCAACTAATGGAGGCCAGCAATAACACTGCTAGCATCCCTGGGGTACAGTCCACTTAGCAAGCATCTAAGATACTATTCTGTGGTATCTATAAATACCACAGAATCCTCAGGTATTTACAAAGGCTGGCATCAGAAACTTTTTAAAAAACAACTGTTTCAAAATCTGTCTTTCTAGAAATGCTGCTGCTTTCTTGCTGTGTTACAAGGTAAATTCCCCCATATCAACCACGGGTCCATTCAGGTGCTATGCTGGGTCTTTCCCCTTACCACCATCACCTTCTGAGGGTCAGGTGTCCAGCTTTACAAATGTTGTTGGACTACTGACAAAGAAGCTGTCTGCAGGGTGGCAGTTCCGATGGGCTTGGCAATTTATCATATCATGGGGGGCCATCTGGGGTGCTGTGTGGGGACATGTCATGGGAGGCCCTGCTCAGCCCCTAATGGAGGAAAACAAGTGAGAGGAGTAGGCAGGTGTGCTCTTGACCTGAGCCACCAGGTCTCCAACAGCCTTCCATCAGGCCTCCTGCTACAGTCCAGCTGCAAATCTTTGAGCATAAACTCTCTGATCTGCCTTGAGATGAAATAATTCTGAAAAAGAACCTTTCCTGGCTTCCAGTCATAACAAACTCTAATTTTCCTGCAGGCAAAGTAGACATTTCTGCCCACCAGGGGAAAGGTCAGGAAGCACTGGAAAGCAAGGAAACATAATGAATATTTCAAGATCATATCTTCCATACTTGCAATGAAAGGCTTTTCTTACTTCGGTGTAATTGTTGGAAATGCAAAGAAAATAGAGGTAATTGGGGGGTGTGGTACCTTCTTAGGAATTATTGTGGCTGGAGGATATTAAATTAGGAAGGTGAAGAGTTCCTGTGAGGTCCTGGAGGTGGGGGAGGGAGAGAAGCGATCACTGCAGCATCCTTGCTCTCCACGTATTCAGTGTCCTCAGCATGTACTAAGGCCTGTCCAGAAAGTATCCAGCTACATGCTATGAGAAATAGAGACATTTATTGAAGAAGATACAAGATACATTGAACACAGGACAATGATACCTCAGTCCCCTTCAGAGAAGGCACCTTGGGACCTCACACAGTTCTCCAGTGTTTGTTGATTGCAGCCCATACATGTTCATCATTCTCAGGTGTGCTGCTTGTTGTAGTCCTTCCAGAATGTAGATCACTTTCAACAAACTCTTGACCATCCTTGAAGTGTTTGTGCCATGCTTTTATTTGCACTGCACTCATTGCATTGTCCCTGAAAGCCTTCTGATTCATCTGGATAGTTTCTGTGGTGGAATATTCAAGCTTAACGCAAAATTTGATGCAGGTTCATTGCTCTATTCACTCAGTCATTTTGAATGATACGGCCACATAGTACACACTCACTCAACAGTGTCTACTGCCCCCATTGACTACTACAGTGAAGTCATCCTTGTTCACGCCTACTCATTCCAGTCCACTGTCTTTGGCTGCCAGGTTACATCAATGTCTCACAAACTGTTATTATACTAACAATGGCTGAACTTTTTCCAGACAGGCTTTGTAATTTCATGCTCTGTTCATTAGCCTCCTTTCTTTTCCTTGAAGCCCCCCTAATCCCTGCATCCTTTCCCCACCCAAGTCCTAGGAGAACTGTTTTAAACAAGACTTAAGTTTGTTAGTTGACTCCATGGCTTTCTCCTTCTACAATAGATGCATGGTGAGCCAATTCAAGAGCAGATAGGAACTTCAAGTGGAATTTCTCAGGAAGGCTTGATCTGTCAGGAATCCTTCTGTAGACCCTTGTTGGGTCTACAAGTTTTGTTTGTGCAGCAGGAATATCCCACCTTGTTGACCATTTGTGGGCTGTCTCTGCCCACTCCGCCAACAGTCAGACCTAAATTAATAAGAGTAATAGCATCCTCAGCAGAAATGGCCCCCATTCACAACATGGTTTTCACACTGTGACAAGTCACAGGCTCATTGATAAAGTGTATATAGGGACTTGAGTTTTCTATTTTTATTATGGTGCTAATATTACTTTTATAAAAGGAATTTTGAAGTTTGATTTTTTTGGAGCAAGTTACTTAACCTGTTTTAATTTAAATTTTATTTTTCAATTACAATTTACATAGAATATTATTTTGTATTAGTTTCAGGTGTACAGAATAGTGGTTAGAAAATCATATACTTTATGAAGTGTTTCCCCTGATATTTCCTGTATTTACCTGCCACCGTACATAATTGTAACAATATTATTGACTATATTTCCTATGCTATACTTTGCATCCCCATGACTATTTTATAACTACCAATGTGTATTTCTCATTTCCTTCACCTCTTTCACCTTGCCTCCCAACCCCCTCCCCTCTGGCAATCATCAGTCTGTTTTCTGTATCTATGTGTCTGTTTCTATTTTGTTTGTTTCTTTATTTTGTTTAGATTTCACATATAAGTGAAACCATATGGTATTTGTCTTTCTCTGTCTGACTTATTTTACTTAGCATAATACCCTCTAGGTCCACCCATGCTGTCGTAAATGGTAAGATTTTGTTGTTTTTTTTATGACCAAGTAATATACCATTGTGTGTGTGTGTGTGTGTGTGTATACATATACACACGTACCACAACTTCTTTATCTCTAGATGGTCACTTGAATTGCTTCCTTAATTTGGCTATTGTAAATAACACTGTGAAAAACATAGGGGTGCATGTGTTTTTGAATTAGTGTTTTACGTTTCTTTGGACATATACTCACAAGTGGAACCATTGGGTCATAAGGCAGTTTCATTTTTAATTTTTTGAGGAACCTCCATACTATTTATGCCTCAGTTTCTCCATCTAAGAAATGAAGGGTTGCATAATTTTCATATACTTTCTAGCATTAGCACTATTCCTTTAAGAAGTATTCTAAAGTGGTTTAAAACTTTATGTTGGGTGTTATAGGCAAAATTTTTGCACCTGATAAAATTTTAGTTGTTACAATATTTCTTGTTCAGTTTCTAGGTAATGATGAGTGTATTTGTTTCAGATTAGACCTACTTGAACAGCGTTTTGAGTGTCTGACATTTACAAGTAAATTTGAGACAGGTTAGTCCCCAAAATGCTGCCACAGGGGCAAAATACTGAGAGAATTGAAGACTGGAGTAAATGTAGAATAATATCTCTTCATTACTTAGGAAGAGAGTAGAAGGTCTTAAAAGAGAAGTGTGGAAGCAGTTACGAAATACACAAGATTTATGAGAACCTTTGAATAATGAAGACTTTTCAAACTATGGGGAGTAAGTGAGCATCAGCCTGAGACGGCAGGCATCATATTCATTTCCCAGCCACTGCTACAGGGTTATTTCTGCGGACAGGCGATCACTGTGGTAGAAGTAGAAATGGGAGTCTTTGAAGTAAATACTTGAAAAAAAAAAAAAAGAGGTTTCTGAAAGGGTAGTCATTATTTATTTTGCTTGGCTTCTCATTCAGCAAAAATTGCCAAGAGAATCTACCACCTATTTTCTTCAGGTCACTCAGGTTCAAAGGCCAAATTGGAGATAAAAAATGAAGATCTGAGTTTGCAGAGGTTTATGAGCCTCCTCTGTCTGCTCTACTACCAGTAGAGCAGTGGGCCTAATAGAACACACCAGTCAGAGGGAAGACTGCATTCAGAGAGTACATGTAGTGACATCAGTAGACCCTGAAGCCAAATATGCTCATGGGTCCCCTTGTGTTGAAGTTGATGGGGCCCTCTTGTTCCAATTAATATTTCTGAGGCTTTTGGATGCCAGGGAGTTTGTTGTTAGCTTTCTTCCTTTCGCATTTGTATACAAATATTTCTTTCCTTATCCTGGAGCAACTTGATATCTATTCTCACCTCAGACCTACCTTTACTTAAAACAGAAAAAATAGGATAGTTTCCATCCTAGGGTTAAACCTATAGTTGAACTTCATTGCAAAACTTCACAAATGTGTTCTTCACACCAATCCACCAAATCTTTGCCCTTTTGCTATAATGGGCCTGTAGGAATCACTTCATATTATACCCATGAAATATTTTTCCGTCTTTATTACTAAAACTAGGGTCTGTCCCACTGTGGTTTTGATGATTTCTCTACTAGTATTTGTTGAAATAAAAAAAGCTAAGTCTTTAGGAAATTTATTTATTTAAATTTTTAAGAAAGATTTTATTTATTTATTTTTAGAGAGAGGGGAAGGTAAGGAAAAAGAGAGGGAGAGAAACAACAATGCACTGTTCCTTCTCACGTGCCCCCTGCTGGGGACCTGGCCCACAACCCAGGCGTGTGCCCTGACAGAATTGAACTGGCGACCCCTTGGTTCACAGGCTGACACTCAATCCACTGAGGTACACCAGCCAGGGCAGTCTTTAGGGAATTTAATATAATTACTTGACAACGCTTGTAAAACTTTTTTTCTGTTTTATTTATTTTTTCCAATCAATTATTTTTTTAATTTGATTTTATTTTCATTGTTGTTCATGTACAGTTTTCTGCCTTTTACCCCCATCCCAGCCCACCACCCCAGCCCTGCCCACCTCCCTCCCATTTCCATCCCCCCTCGTTTTTGTCCATGTGTCCTTTATACTTGTTCCTGCAAACCCTCCCCCCTTTTCCCCTGAAATTCCCTCCCTTCTCCCCTCTGATTTGATAGGAATAATTGGTAGGCTGTTGCAGATATCCCAGTCATCACCATTATCATCATCAAAAACAATAAACACCTCTAGATTGTACATTGTGAATTATATTTTGCTTGCAGGATGTTTTCAATCTAGTATATAACTATTGACAACTATATTTAGCTAAGCTAAAGTAAATATACTAGTACACAATCATAAGAATTAAATGCTCTCACTGAGGCCCTTTGTATAGGAATAATGGGATGGAATTCTATCTCTGCACATGTGGATGTCAATTGCAGAGTTTCTTACATTAAAATTACCAAGCAGTAAAAATGTGTTTAAAGTTAAGCAACCCTCATCTTAAGAGAGACTTCTATAAACACAGCTTGTTATATATGAATGCTATGGTAATCACAAACTGAAAACCTATAATCAACACACAAAAAATACAGAAAATGGAACCCAAAGCACCAAAGAAAGTGATCAATGTAGACAAGAAGAGAGCAAGAGAAGAGAGAAACGGAGAACTATAAAAACAACCAGAAAACAATAAAATGGCAACAAGTACATACCTACCCATAATTATTTTACATGTAAATGGACCAAATATTCCAATTAAAAGACATAGGGTGACTTAAAGAACAAAAAACAATACCTGTGCTTCCTATAAGAGACCCACTTCAGATCAAAAGATACACATAGAGTAAAAGTGAAGAAATGAAAAAAAAGATGTTTCTTGCAAGTGAAAATGAAAAGAAAGCTGTAGTAGCAAAATCATATCAGATGAAATAGACTTAAAGACTAGGAGACAAAGGACATTGCATAATGATAAAGGGATCAATCAAATAAGAGGATATAACACTTGTAAACATTTACATACCCAATGTTGGAGCATCTAAATACATAAAGTAAATACTGGCAGAAATAAAGGTAGAAATCAGTAGTAATACAACAATAGTAGGGTACTTTAACACCCAACTGATTTCAATGAATAGATAATCCAGACAGAAAACAAAAAGGAAATGGTGGTCTTAAATTACACATTAAATCAGATGAATTTAACAGATAATCACAAAACATTCCAGCCCAAATCAGCAGAATACACATTTCTTTCAAGTGCATGGGGAACATTTTGCAGGACAGACCACATATGAGGCCACAACACAAGTCTAAGTAAATTTACAAAGAGTGAAATCACACCAAGCATCACCTCTGATCACAACAGTGTGAAACTAGAAATTAATTATAGGAAGAAAACTGGAAAAACAGGAACACATGAAGGCAAATGATATGCTACTAAATAATCAATGGGTTAACAAAGAAATCAAGAAAGAAACAAAAATGTATCTTGAGATAAATGAAAATGGCAACACAGTGATCCAAAATCTTTGGGACACTGCAAAAGCAGTTCTAAAAGGGAAATTTATAGCAATACAGGCCTACCTCAAAGAACAAGAAAAATCTCTGAGAAACTTTCTAAACTTACACCTAAATAACTAGAAAAATAAGAACTAACAAGGCCCAAAGTAAGTAGAAGGAAGAAAATATTAATAATCAGAGCAGAGATAAATAAAAGAGACTAAAAAAATCAAAGAAACTAAGAGCTGGTTCTTTTAAAAGGTAAACAAGAGATAAACCTCTACCCAGACTCATGAAGAAAAAGAGTGAGAGAGGGCCGGAATAAATAAAATCAGAAATGAAAGAGGAGAGCTAACAACCAACATCACAGCAATACAAAAGGTGGTAAGACAATACTATGAACAATTATATGTCAACAAATTGTACAACCTAGAAGAAATAGAAAAATTCCTAGAAACAGATAATCTTCCAAGACTGAATCAGAAAGAAACAGAAAATCTGAACAGATTACTAGAAACAAAACTGAATCAGTTGTCAAAAAACTCCCAACAAACAAAAGTACAGATGGCTACACAGGTGAATTCTATGAAGCATTTAAATAGGGATTAATACCTATGCTTCTCAAACTATTCAAAAAAATTGAAGAGAAGGGAAACTTTAAAGCATATTCGATGAGGCCAGCATTACCTTGATACCAAAACTGGACAAAGACATTACAAAAAGAAACATTACAGGCCAATATCCCTGATGAATGCAGATACAAAGATTCTCAACAAAATATTAGCAAACGAAATTCAGCAATACATTAAAAGAATCATACACCAATTGAGAACAGGCTGACAGTGACCAGAGGGGAGAGAGGAGGGAATTTCAGGGGAAAAGGGTGAAAGGTTTGCAGGAACAAGTACAAAGGACACATAGACAATAACAAGGGGTGGTAGAAATGGGAGGGAGGAGGGGAGGGCTGGGGGTTTGGGCTGGGATGAGGGGAAAAGGCAGAAAACTGTACTTGAACAACAATTAAAATAAGAAAAATTATCTAAACCAAGAAAAAAACATACACCACGATCAATTGAGATTCATTTCAGCAATTCAAGCATGTTCAATACCCACAAATCAATCAATGTGATACACCACATGAACAATAATTAAGGACCATTTAAATACACACAGAGAAAGCATTTGAAAATTCAACATCCATTTATGATAAAAACGCTCAACAAAGATATAGATGGAACATACTTCAACATAATAAAGGCCATATGACAAACCCACAGCTGACATTGTATACAATGATGAAAAGCTGAAAGCTCTTATTGAAGATCAGGAATAGGACAAGGAAACTTTGCAAAATTTGCAAAATACAAAATTAATATTTATAAATCAGTTATATTTCTATACATAAACAACAAGCATTCAGAAAGATAATCCCATTTACAATCACATCAAAAGAATAAAATCCCTGGGAATAAATTTAACCAAGTATGTAAAGTCTTGTACTCTGAAAATTGTAAGACACTGAAGAAAGAAACAGAAGACATAAATGAATGGAAGCATATACCATGCTCATGGATTAGGAGAATTAATATTGTTAAAATGTCCTACTGTGCAAAGCAACCTACGGATTTAACGCAACCCCTACTAAAAAACCAATGGCATTTTTCACAGAACTAGAACAAATATTTCTAAAATTGATATGGAGCCACAAAATATCTTCAATAGCCAAAGCAATCTTGAGCAAAAAGAACAAGGTTGAAAGTTGCAAACTATACTACAGGCTATAGTAATTAAAACAGTATAGTATTAGCACAAAAACAAACACATAGGTCAATGGAATAGAAGAGGGAGCCCAGAAATAAACCCACACATATATGGTCAATTAATCTACAACAAAAGAAGCAAGAATATACAATGGGGAGAAGATAGTTTCTTCAAAAAATGGTGTGGGGAAATTTGGACAGATACATGCAAAAAAATAAAACTAAACCATTTTCTTATGTCACATACAAAAATATACTCAAAATGAATTAAAGACTTAAACATAAAACATGAAACCATAAAATTTCTAGAAGAAAGCATAGGCAGTAAACTTTCTGACTTTGGTTTTAGCAATATTATTTTTTGGTTGTGTCTCCTTGGGACAGGACAACAAAAAGCAAGAATAAACAAATGAGGCTATTTCAAACTAAAAAGCTTTTGTACAGAGAAGGAAACCATCAGCAAGAAGAAAAGGCAGCCTACTGAATGGGAGAAGATATTTGCAAATGATACAGCTGATAAAGTGTTAATATCCAAAATAAATACATACAACTCAACATAATAAAAAATAAACAATCCAATTAAAAATTGGGCAGAGGACCTGAATAGACATTTCTCCATAAAGGATGTACAGATGGCCAACAGATACCTGAAAAGATGCTCAGCATCACTAACCATCAGAGAAATGCACATCAAAACCACAGTGAGGTATCACATCATACCTGTCACAATGGCTATTATTAAAAAGACAATGAATAATAAATTATTGGCAAGGATGTGGGGAAAGGAAACCCTTCTGCACTGTTTAGATTATAAATGAGTGCAGTCAGTATGGAAAACAGTATGGAGTTTTCTAAAAAATAAATAAATAAATAAAAACAGAACTACAGTACAACCCAACAATTCTATTTCTGGATATGTAGTCCCCTTCAAAACCAAAAACAATAATTAAAAAAGATATAGGTACCCCTGTGTTCATTGTAGAATTGTTTACAATAGTCAAAATATGGAAGCCACTTAGGGGTCCACTGATAATGGGTAAAGAAGTTGTGGTACATATATATACACAATGGAATTTTAGTCGGCCATAAAATGAACGGAGTCCTGTGATTTGTGACCTAGAGAATATTGTGTTAAGTGAAATAGGTAGGACAGAGAAAGACAAATACCATGAGATTTCATTTGTGTGTGGAATCTAAAAAACAAGACAAATGAACAGACAAAACAGAAACAAACTCATGGATACAGTGAACAAACTGATGGTTACCGGAGGGGAGGGGGTTGGGGGGACTGGGTGAAAAATGTGAAGGGGATTAAGAAATACAAACTTCCAGTTACAAAG
The DNA here is from genome assembly GCA_004027475.1 of Anoura caudifer. NCBI lineage: Eukaryota > Metazoa > Chordata > Mammalia > Chiroptera > Phyllostomidae > Anoura > Anoura caudifer. The sequence goes on along the minus strand of PVKU01000814.1, from coordinate 268,680 downwards.
TAATGTTCAGCATAAGGAATAAGTAGTACTGTAATAAACTATGTGCAATGACAGATGGTTACTAGGCTTTGTAACCACCACTTTGTGATGATCGCTTTATAAGTTATGTAAATGTTGAATCATGTTGTACACCTGAAACTAATACTGTAAGTCAATTATAATTAAAAATAAGTTAATAAACCCCCCAAACTTAAAGATTATCAGATGGAAGCTATAAAAATTTACTTTGTAAAAAGAAAAATAATGTTCATTACCAATATAGAGAGATGGCATAACCCCTCTTTATTAAAATTCAAGTTTCATGAAAAGTATCAATTCTGCTCTAATAGTTTTGTCTCTTAGGGATCCCATTTCGCCCTTAAAATCAGATCGAAGTCCATTAAAACCAGGTTACACTGAGCTGATATTTTTATTCAATTCCTTCCCATAGGGACAATGTGTCCACACAGCTGCCTGCATAATTTAAGGCAGGTTATCTTTCCAACAAGCGCACATCTGTCTCCTCCAGAAGAACAGAGCTATATAAACCCCTCTCTTAAAGATCCGGTGAGCATTATGTATTTATCTGTGACTTGAATAAAGTGTGTGATTTAAGTACAACTAAGCACACTGTAAATGGATTTAAACAAGCCAATTGTCAGAGTAGAATTTTCTCAGGTTATCAATTTATGTTTGCTGCCCACTGGTGCTTGGATTTATTGACTGGTTTTTGGGGTCACATACAGGCATTTATCCCAGAGCTTCAGTTCACTTTAACAAACTACACACAATTCTATATTCTTTCTCTACCTGTGGATTTTCATTACTTGGCATGGAAATCATGTAAAAGAGAAACTCAAATTCATAGATCAAAAAAGCATAGCAAGTTTTTTTTTTAAAGATCAGGAAGGAGAGAGGAAATTCCCGAATCTGAGTGGCAGGGTCTGAAAGAGTGAATTTTCTGAGGTCTCTTTATAGTGGTTTAATCCAGTCACAGGAACTTGAGACTATGTACTTGTCATAAATGGCTGAAAAATGAAAGAAAGCAAAATATTATTTTTCCCACATGGAAGACTGGAAGGTAAATCTATTTAATGTAAGAAACATACCTGATTCTCTCCCTGAATCAGATTAATTGTCCATCTCTCTTCCATTCTGACAATGGCTTATCAATGTAAATTTTATTTGAGAGCCCAGGAATTACCTTCCATGATATCTGCCAAATGCCTAGAAATGTATTCATTGTATTCTTAATTTTTACTTGATAATCTATTTTGCATTCATGAATTTCCACATGTGTTTGGTTGCAATGAGGGGACCATCAGATAGTTGCTGTCATTTTTATAAATGTAATAGGGCATCCAGAACGAATCTGATGGAGTGTACCCAAGTAGCTAGACCCACACAAAGGGATAGGTAAATGTCACAAAACAATTGTATTTTCAGTTCTCTTGCTTCCACCTAACAAGCTCCATCTGCTTCTTCCTGTTACGATGAGGAGTTGCTGTCTCCTCTGGTTCTCCTGTGTGCATGGGCCGGTGTTGGAGGTGGCACCTGAGAAGAAACAGAGGCGGAGCTGATGGAAAGCAAGCACACTTTGGGCACAAGGGGAGGCATTTGCAGCATCTGTCCAATCCCTGTTCGGTCTCCTCTTTGCCTCCCTGCACTTGTGGGCGCCCTGAAATGAGACTGACACTGTTGCCTGTTTTCTACCTAAAGGGAGATAAGAGCATAAAAACAACTTGAAGGCTCAAAGGGAATTTTTTTCTACAGAGGTAGCAGTAATTTTAATTAAGAAGGGGAAGTTTTTGAAATGGGTCAGTTTGCTAAGGACTGCTATTGGCAGTTTGCCTAGAGACCAGTCTTTCCTGCTCCGCACCATGGGAAACAGAACTGAAACCATAAGACGCAGGGGGATATGGATGGCCAGGATGGCTGCTGTAGTTACTGAAGCTTGGGGATGTTGCTCCACAGCCAGTGAGGTCACTGACTTGACAGTTATTTGAGCAAGTTTGTGGACTTCAAGGACATGAAGACCTTAGACTTATTTTAAGGGAGCAGCTGTCAAACAACAATTACTACCTTGAGAAATGGATGCAAAAAGGATCAGAGGTAGATGGGAGCACAGATTAGTGTTGCACAGGAAAAATGAAACCAAGTGAACCCAAATGAAAGATATTAAGCACCAAGTATGTGGGATTTTTAAAAAAACTTATTGGATTTTCTAACTAGCCAAAGATGTTTCTCCAGCCTAGCAGTATAGTTCAGGCAGGATTGTGCAAATAAAAGGACTCAAAGAGATGGGAAATTACAGCAGCAGCAACAACAGCCAAACCAGGTAGCACGGAAACTCAAACTATTGCAAGAAACTAGCATGAAAAAATCCTACGGGCAAAGTCATTCTGGAGTCAGGGCAAGTACGCGTCCCAAGGAGCAGCTGAGACTCGAAGACCAGCTTGCTGTAGATGATGATTCTTTAGCGACCGCAACTCTGGTGTTAAACATTTGTGATTGTTTAGTACATGTCTATTTAACACAACTGTAGCTCAAAGATGGTAGGCACATTATTTTTCTCACTGCCCCCACTTTCAGAGCCCTCTGTGAGCACCCCTAGATCACACTGCTTCCACGCTGGCCGATGGTCTAAGCCATTCAGAGTGATCAGGGCTGGCGTGGGAGGGAGATCTATTTGCAGTCTCTGCAGAGTTTTGGCTAAGAGTTTTTTTTTTTTTTTTTTTCCAGAGTGACAAATAAAAAAGCTCTATTCAGGGTGGTTAAAATAGAAACTCCTGAACTGGGTGTCAGGTCACTAGGTTCCTGGACAAAGCTGGCAGTACCCCACCCCTAGATAAAGTTACAGCTGATGACCAACTGACCAACAAGTTTTGTCCCTGTGTTGCCATGTTACCGGGCTTACAGAAATGTCATCCAAATAGGACTATTCTGGCAAGAGTGAGTGGATATCACCTTTTAGTGTGTGTGGGAGACAGAAAGAGATAAGTAGAGGGGGAGGGGGAGGAAGGGATACTGACTATAGGGAATGGGTGAGATACACAGAAGTTTTTCAGTCTACTGCAACTCTAATTTCTGCCTCCTTGGTTTCTGCTATTTCACCTCAAAACTAGCTCCTCTTTTCTCTAGAGGATAGAATTGAATCCCGTGAGAGCCCAGCCCCAGCCATGGCTGACTCTGGATCCAGGACCTAAGAGGTTCTTTTGGGTCCTCAGTGACAGCAGACATGCGTGTAACTCCTTTACTCCGAGGACCTGTGTAGTTGTGAACACTTTGTCTCGGGTTACTCCTGTGAGTGACGATAGGAGATACCCTCATGTAAGCTTGTGGTCACAAATGGACAACATGGCTGTGTTCCTCAAGGCTTTCAGATGGGATTTTTATCTTATATAAGACTATTCCCTTCTATTTTGTCCACTTCTTTTTGATGTTTCTTTCCTTTTTCTTTTTGTTCTCTCAGTAGACTATACTATGGCTCTGAAAGCTATCTTATTTATCAAAAGTTGTTAGAGTTATTTTTTCCTTTATAAATTTAAAAGTTGAAGAGGTTTATTTTTTGGTAGGCCTAGTATGCAATTTTTTTTTTCCCCGTGCTCCTCTGGGTCAATGAGGACCCCAACCTCTGATTAAATTGAGAGCAAATTTAGCAAACTGTGTACTAGGAAGATTAATTAGTTGTTTTGGTTTGGTTTGTTTGCCTGTTTTTTAAGTTCTTGGTATCTTTGCTTTTTAAGTCTAGCAAATTGGAATACTAATACTCATATGAATTCAAGCAACATGTTCAAAGTGCAGTCCATGAGTTATTTACACACCTCACATATCAATCTCATTAACCACACCCTTGCACACTCATAATAATAACTGAGGTCAGAATTCAACTGCTGAGCAGGGAAGAGCACTTTAGAAACTTAAAGAAGAAAGGCATTTCATTTGTATGAAGGTCACCCAGGTTAACATGACAGACGTAAGACCGTTTCAAAAGCATCCACTCTATGTCAGGCATCCTGGTCAGTGTAACAGTGTGTATTTTTATTTCTTGCAATAGCTTCATGGAAATAGTTACTTTTCCTAACTTTATAGGTGAGAAAATTAAGGTTCTCCCATCCAAGTACTAACCAGGCCCGACCCTGCTTAGCTTCCGAGATCAGACGAGATCGGGCGCGTTCAGGGTGGTATGGCCGTAGACAGAAAATTAAGGTTCTAAGAAGTTAATTAACTTGCTAAAGATCACACAGCTAGAAAATGACAAAGAATGCATGCTCCGAGAATTCCCTTCTTACTGATGGATGGCTATGAATAAATTTAGCTATTCATCAATGGATCTTATTAATGACTCACTTTTTCCATCCCATTTTATAAAGCATTGTTGCATACACTGTTTCTTCTCATTCAAGCCTCATAACAGTTCTGTGAGTAGATCATTGTAACCCCACTCCACAGATGAATAAACTGAGAGCCAAATTAGTCAAGATATGAAAGCAAGTCGATCCTAGGGCCATTTAGGAATAGTCTCTAGCTAAAGACCAATATATTATTTCAGAAGAGGAAGTTAAATGAGCAGTTGCCCCCCAGAAAGTTTTGATTTATCAGATACAAACAAAATCAAAACAAGCTTAATAATCTCCTCAACCTCTGGACCTAGTGAGATATAAGGAGGACAGCAAGGACTGCTGTTTTTACCATCCTGAATCAGTGCACAGTGAAGGCTGGTGTGTGTGTGTGCATGGATGCATGTTCACATGTGCATGTGGATGTTATCCTGGCAGCCTGTTGGTGCCTGGGAAGTACTGAGATCCTCCATATCCCGCTGGGCAAGGAAGGGCAATTTACTCAGTGGGATATAGCCAGCACTAGAGTGTGTGTCTTGTTGTTTAGACTATACCCTGAAGAGGGGCCCAAAGGGACCTTCCTTTTAAGGGGTCAACTTGGACCTTACCACAAAAACTGCAAGGTGCAAAAAATCCAATTAAAAAATGGGAAAAGGACCTGAATAGACAGTTCTCCAAAGGGGACATACAGAGGGCCCACAGACATATGAAAAGATGCTCAATGTCACTAATCATCAGAGAGATGCAAATTAAAACCACAATGAGATACCACTTCACACTGGTCAGAATGGCTATCATCAGTCAATCAACAACACGTGCTGACAAGGATGTGGCGGACAGGGAACCTGAGTATATTGTTGGTGAGAAGGCAGACTGGTGCAGCTACTGTGGAAAACAGTATGGTGCATCCTCAAAAAAATAAAAATGGAACTGCCTTTTGACTCAGTGATTCTACTTCTGGGAATATGAGGTCTGTCCAGGAGGTATTCAGCCATGTAATATGAAATATAGAGATATTGGTTGAAGAAGATACAAGATCCAAGAGCCATTGTACCTAGGACAATGACAACTCAGTCCCCTTCAAAGTAGGCACCTTGGGACTTCACACAGTTCTCCCAATCACCATCAGCTGCCCCATCATGTTTTCCTGAATCTCATTGACAGTCTGAAATCTCTTCCCTTTTTTAAAGATTTTATTTATTTATTTTTAGAGAGAGGGGAAGATAAGAAGAAAAAGAGGGAGGGAAACATCAATGTGCAGTTGCCTCTTGCATGTCCGCTACTGGGGACCTGGTCCACAACCCAGGCATGTGCCCTGACTGGGAATGAAACTGTGACCCTTTGGTTTGCAGACCCACGCTCAATCCACTGAGCTACACCAGCCAGGGCTGATATCTCTTCCCTTTCAAAGGTGATTTTAGTTTTGAGAAAAGCCAAAAGTCACAGAGTGTCAAATCTGGGCTGTGATGGGATTGAGTCACCTTGGTGATTTAATATTTTGACAAAAAACTCTACATGAGACATGATGCATGAGCAGGCGCATTGTCACAATGCAACTGCCAATCACTAGTTGCCCATAGCTGCAGCCTTCTGAATAATCCTTATTGTTTCCATGGAGGAATGCTCAAGCTTAAAGCAAAATTTGATGCAGATTCATTGCTCTACTTGTTCAGTCATTTTGAATGCAACAGCCACACAGTACACATGCTTACTCAGTGGTGTCCACCACACCCACTGACTAGTACAGTGAAGTCATCCATTGTTCATGCATGTGCATTCTAGTCCACTGTCCTTGGCTGCCAGGTTACATGGATGTCAGTCAAACCCTTCTTGTTATATTAGCAATAGTTGGACTTTTTCCAGGCAGATCTTGTATATGTGAAGAAACCCAAAACATTAATTTGAAAGAATATATGCACCGCTATGTTCACTGCAGCATTATTTACAATAGCCAAGATCTAGAAGCAGCCCAAGTGTCCCTCAGTAGGTGAGTGGATAAAAAAAGCTGTGGTACATTTACACAATGGAATACTACTTGGCTATAAAAAAAAAGAAGGAAATCTTACCCTTTTTGACAGTATGTATAGGCTTGGAGAATATTACGCTAAGTGAAATAAGCCAATCAGAGAAAGAAAAGCACCATATAATTTCACTTACATGTGTAACCTAATGAACAAAATAACAAACAAAATAGAAACAGGCTCATAGATTCAGAGAACAGACTGACAGTCATCAGAGGGGAAGGGGCTCGGGGGATTGGAAGAACAAGGTGAAGGGATTAAGCAAAAGAAGAAGAAGAAGAAGAAGAAGAAGAAGAAGAAAAAGAAGAAGAAGAAGAAGAAGACGACGACGACTCATAGGCACAAACAGTATGGTGCTTACCAGAGGGAAAGTGGAGTGCGGGCAGGTGGAAGAAGAGAAAGGGTGGACAAACAGTGATGGAAGGAGACTTGACTTGGGCTGGTAAACACACAATACAATATTCACATGTTGTAGTATAGAACTGTACACCTGAAACCTATATAATTTTACTAATCAGCGTCACCCCAATTCAATTTAAAAAGATACAGTCTTCACATTACCTAGCTTATGCACATTACTCACCAAACCTTTCTAAATGTATCTCCCAAAGCCTTCATACTCTTTCAAATCAAACATGATTCCTATTAACATTAGACTCTGCATTGAGACAAAGTCAATGTGTCTACTTTATAATTCAGGACCTGCAGGTTACAGCTACTTTAGAGAACTGCATGATGGCCATAGAGAGAAACATTTGTGATAAAAAGGCTTTTGCTGGGGGTTTTTCTCTTAAGACCATTATGAATAAAGCTGAAGAGGCCACACCTAAACTAGCCCATGGCACAGTGTCTATCGGGCATCCTTACTTTGGGGTAGTACTGTTCTAGGGGATCTCTTCGAGTCGCTGGGCCATACTGTTCCTTTCTATAATATCACAAGAACTCACTGATGTAATAGAAAATATCTACAAGTGTGCATTTATGTAAAGGGCCATAAAAGGTAAGCAATGTTGCTTTTGGCAGTCCTGAGATGAAAAAATTATCTACATTTACTATTTCTTTCCTGGCGCCTGTCCCTTCCCTGTTGCACTGCACAGTTGTTTAGGAAATTGGCTTCTTGCAATGACTCTTGAAGCCAGAGCTGTTGTCTGTGCTGCCTCTTCAAATTATTTTTCTACTTGACACTGCCTGGGGATAGAAGAGGAACAGGCCAGGGTGCGTCTATTCTTGTGTTATTGTTAGTACAGGCTGTGTCAGCACAGGCTGCAAGTCAGCTTGTTTGTCACATGTCACCGAATCTTGCTGGGGCAACCACTGGGATAATAGCCACCTAACCCAGCTGCAGAGAAAGCTGGAACCCTCTGGAAGCTGAGTGCCTCTATTCTCTATCAGGAGGCTCCAACTGGAACTAGGCATTTGCATCCCAAGTCAGCTTTTACCTAAATACACTGTATTTAAAAAGAAGAAGAAAGGCATTCTTGAAGGGTTAACACCTGTGAACAGTTGGAAACACGTTAAGAGATTTTTTTTCACATTTTAGAGTTCAGGAAAACCTAGAAATGAAATGCCTATAAAAAGCTAGTTTCTATATTTCCAAATCATTTTGTATCTCTAAAAAATATGTGTGTGCAATCTTCAGGGGAGGAAGGAGAAGAATATATGTGTGGTTGCTGACTCTCCGTTTCTAAATATGATACTTTAATACCTGCAAGTAAAACTTGCTTTTTTGAAATTATATAGCAAAGACATAGGGTTTTAAAATAATGCAATTCCGAGCCCCTTCTGAACCCCTTTTGATCTTCCCTAAAGTGTGGGATCACTGGAATCCTGACCAGGGACTTAGTGTTTTCTGGAGGTTGGATTCAAGTTTACTTTTACCCTATCTGTGTGTAGCAAGTAGCATTTGTTTAACCAAGAGAGAGTATAGACTGGTTTTCAGAAGGATTGCAACATTCACTTTAGAAAGGACTTTCATCACGTTTTAAACTCTTTCAACAGTTTTGTTTGAAGGCAAACAACTAGTGGACAAATTACAAAGCAGTAGTTCAGATATGACAGTTTTTATGGATTGCTTGAAAGCACCAAGACTTCTTTTAAAATTGTGTAATTTCTCTCTAATTCACAGTAGGTTTCCTTTTTTTCAATTGGGTGAGATTTACTGACCACGGAAATGGGATACTCCCGGGAGGATTTCCTGTTGGGGCACAGTCTTGGCTGACTCTGTGGGTCAGTCTGAGGGCAGAGCAGACATTGAACATGCACTGAAGTTCAAATTCATTTAGAAATGTAAATATTTTTAGCACCTTTACGCACTGTGTTAAATGCCGAAGATAATAAAACACAAAATATACCCATGGCTGGGCTTGGCCTCATAGAACTTCTGGTCAAATGGGGAATAGAGAAGTTATCCAATAAATGCTTTGATGGATGTTATGAATTGAATTGTGTGCTCCAAATTTTGTGCTGAAGCTGGGACCCTCAGCTGACTGTATTTGAGATAGGGCCTTTAAGGAGACTTTAACTGAAATTAAATGAGATGAGGGTGGGGTCCTAATACTATAGGACTGGTGTCCTTCTAAGTAGAGACACCAGTGTTCTAGGTAAGAGTACAGCGCAAAGGCCATGTGAAGACACAGCAAGAAGGCAGCTCTCTCTAAGCCAAGGAGAGAGGTCTCTATAATGGTACTTTGATCTTGGACTTCTAGCCTCCAGAACTGTGAGAAAAATAGACTTCTGTTGTTTAAGCCTCCCAGTCTGTAGTATTCTATTATGGCAGCACAAGCACACTAGTACAGTAGGGAAGTGCAGGGTTCTTGGAGGCACATGGAAGGGGCCCCTCAGCCAGATCTGGAGGAGCAGCGGTTGGAGAGGGGTGAGGGAGGGAGAGGGTCTTTGGTGGAGGCTGAAATGTATGTGAAGCCACAGAGGCTAGGAGAGCATGGCCTGCAGATGAGAGAAAGAGGAAAAGAAAGTTCAATAATGGAGCACGGAGGGCAAGGGGCTGCTTCTGGAACACATGAAAGTCTGCAAGGCCAAAGGGTGTTAGAGCAAGACTTCTCAGAGCTATTAAACACAATCCAACCATTCCTCTCTCTGAAATCCCTTCCTTCCCCTTTGGGTTTCTATAACACCACGTTTCCTTGGTTCTCCTCCTACTTAATTGGTTACTTTGAGTCCTCTTTGGTCTCTTCTTTCTCCTGCTCAATGTCGAACTATTAGAATTCCCCAAGACTCAGTCCTTGGGCCTCTTCTTGACTCTTTTTACATCCCTTCCAAAGTGATTTTATCCAGTCATATGGCTTTAAATAGAATTTATATGTCTGTGGCCTCCAAATCTCTGTCTCCTGACCTGATCTCTTCCCCAAAACATGGAATCACATGTCCATTTGTTTCCTTGATATCTCTCCTTAGTTGTTCAATAGGTAACTAAAACATAATACTCAATTAGGTAGGATGCTATTGGCCGGTAAAACATGCTTATACATTGAAGGTTGCTTTCTTCCCTCTGCTCAACCCCTGCAATTACTTCAAGAATGAACCCAGGCTAGCCTGCTAGAGAACGAGGGGCCACATGGACACTATGCCCAGTTAAAATCAGTTATGTCAAGCCCAAGTCATCAGAACTGCTCAGCCAATCTGTAGACTCATAATGAATAACAAATGCTAGAGGGGGTTTGTTATATAACAATAGCTAACTCATATGTATAGAAAAATCCTGACCTTTTCGAATGTAGAAGATGATAGGCCACCTGAAGAGAGGAGCTTGTATGAAGTCAGGGTCCCCAAACTACACCTCCCAGGTCTGGCAATTTTCAGTCCTGGATTTCTTGAGATGGGTAAATTCTAAACTGAGCATGCTTCCTGTGAAACATGCTGCTCTAGCTCTCACTGAGTAAGATGGTCCTTCTGGCTTAGCTCTGCTAATAGAACCTCCTTTGACGTGAAAAACTGTAGGACTGTAAACTTTTCATCTCTATGTATGGAAGGTGATGGTAGGGCAATGCTGGAAGGAGGCTGGTTACTGGACTGAGAAATGTGGATGCTATTAAAAGAGGCAGCACAAGGTTGTTCTGTTAGCAGAGGAGATGGGAACATTAAATGGGAGCAATCACAGCAGTAGATGGAATGGTCCCTGTGATGATGAATTTCCAGCAATTTATTTGGCAAAAACTCTTCCCTTCTCTTCAAATCCTCTAAGGTCATGGCCAGCCTCTGGCCAGAATCTCACATAATGGCCGCACTCCTCCCAGACCACAGTGATATCCTTCACTTGCCAAAGGATTTCCACTAACCCCTAATTGCCTGCAAAGCTTTACCCTCCGTTTCTTCTACTATGCTCCTGAGTAGCTTATTAAAGTTGCATTTTAACATCCGGGTTGGTACCCATTGTTTCTTTGTAGAAGGTCTGGTGCCATCATGGAGACATCTTTTGATACACATAGATGTCAGACAGAGAGACCCCAAGGCAGAAAACACATGCATTACTACGTGCTCCATTCAGCTGTCATTGGTTGAGAGTGGCTGCCACCCTCACTGACAGAAGGGTCTGCCAGGCTGGCTCTCAGGTGTGAAAGGACAGGGTGGATATCAGAGCATGGGGAAAAGTGTATTTTAACAATATACAATATTTTAACAGTGCAGTTGTGTGCTGCTTAACGACGAGGGTATGTTGTTCTGAGAAGTGTACCGTTAGGCGATTTGACTGTTATGTGATCACGGAGTGCACTTACACAAATCAGATGGTATGGAGTACTACACACCTGAACTGTACTGTATAGCCTATTACTCCTAGGCTACAAGCCTGTATAGTCATTATTGTACAAAGCAACATGAGATTAAATCAAGCACAGGAGAAAATGATGCAATGCAGAAAACATGAGGTATGAGGCTACTGCTTGTGTAACAAGATGCACTGTTTTACAGCAAACTTTTTTTTATAACTAGAAAGAGTATTCTCTACAATGATGATGAAAAGCATAGTATAGTAAATACATAAATCAGTAACAGTTGTTTATCACCATTATCAAGTGTTATATACTGGATGGGATTGTATGTGCTGTACTTTTATACAACTGGCATGGCAGTAGGTTTGTTTACACCAGCATCACCACAGACACTCCAGCCATGCATTGAACTGTGACCTTATGGCACTGCTCTAAAGACACCAGGCAAAAGGAACTTTTCAGCTTCATTATAATCTTATGGATGGAACCACCATTGCATATGCAGTCTGTTGTTGACACAAATGTCATTATACTACACGCCACTGTATTCCATGAGGTAATTATTTCAAAGTGCAGTAGTGCTGTAACAAATTTAGCTTCCTGGTTAAGTACATAGACTTTGGAATCAGACAGACATGCACTCAAATTAAGGTTTGTGATTCACTAGTGCTGACCTTGCAGGCCAATTACTTAACCCTCTACACTACTGTGCCATGATAACAACACTCACCTCCTAGAAATATGGCAAGGATTAGGTGAGGTATAACTTGGAAATTCCCCATCACGGTACTTGACGTCTATAAGTGTGCAGTAAGTAGAAGCAATGATAATAATGACAGCTTAAGATAATGTTCTCCAAATGTATTCTGCCCAATAATAAAGTACTTGAAAATGTTAATAGGTATACTGTGAAAAAGTTTTGGAGTCACAGAAAACATCAATGCACTAAAGGCTTTGTGGGGCTGTAAAGTAAAGAAATCAGTTGAATTTTGTTTAACCTAGCTTTTCTCAAATTTATTTGAGGACAATAGACAATAATAATTTTTTAGTTTTTTTTTTTACTATTGTAATATTACTAACACCCGTGGATCGCTAGTGTCCCTGGAACACTAGTTGGACAATGCTGGATTATGAAATAATTTTCAGTTATGTGACTAGTTAAAAATCTTTCACCAGAAAGCAAAACAAGAGTTAAATATAAAGAAGCTTAAGTGTAAAACCTGGCCCCAGTGGGCATTGGACCGATGCTGCAGTTGGCTCTTGGCCACACTGGGAGCAGTGCGGGCCATCCTCCCGGCCATCTGCTGTGACGGGCAGCGGGCAGCGTGGCAGGGCAGGCTTTTCAACCCTGAATCCCAACTTACTGTTCTGACTGCTGGCCTCTTTCTTTAACAGAAGCCACCCAGAGCTCTCTGCTGTCCTCATTAAGAACACCCAAGCCAAGCCTGGACTTTCTTTCTCAGCCAGGAGTGGCCACGCATATTTTACACTTTTGTGTATTTGAGTTTGTTTTGTAGGAAACCACATGAAGTATAAACCATGTTGGCCTTTGCTGGTCTCAGTGTAGGAGAAGCTCCACACAGTGATGCTTTCGAAACAGAAAATTATAGCTCATCAAAGAATATGTGATTGATTCCTACAGCAGAATGACTCATAAGAATGCTTGGGATCTAATGGCCACCCCTCTTGAATAACAGCAGGCTATTCATGCTGGGGACATTTTTTTTAAGGGGGAAGTTTACAGACTGTTACAGAAAGTAGGTAGGAGGCCCCAAAGACAGAGTATAAACAAGACTTTTTTGGCAGGTAAGGAAAAAATATTTAAAAAAATATACTATTGCATTGATGTTTAGCGTAATATTGAGTTAAGCTAATGTAAATATTGAGTCAATGGAAGGGAATTCACAAAGGATACACCAAATTATGGTACTTTTGTGATAGATAGTCTGTACCTTTTGCCATTAAGAACACAATTAGTCTCATGCTTTATGCACTATTACATGGCACAGAGAAACATAGAATACTTACCATTCACTTTATGAAGCGAGCAAAACTGAAATGACAATACTGAGTTTTAACAAAGATCACAGAAACAGACCCTTCTCAAAGACAATGAAAACCAAAACTCTTCAGACACAATCAAAATTGACTTAGGGATACAAGTTTAAAATGAACTGCAATACTGAAAAATTAAGTCCAGCAGCAGATGAAAGGAACTACAATCTGACCAAATAAGGTTTACCATAGGAATGCAAGAAATGGTTTATTACTAGGAAATCTATAAATAAAATATTTCAGTGAGTCAAAAGAGAAAAATTACATAATCATCTTAACATATGGTAACCATCAATGATTTAAAATATACTAAAGTTGAAATAGAGAATATCTTCTTAGTAGTACTGGGTAGAGCTACTTAAAGAAGACTCAGTAGAGCTTTGCTATTGGAACTAGAAATAGGATAAGGATGTCCGGTATAATTTTTATTATTTCCCTGAAAGCTTTAGACTTTGAAATAAAATAGGAAACAAACATGTAACAGTGTGAGAGTTAATTTTGTATGTTGATTTGGCTAGGCTGGTGCGGAGATGTTTGGTCAAACACCAGTTTTGGTGTTGCTGTGAAGATATTTTTTAGATCTGAATAACATTTAAACTAGTAATATATGTTAAAAAGTAAGCAGATTACTCCCTAAACTCATCTAATCAGTGGAAGGCCTTAGGAGAAAAAGACTATGGTCCCTGAAGGAGAAAAAATTCTGCCTCCAGACAGCCTTTGAATTTGAGACTACGACATCAGTTTTTCCCTGGGTCTCCAGCCTGCTTGCCTGCCCTGCAGATTTCAGACTTGCCAGACCCCACAACTGTGTCAGCCAGTTCCTTAAAATAAATCTCTATTTACAATATGCATACACATTCTATCCATTTTGTTTCTCTGGAGAACCCCAATGCAAATAACAACAGCGAACTACTAAAGGATTTCTAGGTACCAGGCAATATTTGAAGGGCTACATGTGTATGAAGTCATTTCACCCTCAATAGTTTTAAAAGGCAGTGTGATTTTTTCCTCCCTATTAGAAAATAATCAGAATAAAATTCTCTAAGGACTCATAAGAATGTTATGGGCTAATTAAAGGAAAAAACAAAAAGCCTAAATTTTCTGCCCTTTTTCTTTTTAGGCAAATGACTCCAACCAGCTCTGTCTCAATAACCCCAGGTTCTGAGACCATGCATTGACATTAGAATCCATATTACTATCCTGACAGTAGCCAATTAAATCAAACACAGGCTGGGGAGCAACAGAACTTAGGAGGGATTTCACTTGTACGTGACTTGCACTCTCACAACTTTGTATTAGTTTCCTATGGCTGCTGTAACACGTTAACACGAACTCAGTGGCTTAAACAACACAAATTTATAATCTTACAGTTCTAGAAGCCAGAAGTCTTAAACTCAAGGTGTCAGCAGGGCAGTATTTCTTTGGGAAACTCAAAGGGAGAATCTATTTCCATGACTTTTCCAGCTCCCAGAGGGCACCTGCATTTTTTGGTTCATGGCCCTTTCCTTCATGTTGAAATTTAGTAGCATAGCATGTTCACGCTTCTCTCTTTCTTTCTGACTTCTGCTTACACTGTTCAATGCCTTCTATCTCTAATTTTGGGCCTTTTATCTCTTTCTTATAAGGATTTTTGGGATTACTTTGGGCCCACTTAATAATCTCCCTATCTCAAGATCTTTAGTTTAATCACATCTGCAAAGTCCTTTTTGCCATGGAAGGTAACATATTCACAAGTTTCGGGTACTAGAATGTGGGCATCTTTGGGGGGAATTATTCTGTCTACCATACATATGGAATTAAGTGAAAGACCTCATTGTATCCTTCCTATGCAGAAGTGTCCGTGCTACTAAAACAAAGAGAAGCTGGCTTCTCAACACGTATGACTACCGTGAAAGATGTCGACCTTCAATGTTTCCCTGTCCTTGTTCTCTGGTAAGAAGCCTGTTGCACAACTCAGTTTTAGGAAAACTGTACTGCTGGAGAGAGGGATTTCTTTGCAACACTGCCTTCTAACCTCTCCATATACATGTAATATAAGAAGAGGCTTCTACAAAACAAGAAAGAAACATGGATTCCTATTTTTCTCATCTTGTTGTTTAGCAAGGCTATTCCAAATATAAAAACAAACACCAAATTCACAGTGAACAATATTAATAGCTGTGACTTACTTAAAACTCAAAACCCACATAGGTTTTTCAAAATACAGAAACAGAGACTTTCAGTTTCTGGTTCCACATGTAAGAAGTCACTACTCTGTCCAAAGAAGTACAAACCTGAACAAACTGAAAATGCAAAAATTTGCCTTGTATCCTTAAGAGAGGGGAGGACACAGGGAAAACCGCTGCTCTCAAGATTGGACAAACAGGCTAACACAGGGAGTCAGGACTTACCAGAACAGAGACTCAGGAGCCAATATACCTTGGGGACAAGTGTCAGGCCAGACACCTAAAATGTAACCAATGAATTTCTGAAGGCTCAGTCAGTGTGGACAATTCTGAGAGTTAAAACCTTCAGGAGGACCCAGTTATCAAGGGGGACCCCACAATTTTGTGAGATTTACCTCCAGGAGCTTGAACAGGAGCAAGGAGAGGAGAAAGGAGCCATTTTGCAGTAGTGGGGCAGGGGGTTCTCTTAAATGGCCCTGCCCTCAGGGGAAACTAATCAACTAGGGCTTACCCCTTGGGTATTATTGGAGCCTAACTGGCTGGGGGAAGGGGAAGCACTGAACTTCAGCCCAATCTTGCCATCTTGTCCTACATGAGTGGGACAAAAATCCTAAGAAACACTTGTAAGTTCACACTTTAGAGACACAAACTCCCTAAAAATCTGAGACCTAATCCCAGGACTATAAAGCAAATCCTCCCCCTCACAGGTACATTACTAAAGGGCTATTTACAGAAATTCAGTTCACCTGATCCATCATGTTCAGCTAGCAAGAAAAATTCACAAGACATACCGAAAGGCAAAAAATACAACTTGAAGAGACAAAGCAAGCCTCAGAAGCAGATAGGCAAGGGATGTTGGAATTATCAGAACTGAAATTTAAAACAACTATGATTAATATATTAGGAACTCAAGTGGATAAAGCAGACAGCATTTTAGAAGAGATGGGCAATGTAAGCCATGATGGAAATCCTAAGAAATAGCCAGTAAGAAATGTTATAGATCAAAAACACGGTAAGAGTTCCAAGTTACTGTGTTAACACTCATCAGTAGATGAGTGGCTAAAACAACCATGGGACACTTACACAATGGATTACTACTTGGTTATAAAAAAAAATAAGAAAATATTACCCTTTGCAACAGCATGGATGGACCTGGAGAACATTATGCTAAGTGAAATAAGCCAGTGAGAGAAAGACAAATACCATATGATTTCACTCATATGTGGAATCTAATGAACAAACTGAACTAACAAGGAAAATGGGGACTGACTCATAGAGAGCAGGATGACAGCTAAGGGTGGGGGTAGTTAGAGGGTGGAGGGATTGAGCAAAAGGTAAAAAGGATTCATGGCCATGGACAACAGTGTGGTGATTGTGGGGAGTGGGTAAAAGGGGACTAAATGGTAATGGAAAAAATACCATAAACATTTTTTTCAAAAGAAAAAAAGCACAGTAACAAAAATGAAGAATATTTTTCATGGGTTCATTAGTAGACTGGACATAGCTGAGGAAAGAATCTCTGAGTTTAGGAATATCTCAATAGAAACCTCCAAAACTGAAGAGCCAAGAGAGCAAGACTGTGGCACAACTACAAAAGGTGTAACATGCATAATGGGAACATCAGAAAGAAAAGAAAGAGAAAAGAACAGAAGAAATATTTAAAACAATGACTGACAATTGTCCCAAATTAAAATCAGAAACCAAACCACAGATTCAAGAAGCTCAGAGAACACCACACAATGTAGATGCAACAAAACAAAACAAAACACCCCAAACTGACATGTAAGCATATCATTTTCAAATTACGGAAGATCAAAGATAAAGAAAAAAATCTTGAAAAAAGCCAGAGGAAAAAGACACCTTAGCTATAACAAAGATAGAAATTGTATCCAACTTTTCCTCAGAAACCAGGCAAGCAAGAACAGAGTAGAGTGAAATAAAATGTTAAGAGAAAAAAACTTCGCACTAACCTAGAATTCTGTACCATGTGAAATTGTCTTTCAAAAGTGAAGGAGAAATAAAGACTTTCTCAGACAGATGAAAACTGAGGGAATTTATTACCAGGAAACCTGCCCTGCAATAAATGCTACAAGAATTTGTGTAGAGAGAAGGAAAATAACATAGTCAGAAATTCAGATGAAAGGAAGAGCATCAAAAAAGGAATAAGTATAGGTAGAATAAAACATTTATTTTTCTTATTCTTCATTTCTCTAATCAATAACAATTTGTTCAAAATAATAACAAAAACATATTCAAGTATTTACACATATATTTTATGTATCTACACTTACATATACCTATATATAAGTTAAATGAATGACAGCAAAAATACAAAGGATGGAAAGAAGGAATTAGGATTATTTTATTATAAGTACTCATATTACTGGTGAAATGGTATAGTGTTATCTAAAAATGAACTTGGATTAGTTGTAAGTTATATTTCAAATTCTAAGGCAACCACTAAGAGAGGCAAAAATATAAATATGACTGATAAACTAAGGAGAGAACATGGTATAATATAAAATGCTCAATTAAAACCACAAAAGCAGAGAAAGAGTGAAAGACAAAAATAGAAACAAAGGACAAAGGAACAAGTAGAAAACAGTAAGAAATATGGTAGATCCAACTATATCAATAATCACTCTGAACATCAAAGTCTAAAAGCACCAATGAAAAGGCAAAGATTGTGAGAATAGATCAGAAAACAAGTCACTATATGTTTCTACAAGAAACCCACTTTAAATATAAAGACACATATATATTGAAAGTAAGTGGTTGGAGAAAAACTATACCAGGATAACACTAATCAAAAGAAGACAAGAGTAGCTATTTTAATTTCAGAGAATATATTTCAATGCAAAGAAAGTTATCAGTGATAAGGAAGGGCATTACATAATGAAACAAGGTCAATTCTCATAGAAGACAACATTCTTAACATGTATGTGCCTAACAAAAAAGTGTCAAACTATGTGAAGCCAAACCTGATGGACCTGCAAAGAGAGATAGATGAATCCATTCTCATAGTTTAAGACTCCAGCACCCCTGTACCAGAAGTGGACATATTCAGCAGGCAGAAAATCAGTAAGGACTTAGCTGGATTCAACAGTACCATCAATCAACTGGATTTAATGGACATCTACAGACTACTTCATGGAACAACAGCAGAATACCCATATTTTTCAAGCTCACACAGAACATTCACCAAGATAGATGACATTATGGGCCACTGAACACACCTTAATAATTTTAAAGGAATATAAACTATGCAATGCCTAATTTCAAATCAAAATGGAAATAAAGTAGAAATCAATAACAGAAAGATAACTGTAAAATCTCCAAATACATGGATATTAAACAACATAACATATGGGTTGAAAAAAGAAAACAAACTTAAAAGACAAACAATAAACTAGAATAATACTTACAAAATGTATAGCAAGGGGCTAATATAGTGTCAATATATAAAGAGCAGTAACAAATTAATAAGAGGAAAAGACAGGACTTTGGGCCAAGATGGAGGTGTAGGTGGACACACTGTGTCTCTTCTCACAGCCAAAATTAAGGACAACAAAGATTTAGAAACAAGAAAACAACCAGAACTCATAGAAAATTGAACTGTACGGAAGTCCAACAACCATTCATCCAGACCAGTAAGAGGGGCGAAGTTGCGGCAGGAAAAAGTGGAGGTGCGGACTGGCAGGCAGGCAGCAGCAGCTGGCAGATCCCAGGCCCACAGGTGGCGGCTAGCAGACCCTGGGCACAGGGTGGCAGCTGTGCATACCCAGTGAGGCCTCGCAAGGTGGCTGGCTGACCAGGTGGTACCACATTGGCGCGCAGATAATCCAGGTGAAGGGGAAGCAACAGAAGGGACTGGAATCTGAGAGAGAGCAGATCAAGCACCATTGTTCCCTCTCGGACCCCGCCCCCACGTACAGCGTCACTACCCAGTGACTGGGCTGCCCCACCCTGGGGAACACCTAAGGCTCCACCCCTCACTATGTAACAGCCGTGATGAGACCAAAAAAAAAAACCAAAAAGCAAAAAACATAAACAAAATGGCTCAAACTGGAGAACAAATCAAAGCCCCAGAGCCAATTTATCTAAGTGACGAAGAGATAGCCAACCAATCAAATGCACAATTCAAAGCCCTGGTGATCAGGATGCTCACAGAATTGGTTGATTTTGCTCACAAATTAGAAGAAAAAATGGAGGCTACAATAAGTGAAATGAAGAAAAACGCACAGGGAACCAATAGAGATGGGAGGAAAACTGGGACTCAAATCAATGGAGTGGGCCAGAAGGAAGAAAGAAACATCCAATCAGAAAAGAATGAAAAAACAAGAATTCAAAAAATGAAGAGAGGCTTAGGAACCTCCAGGACATCTTTAAACATCCCAACATCCGAATTATAGGGGTACCAGAAGGGGAAGAGGAAGAGCAACAAGTGGAAAACTTATTTGAACAAATAATAAAGGAGAACTCCCCCAATTTGGCAAAGGAAATAGACTTCCAGGAAGTCTAGGAAGCTCAGAGAGTCCCGAAGAAGTGGGACCCAGGAGGAACACACCAAGGCACATCAGAATTCCATTAGCCAAGATTAAAATGAAGGAGAGAATTCTAGAAGCAGCAAGGGATAAGGGGACAGTCACCTACAAAGGAGTTCCCATCACACTGTCAGCTGATTTCTCGAAAGAGACCTTCCAGGCAAGAAGTGGTTGGAAAGAGGTATTCCAAGTCATGAAAGTCAAGGACCCACATCCAAGATTGCTCTATCCAGCAAAGCTTTCATTTGGAATGGAAGGGCACATAAAGTGCTTCTCAGATAAGGTCAAGTTAAAGGAGTCCATCATCACCAAGCCCTTATTATATGAAATGTTAAAGGGACTTACTTAAGAAAAAGAAGATAAAAAATATGACAGTAAAAAGACAGCAAACTCACAGGTATTAACAACCACATCTAAAACAAAAGCAAACTAAGCAAACACATAGAACAGGAACAGAACCACAGAAATGGAGATCACATGGAGGGTTAGCAACAGGGGGGTGGGAGGAGGAGAGAGGGAGAAAAGGTACAGAGAACAAGTAGCACAGACATTGGGTAAAAAATAGACAGGGGGAGGGCAAGAATAGTATGGGAAATGTAGAAGCTAAAGAACTTATGACATATGGACATGAACTAAAGGGGGGAATGTGGGTGGGAGGGGGTGTGCAGGGTGAAGGCGAACGAAGGCGGGAAATGGGACAACTATAATAGCATAATCAATAAAATGTATTTAAAAAAAATAAGAGGAAAAGACAAATACCACAGATGCAAAATGGGCAACTGAAATAGACACTTCACAAAAGAAGATATCAAATGATTCATACACATGCAAAAATGCTTAACCTCATTGATGTAACGGTAATTTAGACTAAAGTAACTTGACATATATAAAAATAAATAATTCTGGAAAAGATGTGGGCACACTCTTAATTGCTGGTAGGAGTGTGTATGGTACGAAGTTGCCAAAGTTACACTGGCAATATGTATTAAAGCTTAAAAATTGTACACACTCAGTGACCCAGAAATTTCACTTAAAGGAATTTATCGAAAGGAAATCAGTAGCACATGCAAAAATTGAGCTTCAAAAATTTTCCACTTGATAATATGAATATACATATATTTATACAGTCTAAATATGAAAGGAAGTAATCTAAATATGGAAGAAAATCTTGGTTAACTTTGGTTAACTATATTATAATCCACTATAAAATAGAATATAATGCAGTCATTTAAAATGAGAATTTTATCAATTCAATTTTATTTATTATCTAGTATGTTTGTTGTTTTCCCTCACTGAAGAACAATGGTAAAGACTTTTTCTTAACTGCTGTACACTTAGTGACTAGAAGAGTGAATGGCACTCTTATAAATGCTTGATTATTGACTTGTTATAATAAAATGACTTTTAAAGTAATATAACAACATGTGAAACACACAATTAAAAAGCCAAATCAAGCCCTGACTGGTGTGGCTCAGTGGGTTGGGCACCTAAAGGTTGCTGGTTCAATTCCCAGTCAGAGCATGTGCCTGGGTTGCAGGCTAGGTCCCCAGTTGGAAAGGCAACTGACGATGTTTCTCTCTCACACTGATGTTTCTCTCCCTCTCTTTCTCCCTCCCACCCCTCTCTCAAAAAATAAATAAATAAAATCTTAAAAAAAGAAAAAAAGAAAGGCACCAGTGGCATACAGGGAATAACTGAAGTGTCTGACATCAAGGCAGGAGCTGGAGGACAGTTTTCTCCCAGAAAGAAACAGGGCAGAGGGTATTGTCCCTTTTCTGAGCCCTCCCTCCACAGAGCCACAGAGCTGGCAGGCTGGTGCCATATGTGAGACTTTATCAACCTGGCTAATATTGTTTGGCCCTCCTTGGAGATCTCCTGAGGCTCCATGCTGCCCAATTTACAGGCACACTCAGACTGTTTACTGCAACTTTATATGAATGACTGATCTTGGCTCCTGCTTCACAACTTCCTAAATTCTATCAAACAAACAACAGCCAGCCTCAGTGATCCCCAAGCTCCTGTACCTCTTGCTAAATGGCCTCAGGCTTAGCACTAGCAGCACCCACCCTAGATTCACAGCTTGGCTTCCCTTAGGGATCTCCAAGCCCAGCATGAATAGCAGTCATCTCAGATTGCTGTATAGCTCATCCAGGGTGGACCCTGGCAGAACACTGGTGGGGCTGACTTGGCCAGCACCACCCAGGAAACCTCAGAACCTGTGCACACAGTGGACAGCTACAGACCACATTGGAGTACCTCCACCTTGCCCCTGCACAGCTGATCCTCCATAGAGAGCAGAAGTTAATGGTTATTGGTCACAGCCAGTTCTGGCAGCTGACTGGCTTGGGTAAATCCTTTCCATTGATTTGCCAACAGCAATCAGGGTTCAACTGTAAGAGGAGGGTGTACTCATCCAACACAAAGGACTAACCTCAAGTACCCAGCTTGGGTGATAGGGGAGGCTGTACCACTGGGCCCTATAGGACACCTACCACATTAGGCCACACTACCAAGACACAGAGTCAAAGCAGCGCCACCTAATACATACTAACAAACATAGGGAGGCTGCCAAAATGGGGAGACAAAGAAATATGGACCATGTTAAAGAACAGATCAAAACTCCAGAAAAAAAACCTAAACAGAATGGAGATGTCTATCAGATGCAGAGTTCAAAACACTGGTTATAAGGATGCTCAAGGAACTTAGTAAGGACCTCAACAGCATAAAAATGATCCAGTCAGAAATGAAGGATACACTAATTGAAATAAAGAACAATTTACAGGGAAACAACAGTAGAGTGGATGAAGTTGAAAATCATATTAATGATTTGGAACATAAGGAAGCAAAGAACAACTAATCAGAACAGCAAGAAGAAAAAAGAAAAAAAAAAAAAACAAGGATAGTGTAAGCAGCCTCTGAGACAACATCAAGCATTCCAACATTTGCATCATAGGGGTGCCAGAGGAGGAGAGAAATGCAAGAAATTAGAAATGTCTTTGAAAAAAAATAGTGAAAGAAAACTTCCCCAATTTGGTGAAGGAAATAGACATGCAAGTCCAGGAAGCACAGAAAGTCCCAAACAAGATGGATGCAAAGAGGTCTACCACAAGATACATCATAATTAAAATGCCAAAGGTTAAAGATAAAGAGAGATTCTTAAATGCAACAAGAAAAAAGCAGTTAGTTATCTACCCAGGAGTTTCCATAAGATTGTCAGCTGATTTCTCAAAAGAAACTTTATAGGCTAGAAGAGATTGACAAGAAATATTCAAAATCATGAAAAGCAGGGGCCTGCAGCCAAAACTGCTCTACCCAGCAAAGCTATCATTTAAAATCAAAGGGCAGATAAAAAACTTCCCAGAAAGAAAAAAAACTAAAGGGGTTCATCAGCAGCAAACCATTATTATATGAAATGTTAGAGGGACTTATTCAAGAAAGAGAAGATCAAAACTATGAACAATAAAAGGGCAAAAAGTACATATCTATCAATTGAATCTAAAAAACAAACTAAGCAAACAAGAATCATGACAGAATCATGGAAATGAAGAGTGTTTTTTGGTTGCCATATGGGAGGCATTTGGGGAAATAGGTGAAGAGGTGAGGGGATTAAATATTACAATGATGTAGTTAGGAAATAGCCATAAGGATGTAAAGTACAGGATAGGAAATGGAGTAGTCAAAGAACTTATAAGCATGACCCATGGACATGAACAATGGTGAGGGATTGACTGAGGGAGTTGGGGGGCTGTTGGGTGAGGGACTGCAAAGGGGGAAAATTGGGACAACTGTAATAGCATAATCAAGAAAATATAATTAAAAAATAAAATAAAAAAGATTTGAAAGAAACACATGAAATGTTTATACTGGTTGTCTCTGGATGGTGAGATTGAAAGTGATTTAATTTTTTTCCTTGTACATTTTAGAGTTTCCAAACTATGATGACCATGCATTAGTTCCATAATTAAAAAATTTTCAATAAATAGTAAAAATGTAAAAGAAAGAGTAATAATGTATTTTGTCAAGGTCACAACTGTTCTTCCTGGTCTCTTTCAGAATTGGCTACTCAAAGTGAGGTCTGTGGACCAACAAAACCTGAAAACTTATTTCAGGTACAGAATCTCTGCTTCACCCCACTACTATATCAGAATATGAATTTTATCAAGATATTCATATTATTGGTATACACATTAACATATTATCAACTGATCATTTCATTACTGCATTGGGTTGGCTAACTATTATCAAGATGTAGTATTTGCCATTCTGTACAAACAGGTTAATAGCATTTTAAATATCTTTCTGGTGTGGAAAAAACTTCAGCACATTTTTAGTAGTTTGGATGTCAATGATTCAGAAATGCCTTTGGGAAATTTTCCTTCGGACTAGTCAGTGTCCTGAGCTTTGCTACTGGCTGGTTTACCCTCTGATTCAGCCACTGCTCCAGGCCCTCACTGCCTTCTTTTACTCACCTCACTGCTTCCATTCCCTCAGCCCTGAATGAGCTACCTAATTCAGCTTTTGCTCACCTGCTGAGCCATGCTCTTCTGTATGCTCCTGTTCCAAACAGTAAAATATGCTGTCACTTCTGAGATTGCCCAGAGATTTATGGGGTTAGGTAGACAACAGTTGCTTTGGTAGAAACTGATTTATTTCAATCATCGAACATGTACCAGGTAATTGATGAATAGACAGTCCATGACCTTGAAGCCCTTTTAATGAAAGGGCAGGGATGGCAGGGGTGGAGAACAGCCTGTAGAAAGACCATGCAGTGAGCTGATGGGATATGTGCCTTTGCAAAGACGTGAGAATGGAGCAATAATGGTGCCTGGAGAAAGTCAGGAAGGATTTGGGGAGGAGGTGACATCCTTCTGTGATCCCCAACCTCCCAAATGAGGTTACTTCCATAGCAGATACATACCTGGGTATGTACAGATTACTCTTTCAATTGTCATCTTACCTGGTAGACTGATAGTCCAATGAGGGCACACAATGTGGGTGCTTAAACCATATTTATTGAAAGAAGGGATATGATCTGAATCTTAGGGAGAGATGAACTTGGCCCTGACGATGGGTGGTTTCTCCGGGGCAGAGAAAGTAGAAGGCAAGAGGAGTAGAGTAGTATGGCTGCTGTAAGGATCATCGGCATACCTTGTCCAAAGTGGGTATCAAGTGGATCAAGGAAACATTTCCATTTTGAAGCAGACTTTTGTAGATCTACCACAGATGGAGGTTAGGGAGAAGAAAACATTTTGGCCAGTGAGCTGTGACAGATTTAAAGTTAAACCGCCAGCCACAAACACATCTGAGATATTCTGAAATACAGTTTCCTCATTCAGAGTAAGGACCGTAACTGTGCTGAAGCCTGTGCGGAAGCCTGCCCAGGATTCCCCACCCTGTGCTTTGTTTATGGCTGTCCCCTTCAAAGCAGCATGCACACGTGCTCTGAGTGAGCAGGCAGCGCAGCTTGGAGGCTGGGCACCTCAACTTTTCAGAAAAGGAAGCAGAGTTGGAGGGCTGCCAAGACAGTAAGTGTCTGCAGCACGACGAGGAAAAGGGAAAACTAGGCTTCTGTCTCCAGCGCCTTCTCACCAATTCCCCAATATCCTTTGGCGTTTGGACAGGATGCTGCTGCTTTGGGGGAGGGTGGCATGCACAGTGACATTTGTATTAATGTCTTTCCAATGACTGCCTTCTGTTTACCAAACCATAACAGAAAGGTGGCATTATTCCAGAAAATTTAAAGTTTTTGTGTGCTAAGGGCGAAGAACTCAGCAGGGTCATACGGGAGATGTGTCTTGTGGCTTCTTGAAAACAGCCTATCACACAGCCCTTGGTGCCATCACCTATTTGCCCAATGGTTGGGGCACTGGACAGGTTTGGCACGAGAAGTTCTTTCTGTCAGCGAGTACTGTGTCATCAGGAACGGCCAGCTGATGGTGAGCAGGCCAAAAGGGAAGTCTGCAGGATCCTGAATTGCTGGTTTCAGGAACTGCTCCCTGGCGAAGGCAGCCACTCCCCAGGGCTGTAGCACACTGCCTGAAGGCTTGTGGGGCTTTGACAGACACAAACTCCAGGCCACCCAAGAGAAATCACACCTTCTGGTTCTGTAGGGGTCATTGCCTCTGTACTTCCAGTAGGAAGTTGTGAAAAGAACAATTGAGGTGTAGGCATCTGTGCTGAGCCCAAGGACATTGCATAGCTGTTTGCTTCAGTCCCAAACCAGTGTCATTGAAACTTGTAATGAAAGTGGTTCCTTGTATGTATATGTCAAGGTAAAGTTGCCAGCAAAGTTTGATGGGCCCAGGACATATAGAAACCAAGGTAGGGAGAAAGAACTTTCACTTATTCTTCACCCAGGGCATAAACTATCCTTTCTCGTTTCTCTTCAGTACACTGAAGGGGTCACAATGTTCAAATATTTTTGGAGCATGGCTCCAAAACTCAGTTCTTGATCACAGGGAGCTAAGAACTGTTCTATAGAAAACAGCTCGGTTTCATAGAAAATGTTTTATGTACTCCTAAACATTTTTATGTATTTGCAGTCCCCTTAGAAAGACACAATCCACCCATGAGGCACCTGGGCTCTGTAATGTGTTCCTTCCACGCATGTGGAAATGAAGGGAGCTAGTGAGGGCCTTATCTGTGATAGAGCCAGGACTCCAGATTCTGGTGCCTCCCCCAGCACCATGAAGACTTGTCTTCACCCTGCACCAGAAGCCTAGAATAGTGCTGCCTCTGGAGAAGGCGCAGACAGCATGGTTTGGCAAATTCACTTTCTCTACATCTGGGACTCACACCTCAAGCTTTTTGTGGGATCTTAGGTGCAATATCTTTCTTGGTTTGGTCTAAAAATAATCTTCAGTAGGCAGAAGAGAAATGCTTAGAAAGGATACAAGTTGCTGATGTTAGGGGGGGAAAGATTTAATTTCTGTTATCCATTTAATTCAGCTTTTATTCCATTACTCATATTTGTTTATTCAGCTGCCATTGTTCTAATTCTCATCTGCATACAGCCTAAAATAATTAATCTTTGGGTCTTACAGTAACTACCTCCTTTGGCAACCCTGCCAACATATTCTTGGAAGAATCTTATTTCACCAGCCTCCAGGGAAGGATGGTAAGGCTCTGAAAAGAGCTCAATACAAAAGAAAACGTCTGCATTCCAGGACGGGTATTCTTCAGTGGGGGCTGCTTTTCCTAATTTACACAAAAGCCCCCAGTGGGCTAATGGTGTCCCTGGAAGAAAGAGAACTCTGGCCTGTGATTTATATATATAATTTCATGTCTCTGAGTATGGTGCTTGGGGAAGGGAGAGCCATGTCTCTTCCTAACACCCAGTGCCTTTTAATTGTTAAAATACTATAACAAACACGCTAAATCATTTTGAAAAAAGAAAGAAAATTAATAATGCCACAGTTATGCATGCATATTCTGTTGTTCCTATCCATATGTAATTTACAGATTATATCAGAATGTATTCACAATTTCTGTGCTCCTTTTTTTTGGCTTAACATTATACCACATTTCTATGAGATTGTGTTTTTCATAACTATAATTCCAGTAGTACATAATTTCCACTGAATAAAAGAATGACAACAAATTTAGCTACTGTGGTGTTGTTACTTTGACATTACTCGTGGTGTTTTATCTTCATAGAAAACACACCTTCATAAGCATCAGTGGATCTATAGCTTATTCTTCTTTTGTATTTGAGTAAATTCCCAGGAGTGGGATAAAGTATTAACAATTTCATGGTCTTTGATATGTATTGCCATATTGATTTCTTAAAGAACTATAAAAGTTTACATCCCATGGATTTTTTGTTGTTCAGTAATGCACAAGCCAAGGCAGGGATGATACCCAATATATTTCAACTAGTTGAGGCATTAGTATTTCCTGATCTACACTGAGGCCAGCTGGTCAACCTGCCCAGACACACTGCCTGAATAGGGGCCCTGCAAGGACAGCAAACTGAGTTGCCTTCAGGGCACCCTTTCCTTCTATTTTTTTTCTGTCAACCTGTGTTTCCTTCTCTGTTTCTTATCCTCTAGTTTTTGTCTCTTCTAGTTCATGATTTATTGAGTGTTTTTTTCTGCTTTTACAAGAGTAAATTTCATGTATTAGCCAATTAAGCCTTGGAACAAGCCTATTAGGTGGTTTAGTTCCATTTTATAGACATAAACACGGAGACTTGGAAGGTTAAACTACTTTCCCAGGCACATGCTGAAGAAACATGACAGAGCTGAGATTCCAAACTAGTCTGGTTGTCTCTGTAGCTCTTAGCCCAGTGGCTGCACAGCCTGCAGGGTGTTGGGCTGCTGGCTGGATGAGAAGGTAAAAGAGGGAGAGAAGTTGAAATCCTGAAGAGACTGAAATGTTTTTTTTTTTAGTTCTCTTTTTGCTTTTTTACTTCCTGCATTATTAAATTTTTTGATTAGCTTCTCCTGGTGTCATATTTATTTGCAGCTGTTAAACATTAGAAGACTTCGGGGGGGATTTATTTAAAGCATAGTTATTAAAATGTCTATTTTGATTTAAGGGTCTCTTCTGCTTTATATTACTTACTTGTCTCATACTGCTTTAATCTATAGTCATTTCTAATAAAGAACTTTCAGAACCTACCAGCCAAAGCACTTTAAGTGATTCTTGCCAAGTCTCATTTAAGCATATTATTTCTCAGCCGAATTATTACTCAGCCATACCCTATCCTTTTATCATTTATATATACTTGGCCATGTGTCCATTCAAGTCCTTTATAAAGTCATTTATGCACTTTGAGACTATGTCTTTATAATATCCCATAATCTTATGACTAAAAGAGGTTCCCGATTATTTTTTCCTATAACATGCAATTGTTTTCAGTTGAATTTTCATAAGCTGGCTGTAGATGTCAACCTTTGAAGTGGGGATGGATGATGGATGTTTTGGAGGAATTGAGGAAAAGCTCTGTTTTTGGTTGTAAACCTCAGAGAAACTTGGAAGAAAATTAGAAACGGGTATATGAAGATTGTATATTCTGGATGTTTCCCTCAAGAGCTTTGGGCATGCAGAGAGAGCCATGGCTGCTGAGTGGCGAGTGAGGAATAGGTAGAGTGGGCAAATTTCATACCATTGTTTGATTTCTCTCAGAGCACATATGGAAGCAAGGAACTGAATGAATGTAGTTTATTTGGGAGGTTATCCCAAAAGGCAGGAGTGAGAGAGTGAGGAGAGCAAGGGAAGGAGGACAGGTTAATATGAGAGGGTGTGTTCAAGGTGGTTGATGGAGGTTGGACCTCTGAGAAGTATATGGTATGCCTTCTGGAATCTTCCCCTTGAAAGACAGAAGGCTGGTGCCTTTATGTGGCTCCAGTGCCCTGGAGGTTGAGGGTTGCCCCAGTGTAATAATGTCCCCAGCACGCCCTCCCCATTGGCATTTGAGAAGTAGCACAGGTAACGGTGGGCTCCTGGGAACTGTCCTTCACAGACATGGCTGAAATCAGAGGTGAGCCAAAGGCACATGACACAGTCACCAGAGGAGTCCACTACACAGCCACAAAATGAGATTTAATTTCAAACTATATCTTGAACTTGACTACTTCTCTTCACCTCCACCATGATCGCCCTGGTCCCAGCCACATTTTTCTCTCATCTGGACCCCTACAAAACCTCCCAACAGGTCTTCTTCCTCTTGCTCTTGCCTTCTTACATTCTTTTTGCCTCAAGCACCCCTTAAAGCACATCATATAACTCTTTGGTGCAATATCCTCCAATGCCTTCTTTTCACCCCAAGAATACAATACAAAATTTGTACCTAGCCCACATCTCCTTTGACTGCATTGCCAACAACCCTTCTGCATGCTCACTGCTCAGAGTCTCTCTTCCTCCAGAATGATTCTCCTGCTTTCATTCCCTCCTGCCCAGTATAAACTTCCCTCCAACCTTCACTTGACCCATTGTTTCAATTCAGTGCCTCCTCCTCAGTCTGGACTTATCTGAAAACATTTCTTAAATTAAAATCCTGTACTAACTACCCAAATTCCAGATTTCTTTTTCTTCATAGCACTTTTTACCACCTGCCACTGGCTTGTATATTATTGCTTTGTTGTTTTTTGCCTCCCAAAAATAAAATTCCACAAAGACAGCAGACAACCACTCTGTTGCCAGCATCAAGAATGGTCCCGGTGCATTACATGGTGTGAATAAATGAATGATTCCAGAAAGAATGATGTCTCCTCCTTTAAGTTCTCCCTCCTGAATGCTCCTGTTAATGTGACCTTCCCAGTGACTCAGGAGGGCATTATTTTTGTATATAATTAATCCTTTATATTAGTGCAGTAAGAACCCCCATGGGAACTGGTAGCCTCGGGTGGGAAGGAAGTGGGTAGTGCTTTTTGCAGGAAAAGGAGGGCAGGCAGGAAGGCACAGGCATGGGTCCAAACTTTAACCACTTACCAACCCATGGTCTGTTTGGACCCAGCTCAGCTTGGTGGGTTGTGTGAGAGCCAGGGCTGGGACTGGCAAATTCTAAGTTTCTTACCTCTTCTCTAACTCTCTCCTGTCTGCCACCCCCTCAGGAAATGTCAGAGAAGGATAAGCGAGACCATCTGGGGCTGTGGGAAGGTCTGGCGGAGAAGATACTTGACAATGATAGTACTTGGGAGGCCTGACTTTATCTTCTTGTATCCAAGCACACAGACAAGGGCCATTTATGGAAGTGAGAATAGAATTGAAAGAATGTGTTTTTAGGGATTTTGACAGAAATCTGCATTTTGAAGGAGATACAGGGTTTATGTTAGGAGGCAAAGCCTCTTTCTGTGCCCTTTCTTTCCTCATCTGCACACCAGACGCCAACACCAAGGAAATGTGGCATTTCCCCCAGTGGTACCCCAACATCCTAATTCCTCTGTATTTTGCTCTTTAGAACTTACCTGTTTCCCTTAAGGTTCTGTTGTTATTTTAATGGAAAAAGGCCATCATCCTATTCTTCTACTCAAGTAAAAATGTAACAGGAGCATTCTAGAAACTTCTTTTTCTAGGACAAGAAATGATTCTAAATATGGACATCCAAGCTTGTGGCAGAAGAGGATGGAGCTTTCAAGACGCCATGGTGTAGTCATAGCTCTGGGCAGGCTCTTGAACCTGACTTCCAAGGTCCAGATCCCGGTTTTGCCATTTGGTTAGTTGTGGAACGTTAGGGAACTGTTAATCTCCTCATGCCTCAATTTCGTCTTCTGCCAAATGGGGATGGTAGCTGGGCCTTTCTCACAGAATTGGTGTGAGCATTAAATGATAATAACTGGACTTCTCTTGTGAGGTTTGCATGAGTGCCAAATGAGTTACTGTGTGTGTGCAAGTGCTTATAAAAGTGCTAGTGCACACAGAGCTTCAGAAGTGATGACAATGATTCCATGGAACTTTCAAAGGGAACTCACAGAGAGCCAACCATTCTTACCACTGGCTTTGCCTTGTTACTTACTCTGTCTACAACACTGCCTTCACACAGTTTTTGGTAAAGAATTTCAAAATCCATTACTTTCCTTAAAAAGCTACATCCCATGACTTTTTGTTGACTGGAGAATAAAGTCTCATGATGGGGCAGTCAAGGCCCTCACCACTCTGTCCTCAGCTATGCATTGTGATTCTTGTGGTTACATTTGACAGAAAACAACTTAAAGTGGCAAAATAACTGGGGGATGTGTTATCTCCTATATCTGAAAAGTTAAGGGGTAGATTGTTCTAGACATGGCAAGATCCAAATGTACAAATGTGCTGGCCTTACTCTATAGCAGGCATTCTCCTCAGAAAGACTCTTGGTAACTCCAGATTTTTATCATCCTTGTAGCTACCAATCTCATGGAAAGAGAATGTCTCTTAAAATTCCAACAGAATTCCTGGGATTTAGTTTTGAGATGCTAGATAACTAGAGTCTTGTACCCAACTTTGACACAATTACTGGATGCAGGGAGATGGAAGGCAGTGATTGGCCAAGTGATGATCACAGGCCCTTCCCTGACTCCAGGAGAAGGTTCAACTCCACTCTTCAGATACTAAGAGTAGACAGATACTAACACAAAGAGAAGAGAAAATGGATATTGGGTAGGCAAAGGTAACAGGTGCCCACCACAACTTAGTCTTTCCGCATTCCCTATCATTCTTGGAACACATGCTGCAATTTTTCATTTCCTGCCTTTATATGGGATGTCTTCTTTGCTTGAAATGCCTGGCTCACACCTCCACCTATCAAAAGTTCAAAGTACAATTTAAAATTATACTTCCTTTAAATTGCTTACTCCTTGACAACCATAATTTATTACCTTTATTATAGCCCTCATCATCATCCAGCTTGTATTTTATTACATTGTGTACATGTCTTTCTTTTGTTACTGGATCGTAAGCTCCCTAAGTGAGATAAAATCATGCCTCATACCCCGTCACACACGTGCACATTGTTTGTAGACCAATGGGCATCTTCCACCATGTGAAAAGCTTTGTGTCAACTGTGAAGTACCCCAGTAAATGTTAGTTGTTGTCATCACCATTATTTTCTAGTACAAGGTCTTCTACATTGCAATCTTCTAATAAATACTTGGTTGATGTACTAGAATATCTAATTATGATCAGAAGCAATTTTCAGCCGTCTCAAAATTCTTCACATTCAGTCTAACTCTTTCTAAACCCGGGATTACCATTTTTCAGGTGCAGAAGTGTGCCTTTCCCAAGATGCTTCAGGCATCTGGGCCAAGCAAACAGTTTTAATTTTATTTTGTGTCTACATTTAGAATAAATTCTTTGGCATTGCTTTGGTTTTATTTCTTAGCAGAATTTTACATTTTAACACTTTATCCTTTGTATCTTATGGACTTTAATCAAATGCAAATCTTTGGGTTTTTAAAGAGCTTTCCTAGAGCCAGTGAGCACATCTTTCCTTGCCCTGGACATTCTGACAGACTGTGATGAGCATGCCTGGCACTGGTCCAGTGCTACCCAGGCCTGTGAGCTTCATTCAACCCTACTGGTTTTGACGTTCCTCTGAGCCTGCAGCCTACTCAGCAACCTAGAAATGAGTGTTGAGTGTCACTGGGCACAGGAAGGCTGATCCCTGGCAAACCTGAAGTGGGCTACCCGTCCTTCTTTGTCTCCTCTGCCCCTCATTTTGTGCATTCCCTTCTTTCCTGAGACAGCCCACAGTCTAGCATCCTTTTGCTGCTCAGGCCATTTTGGGAATGCTAACTAGTTCTCGGTTTTGTCCTCTATACTTTCTCCTCCTCTATTCATAAAAATTCTACTTGGTGACCCTTTTTGGGGGGCCAATAACCTTTTGTTATAATATAATTCTTGGTCATAAGCAGTAAATTATGGTCATGTGTGACTTCATATGTCAATCCTTCCAGATCACACTGAATTCATACTTTTCAGGGGACGTGCTGGAAACAACCCTTTATTCAAAGAAAAGATAAAAATGAGATGGATCATAGGCAGCAAAGCAGCTGTAAAAAAAGGCCTGTATATGGACTAGAGCTGGAGAGCAGGACAGGGCGGGGGTATGCCTTTAGCAGCTCATTATATCAAATGAACATCCCCAATAAGACTGAGCAAGAAACAGTGAGAGACCAGAGCAGAATACACCCATCAGTACTAGTCTGAGAAAATCACTGAAAATATGGGTCACTCCATCCTCCTGGGAAGCTCATCATACTGCTCCCAATTGTAGTTTAAGAGGCAAGAACCTGGGTTCCATTGACAAGATCCAGTGTGGGCAGTACTTTTGGCCAGTTTGACTTTTTAACATTTATTTTTGCTAGTTTTAATAGCTGCCAGTTTAAATCATGTGCTTGTTGGTTACTTTGCATCTGTTAACCTATTTAAACCACATCTGAACCCCCAAGAAAGTTGATGGATGAAATGATCCCATTTTTTGGGTGAGGAGACTCAGATTCAGAGAGGTTGGGTTACGTTTCCCAACACTTCTCAAGTAGCATATTATAGAACTAATATTCAAATCAAGGTCAGTCTGACTCCGAAGTCTTTACTATAACCACTCACTTCTCATACTCAGATCTGTAGATGAAAATGACTTATTCATCTACAATATGCCATCACTGTTTTGGGGGCATTTTTGAGCACACTGCAATCAATGTTAGTTGTTGAGAATCCCACAGTATGTAGCGTGTGCCCTGGCAACAACAGTAAGGATGGAGCAGGGAGTTACACCCGGGGGTTAATGCATTTGAGCTGAGTGTTGAAGGAGGAGTAGGAGTTTACAAGCACCAAACAGGAGGAAGGATGCTTAGGAAAGAATTATGCTGTTTCCCTTTGAGATTCTCAGAACATGCCCAGCCTAAGAAAAGGAGCATAGGGTATGTTAGATGGCCCTAGCCATGGGGCTTCCCAACTCGATGTTCCTGGAAGAGACTTATGAGGTCTCTGAAGGGAGGGAGAAAGGATGAGTGGATCTGGGGTGACATGACACAGCAAGGAACAGTGTGGGGAGCCTGAAGCCTGTAGAGGGAGAATAAGAAACAGTAATGGAGATTTGGCTTTCGGAGAATTTGGAGAACAGAAAAGTCAGGGAGTAAATTATGAGGAAGGTAATTTAGGTCAAAACAATACGAAGGAGGGTTCAACTAAAGGGAAGACCCTTAGGCAGAGGTTTAAGGGAGCTTGTCCTGGTTAATTTGTCTTACCGGGAAAAAATTAATTGGTTTGCAAAAAGTGCTATTAGTCAGTGGCATCTACAATTCCCAATATCTAACCATAGGAGAATTGTTGAGTAAAATTTGGTGTATCATTTCAATTGGATTTTACATAGCTATTTAGAACAACTGGGTAGGGATGCTGAAACCGATTGCATTAAAATAGCACAAATACAAAATTATATTCTCACTCTAAGTGTCCTAGGACCTAGAAGTTAATATACAGAAATGGAAGTGGCTATGTTGGTTGGCATCATTATTTTCACTTTTCACAGTGTAAAAGGGAAAGATGATCTCAAAGTGATTTTTCTGAGGCTCTGTCATTACTCTGAGAGTAATGGTCACCACCATGTGCTGAACACAGCCTGTGTGTCAGACGCTGCTCTGTGTTATGGATTACCTCATTCAGTTCTTACAGAAGCCCTAGCAGATAAGTCTGGTTATCTGGGGAAGGCCACTGAAGTCTCTGGCCCAGGATCTCACAGGACATAAACCCAGGCGGTTGGACTTCAGAATTCATGCTTGGTCCACCAGGCTACGCTGCTTCATCTGAACAAGAAGGTCATTTTGACATGAACAGACTTGTTGGTTCAAGGTGGCCTAGTGCCATTCTGAATTCCTCTCTAGGGAAAATGGTGTTGTGAAAGCAGACCTTTAAGAAAGCCCATGCCTTTGGGGCCAGTGGGTGGAGCACCAGCTCCATAAGAGAAGCTGGATTCCCTGTTCTCTTTAAGCATGGAATGGCCCAGATAATTTAGTAAATTTCATCAGGTCCCTGCCCCGAAAGCAATTAGTTAATCTCTCTGCATTCTGCTCTAGCTCCGTCTACACACAAACCCAATGTAGCTAGTAATTCAACAGAATGGATTTTTCTCCATTAGCAGAGGTAAAGCAATCAATTACTAGGGATGGATTTAGAAGTAAACAGAGCATCCACTTTAAAGAGTCCCTAGACAAGCTCTGTTAACATCATTTCCCAGCCATCTCAGCCATGTTTGGCCAAGTTCTGGCTGGGTGCTGCAATGATGTAGTTACTAGGGACTTTAAGATATGCTAATTTGGGACAAACACAGAAATCCTTACAAGAATGTAACAACATTTCCATGGATATTATTTTAATTGATCTCTGTTAGGAGTTGAATTGTGTCCCCTGAAAATTCATATGTTGAATTACAACCCCAGTATGTCAGAATGGGACGTCGTTTGGAAAAAAGGTCATTTCAAATGTAATCAGTTAAGATGGGGTCATACTGGAGGAAGTTGGACCCCTAATCCAGTATGACTGGTGTCTGTATAAAAAGGCGAATTGGGAGATAGACAGGCACACATGGAGAACACCATGTGGAGACGAAGGCAGAGATTGGGGTGGTGCAGCCGAAGCCAAGGAAGACGAGCTGTGGAACACCAGCTACTGCCAGCAGCCGCCAGAAGCCTGGAGGGAGGCCGGGAACAGATTTTCCCTTACAGCCCCCAGAAGGGACCAACACTGCCAACATCTTGATTGATCTTGGACTTACCCTAAAGAAAGGTGAGACAATAACTTTCTCTTGTCTAAGCCACTCAGCATGTGTTACTTTATTACAGCAGCTGGAGGAAATGAATATAGTTTCCAAAAGTAGTATCTTAAGATAAGTAACTATTATTTTCTGCCATTATATAAATACAATCGTGTGCCACTTAACTCTGGGATTATGTTCTGGAAAATGTGTTATTAGGCAGTTTTGTTGTTGTACAAACATCACTGAGTGTACTTTAATAACCCTAGGTCCTATAGCCTACTACACTCTTCAGCTATATGATAAGCTTAGTACTACGGACCTGTATACCATGTTACTGTACAAAAGTACACTGCACAAAATTATAACACAACGGTGAGTATTTTTGTATCTAAAGGTATTTAAGCATAGAAAAGATACAGTAAAAATAGGCTATAAAAGATTAAAAAAATGACACACCCGGATAGGGCACTTAACATAAATGGGACTTATAGGACTAGAGGTTGCTCTGGGTGTCAGTGAGTCGTGAGCGGCTGTGAAGGCCAAGGACATTGCCGTACACCTCGGTGGACTTACAAACGCTGTACACTGGGCTACTGTACATTTATAAAAGCAACATGAGATTAAATCCAGCACAAGGGAAAATGATGCAATCAGGAGACGATGCAAACACGAGATGTATAAGGCTGCTGCGGATATAACACAGCCCAACGTTTCACAGCAAACTTTTTTTATAGGAAGAAAGAGTATACTCTAAAATAATGATGAAAAGTATAGTACAGTAAATGGTACTCATAAACTAGTAATATAGTCGTTATTAGCATTACCAAGTATTATGGACTGTACATGATTGTATGTGCTACATTTGCATATGACTGGGAGCACAGTAGGTGTCTTTACTCCGGTTTCACCGCGAATATGTGGGCAATGTGTGGTGCTACGATGTTACCATGGCCACAGTGTTAACGTGGCTGTAACATCAGCTCTACTATAATCTTATGGACCTGCTCTGTAAATGTGTTCCATTCTAGACCAAAACGTCCTTAGGTGGCGCATGACTGCATTCACCACCCTCCTATGAGATGAGGGGCTTATTTCTTCTATTTTGTACACAAAAACTGAAGCACAGAGAGGCGCCTCTCGGATACAAAGTCCTTGGGCCAAGATTTCAAATTGAGTGTTTTTTTTTTTTCTTTCTGGTGATGCTACATTGTCTCCATGAGAGGAAGACAAGCACATGTGTGAGCCATGTGGAGAGGTGGGAATAAAATGACGGTGACTCGGGTATTGATAAGGAAGTGGAATTTGTGGGCGGAGTGAGACATGAGTGTAGAGGCAGAGGACAGAAAAATAAAACATTAGGGGCACATTTTGCAAAACATATATCACGGAAACTACTGCCCTGATGAAGAAACGGCCCAGAGTCACTCGAGTGGGAGAAACGCTGCTCACTCCAGCTCCTGCGCAGAGACGCACAGTACCTGTAGCATTTCAGACGCTCTAACAGGCTTTGCAGAAAAGAACTTTACGTACTGATTTTGTCTAGTCCATCACTCTTCAGTTATTTAAGCACAGAATCTTTTTACTACAGTTGGTCTCTAACAGCACGGAGCTGGTTCTCCGGGCCAGCAGCGCAGGGGCGAGGGACCCGGTAGGGGAGTGTCATAGGGGTCAACGTCTCAACGCGGCTTTCCTTCCAGCGCCACCACTTCTTTTTCTCTCTCATAGCGAGACTCTTAAATATCCACTTATTCTTCAAGCTAAACACAGACACATGAATAAGGTATGGAGATAATAGAAAAAAACACGTTAACAAAACACCACTTGAAAAATGTTTTGGATACAGTTGAAAGCTTCGGTGTACCTTCCCCAGAGACATTCTCTTCCTTGTAATCTCACCTGCTCTTCAGAGGTAACTAGTAGCACTGCCCTGAATGTCTGATGTATCATTTGTGTGCGTAGCTTCATGCTGTTACTACCCAGGTATGTATTCCTAAACAACATGGTGTGATTTTAACATGTTTTTAAACTTTATGTAACAGCCATCGCAATGTGTACACCTCCTGTGTTCAACCTTATGTTTTTGAGATGTTTCCATGTTGATATATGACATTTAAGTCATCCGTTTTGACTGACTGTAGTGCAGTGTACCATTGTATGAATATGCCAATATATATTTATGCATGCTCTTCTTTATAGGCATTTAGGATGTTTCCAATGTTGCCGTTACAAATCATCCTGCAGTGAATAGTCTCATGAATGAATTGAGAAAAACGAAATTGCCAAGCTGCTCTCCAAAGTGGCAGTGCTGAGCTCATTCCTATCCCACTGAGTCTTAGGGTTCCCGTGCTCCCCCTTAACCCTTGAGACTGTCATCCTGCACTATCCTTGCCCGGTTAATGGGTGTGAAATAATGTTTCACTGTGAGTTTAATTTGCATTTTTCCATTTACTAATGAAATTGATAGTTTTATTATGTGCTTATTGGCCATTCAGGTTTCTTCTTCTGTGAATTTCCTCTTCCTTTGTGCAGTTATTTTCATTTATTTTTCTCTATCAACTTTAAAATTTTTTTCATTGATTTTAGAAAGTTCTTTGTTGGTTCTCAATACTAATCTTTTTTGGTTATTTGCTTTATAAATAGTTTCCTGAAG
Source organism: Anoura caudifer (assembly GCA_004027475.1). Classification (NCBI taxonomy): domain Eukaryota; kingdom Metazoa; phylum Chordata; class Mammalia; order Chiroptera; family Phyllostomidae; genus Anoura; species Anoura caudifer. The sequence goes on along the minus strand of PVKU01000814.1, from coordinate 230,028 downwards.
ACTGGGCTTTTCTTATCACTTTGTAGAGGTATTTTTGTATAGAAGTTATAAATTACAGTAGAATTTGTCTACAATTTTATTATGGTTTGTAGCTTTTGTGTCTTACTTAAAATTTTTTCAACACTAAATCTGTAAAAATACTCTCCAATATTTTCTTCTGAAAGTTTTAAAGTTTTGCTTTTTACATTTAGGTCTTTAATAATTTTGGAATTGATTTTTGTGTATAATGTGAGGTAACAACCCCCTTTCCCCCACTGAATAGCGTATTGTCATAGCACCATCTATTGAATGGTCTATTGTTTTCCACATACACAATCTTCAGTGCCACCTCTGTCATGATATTTTATTACACAAATCTCTCTTGGATCATAATACTACATCATTTTGTTTATTTCTACACCAGTATCTTACTGAATTAGTTACTATAGCACTATAGTGAGCTGATTTCTGGTATAGTAGGTCAGTTGCATTGATGGGTATAATTGATAGCTTCCTTTTATCTGTGTCTTTAGCAATATAACTTTGAAGCTCATTGCATCAAGAAGTTGAGTCTATCTCTCCATCCTTAGAATCAGAACTGGGTTTGCTACATGCTTTGGGCAGTAAAATGTGGTGGAAATGACAGTGTGCAGTTCCAAACCTAGGCCTCAAGAGATCCTGCATGCTTCCACTCCCTCTTCTGGAACACTGCCTTCACGTGGGAATAAGCTTGGGCTAGTGTGCTGAGGGATGAGAGGACAGGTGATGCACGGTAGGGTCAGTCCAGGGTGAGACCATTCTAGACCAGCAAGTGCCCAGCCAACCTACCAGCTGCCCATTTGAGTGAACCCAGCCAACATTGCCACTCTTGGCTTAAATTACCAGAATGGCACAGCCAACTGCTAGACATATACACTTATTGTGCTATGTCAGAATAAACGCTTATTGTGTTATGCCACTGAGGTTTTGTAGTTGTGAGTTCCACAGAGTATATGTGCTAAAAGATAACCAACATGTATGGCAACTCTCACATCTTGTTCTGTTATTTAAAACCATGTTAGATGATCATAGGCTTGTGTGCTTCCCTATACAGATTTTAAAATTGGCGAGTCAAATTTCCATGACTTGGTTACCCTTGTATACAGGACTCGGGCTCTAGGACAGTGTCCTTTGAAGCATGGAGCCCCTTTTAAGGTTTCACCTTAGATTATCCGTAAAGGTGAGGCCAACTAGACCAGTTATTGCTCCATTTCCGATCAGTTGTTCATTTATATGTGTTTGCTTTATCATATTACAGCACCATTATTGTAAAATGGGGGTTCTGTTGCCAGGGCAACCAAATGCAATACAAGAGCTTTCAGCTTTAACTAACACCTTCACTGTCTCTGGCTACATTCCATATGCTTTCTTGGCTAACTCCATTCCTGACGTTGGAAGAATGGAATAAATTCTACAATTCTGCCAGCATCTTGCTTTATATGTTTTCACCTCTGTGCTCATTAACATGTGTAATGTTCTCTAAATTTATTAACTTGAGTAATTTCATTTCTACTATGTGCCCTTGATAGCTCCTCTCTTTCAGTATAATACTGCCCAATATCCATTCAACATGCACTGAATGGTCCCCTAGCATGCGCCTGGCCCTGGGGTAACAAAAGTGAATGAAACAGATGGGGCCTATGCCTTTCTAGAGTTTACCAGGTTACGCAGACAGGGACATGGCAGACAAAGACACAGATACTTTACCAGTATGATAAGTACTGTGAGAAATGCATGCAGGCCAGCAGGTAGGGGCCTCACCTAATTTTCATCAGTGAGTGTTTCTGCAAGGAATAAACCACTAATGTCAGAGACAGTTCCAAAATACATCCATTTTTACCCCTATTTCAATTCCATGTCCCTCTTCTTACCACCAGAAAATTATTTCAGCTTCATGCACACCTGCTATACCAAGTCTCCCTTCTACCTTGGCTTCCTTATCATTTTAAATGCAGTGAATTCAAGAAACAGAGTTTGTATCAGTTGCTTTCCCAGAAGAATTGAACTGCCAGGGACAATGGTGCCATCATAATTTGGTTAGGATTCCTTGAAGACAATGGTGCTGAGATATCATAGCAAGCACAGTGGGAAATCCAGCTGGGATCAGCGAGAGCTGTGTTTGAATAAGGACTTAGAACCAGGGTAAAGCAAAGATACTCATTTTTGACGGAACTCGCACTGGCCTTCAGTGGGAAGTGGATGTGGCACAGCAGCGTTCGCCCAGCATCATTGTACCTTCACAGCACCTGAGCTTCAGGGACTTCCAGAAAGAGAACGTGACAGCAGTCATCTGGGTTCCCTTGCCACCTCCCCTAACTCTAAGATTAATCAATCATCAATTGTTCCAAAAAATCTGTTTCACAATCCATCAAAATGTTGTCCTTCATATAAATTTGTCATTCAAAAATCTACCAAGTACCAAGCCAGTGCTGGGCACCCAATGGATGCTATCAGATGATAGTGATGGAAGAATATGCAGTCTGGTCCAATGAGCAAAAACTTACCCAAGAAGTAATTTTTTAAACTTATGTTAATAATAATGAAGGCAGTTATCATTTGCTGGGTAACTGGTACATTCTCTGGACTATGCAAGGTGTCTACGTTTGTGAGAATCCTCCTGGTATGCTGTGCCAGGAGCATGGAAAACCATGCACTGTTCTGTAAACACCTTTGAGGTTATCTGATTCTGATTTGATGGTGTGTGTGGGGGGTGCAGTCTGAGTCTTTCACTGGCTGTAAGCTATTTCACAGCTCTGTAGATTATAGATAACTGATGGCAATGCGAATGATTCTTATGTGTAAATACACAAGTATTCAGGATCTGGCACAAATAACACCCCTTTTTATTACAAAATCTTTTATTACAAAATAATAAGCATGTAATTCTGTAATGTAACAATATCACACTCAAGCACATCACATGACATTTTAGATGAAATGTTCAAATTAGAACTATAAATTATTCCACCCATATGATTTACCCTACCAACCATACTCAAGTAGGTATTACTTCTGCCAGACCCTGTATACTGGCTCGATGGGATTAAATTGGCTTTTCCATCCACTCATCTCCCCTACCACTGGATTAAGCCAGTTTTTGTCTACTTGTAAACTTATTTCAACATTCCTTTATACCAAATAAATTTGTTACTATTGTTGTCTTTTGAACCAATCCAACATTTATTTGCTAAAATAGTTAGCATGTGTTCATTTTATATCTGTACAAGAGTCATAATTTTATTGTTTTTAAAAAATATTGCTTAACACTATATAACTCTATTTTACAGTTGAAAATATTGTGGCTCAGAGTGAAATGACTTGTTCAAGACCACTAGTGTTCAAGTGACTTAAAGGTAAAGCCCTGTACTTTCTGACAGCACATCTATGTGCTGTCTTTGAATTATGTCCCTGCTCTGTGCCAGGCATGTGCTGAAACTGTGGGAACATTCTTTTAAGTCATTCAGCCATTAATAGCCTCGTCTATGCTGGCGCTATGGGGCTTTGAAGCATTCATGATAGAATCTCCACTTGCCAGATGATAATCAAAGTACACAAAAAGGAAGAAAAATACATAACGGGAGAGAGGAGAGTAAGCAAGTAGTAAGTGTACAATGGAATTAATCCTGAAAAGCTTTAGGAAGTGATAGTTTCTCAATCTGCATTGCCTAAGTGGAAAGGGTATTAGGAAGCCACCTGCAAACGAAAGCCAACAGTTTGTTAAACTTATGTCCTGGAGCCTCAAGTACTGTCACTTAGGAAGCAAGCAAGGAAATAACATTATACCACTGATTGTACATTCATTACCTAACAATGTAAAAAAATGTGGCAAATGGAACAAAGAACCTATTCTAACATCTTAAATCATTTGCTTATACAACTATTTTGCATGAAATTTCCATTGGCCGAAATTTGACGGGTTGTGCTTAAAACTGGTTGTTATTAGCTTTCCTGTATTTGTAGGCTAAACTCCTCTATGGTATACATCTCTGACGTGGCCCTTATTTATTTTTCATCTCTTCTGGTATCCAACAGCATTCCTCCCCGCCCCCCACACACCCCTCACAATCTAGGTTCCTGACTCCCTGAAGTGCTTGCAGCTCCCCACGCCTCCATGCTTTGCTGGGGAGCCTCTGTGAGGTTTTGTCTGTAACACCACTCTTTCCACCCCACCCCACTTTGGCCAGCACTTACTCAGCACTCAATGCTCAATTTCACAGTCACCTTCTTTATGAGACACCACTGATCCTGATTTGCAAAAATTGACTTCCTTCTAAACAAGTGCACATATTTGCAAAACCCTTGCTTGTGTCTCTGTGTTTATACACTTGCTCCCTGGGACATGTCTGGCCTGCTTTCGTCTCCCTTCTCTCCCCAGTTTCCCACGTCATCCAGTGCATAGGGGTGTGCTCGGTGATTGATTGCATTCAGCATCCCTGAATCAAAAACATAACTGGCAAGGAGATGGGGTACTGGAAGGGATCATAGAGATGAGTGCATTCAGGCCCTTCCCTCCACAGCCAAGGAGACTGAGGCACACAGAGTTGAAGTCTGCCAGCTTATGCAGAGAGGAGAGTTGGAAGTATTCAGAGAACCCAGGACTTCTGCCCCTGGGTTTAGGACTGATTTCAATATGCCACACTGCTTTCCAGGGTGCTGGAGGGTGGGGAAGGAAAATCTCCCTTGGAGAGCAGGGTGGTTTGTTCTTTGGCTTTTGTGGTGCTTTATAATTTTGATAAAGATATTTTTAAGCCAGAGCATGGGGCGATTCAGTTTTCATGAACCAACCTGGCATTTTCCTCTTGTACCCAGTGCAGCTCTGAGCCTGTATCATAGCCCTGTAACCACATCCCCGCTGGGCCTAATGCTAAATCAACACTGTCAGTTGAAAACAAACACTAACAGGTGTGCAGCACATTGAGTGCGGGAAGGTTAGTGCCCTGGAGCGGGGAATAAACCCCACCTGGATATGGCTGTACCCCACAGTCCCCACAAGCCTGGGGCACTGGGAGGGTTGCCAAAGGCTTCTGTGGGCTGCCATGGCTTCTCAAAAATCAGGTCTGCTTGTAAGAGGGCTGTAGAAATGAGTTTCTGTGATTACATGAAAAGTTTCCGTCAGCCACTTCTTTAAGCTCCGAGGACCTGTAAGGAGAGGTCCAGACAAGTGTGGCTGACCTACATGAGTCCCAGGTATCCTTAGCCCCAGCACCTGGTGGGGCCTGGTGACCAGTAAAGGTCACATTCAGGACAGGCACTTTCAAAAGATCTTGTTTCAGAGGAAAAACAGGACCTTGCAAACTATCTACAGCCTGCCATTCTACACAGCAGACCCAACTCTGCCCAGAGACAAAAATCTTCTGCTCCTTTTTTCGTAGGGCTGCCACCCTGGGTCCCCTGAGCCAGGGGTCTGCAGGGTGATGAGGAGTAATAATTATCAGTCAGAAGAACCAGTGTGAATGGAGCACTTACTGTAGGCGAAGCTGCTCTAAGTACTTTGTAGGTGTATTGGTATTTAATCCTCATCAACCCTATGAGGAAGATGACACTATCAGCATCCTCTCCACTTTACAAATAAGGACGTGGAGGGACAAAGGGATCTGTTAAATTGCCCAGGGTTATGCAGATAACAGGCTTTTGGGGGAGCCATCATTCAGTTTCAGGCAGCTAGTTTCCGAGTGAGTGTTGTCAGACCTTCACGACTTCACCTCAGCTTTGTGGGGCTGATCTGACGGCTCCCAGCCTGGGCTATACATGAGAGTCACCTGCATAGCTTGGAAAACTACCGGGGCCGGGGCCCACCTCCAAAGGCACTGATTTGTGTTCTTTAGGGTAGCCCCAGTATTAAATACACACACATATGTTTTGTAACCTGGTATAACATACATAACATGCATATAAAGAGTTACATGTATAGGCACATACTTTAAAAAGATATATATGTTAAAGACATATATAACATATATACTTTAAGTATATATATGGTCACCTAATTAGCCTTAGGTACTTAAAGAGTGCAGCTGGCATGGGTAGTAGTTCCCAGCACGTTATTCAAGGTAAGTACGAGGAGGAATGGGCAGACAACATTGGAAGACCAGCCAAGGAAAGTCTGGCAAATGCATGGTGCAGTGAGTAAAGCTTGGGGAAGAACGCCAGAAAGAAAGCAGAGGTGTCCAAAAGGGGTGCGAGAGAGACAAGAAAACCAGCAGAGGCTTATTTCCTTGTTTGCTGGGGGTAAGGGGGTGGGTCATGGAGACAGCTGAAGGGCAGAGGCTGTGGGGGGTGGGCAGTGACCACCTTCACTGCTGCACAGATGGTTCCTGGAACTCTCCAGGACTACAGAGAATTAGAGTTCCCAGAAAGGTGTTTAAGGAGAGAAGCTTGCCCTATAAATCACACCTGTAGGAGCTATGAGGTGGGTAGTTAGGGATCTGAAGCGCACAGTGCAAGAATGTATTGCAGCCAGGGACTGGGGGCTTGGGATGTAAGTGCTAGGAAGTGAGCGGCTCCCAAAACCTTCAGGGGCGGGTCTGGAATAAGCCTGTATTAGCTGCAAGTTACATTCACACCCTGTTGTAGGACTGGCTTACATTTTAGACTTATATTTTAGAATTATGGAATTAATGTCCTTTGAAGACAAATTAAAATATTTTAAAGTAGAAAAAATAATCACAATTTTATCACCTAAAATAATTATTAATTAGAATATTTCTTTTTTATATTTTATTGATTATGCTATTACAGTTGTCCCATTTTTCCCCATCACTCCCCTCCACCCTACACACCCTGTCCCACCCACATTCCCCCCCTTTAGTTCATGTCCGTGTGTCATAAGTTCCTTAGCTTCTACTTTTCCCACATTATTCTTGCCCTCCCCCTGTCTATTTTCTACCTACTGTCTATGCTACTTATTCTATGTACCTTTTCCCCCTCTCTCCTCTTCCCATTCCCCTATTGCTAACCCTCTATGTGATCTCCATTTCTGTGGTTCTCTTCCTGTTCTATTGTTTGCTTAGTTGGCTTTTGTTTTAGGTCTAGTTGTTAATACCTGTGAGTTTGCTGTCTTTTTACTGTTCATATTTTTGATCTTCTTTTTCTGGTAAGTCCCTTTAACATTTCATATAATAAGGGCTTGGTGATGATGAACTCCTTTAACTTGACCTTATCTGAGAAGCACTTTATCTGCCCTTCCATTCCAAATGACAACTTTGCTGGATAGAGCAATCTTGGATGTGGGTCCTTGACTTTCATGACTTGGAATACTTCTTTCCAGTCCGTTCTTGCCTGGAAGGTCTCTTTTGAGCAATCAGCTGACAGTCTGATGGGAACTCCTTTGTAGGTGACTCTGCCCTTATTCCTTGCTGCTTCTAGAATTCTCTCCTTCATTTTAATCTTGGCTAATGAAATTATGATGTGCCGTGGTATGTTCCTCCTTGGGTCCAACTTTTTTGGGACTCTCTGAGCTTCCTGGACTTTCTGGAAGTCTATTTCCTTTGCCAGATTGAGGAAGTTCTCCTTTATTATTTGTTCAAATAAGTTTTCCACTTGTTGTTCTTCTTCTTCCCCTTCTGGTACCCCTATAATTCAGATGTTGGGACATTTAAAGATGTCCTGGAGGTTCCTAAGCCTCTCCTCATTTTTTTGAATTCTTGTTTCTTCCTTGTTTTCTGTTTGGTTGTTTGTTTCTTCCTTCTGGTCCACTCCATTGATTTGAGTCCCAGTTTTCCTCCCATCTCTATTGGTTCCCTGTGCATTTTCCTTCATTTCACTTATTGTAGCCTTCATTTCACTTATTGTAGCCTTCATTTGTTCATCTGATTTATGAGCAAAATCAACCAATTCTGTGAGCATCCTGATGACCAGTGCTTTGAGCTGTGCATCTGATAGGTTGGCTATCTCTTGGTTGCTTAGATAAATTGGCTCTGGGGCTTTGATTTGTTTTCCCATTTGAGCCATTTTTGGGGTTTTTTTTTTTTTTGGTCTGGCCACAGCTGTTAGGTATGAGGGGCAGAGACTTAGGTGTTCCCCAGGGCGGGGCAGCCCAGTTGCTGGGTTGTGATGCTGTATATAGGGGCAGGGTCTGAGAGGGAACAATGGCGCTTGCTCTGCTCTCTCTCTCAGATTCCACTTCCTTCTGCCACTTCCCCTTTGCCCGGATTATCTGTGCAGGAATGTGGGACTACTTGGTCAGCCAGCCTCCTTGCACAGCCTCACTGGGTCTGCACCATTGCCACCCTGTGCCTGGGGTCTGCTAGCCACTGCCTGTGCACCTGGGTCCGCCAACCTCCACTTCTTCCTGCCATGACTCCGCCCCTCTTACCAGTCTGGATGAATGGTTGTTGGACTTCCGTATAGTTCAATTTTCTACCAGTTCTGGTTGTTTTCTGGGTCTAAATCCTTGTTGTCCTTAATTTTGGTTGTGCGAGGAGGCACAGTGTGTCCACCTACGCCTCCGTCTTGGCCGGAAGTCTAGAATATTTCTTTATGTTGTTGTTTTTCCTGAACCTAATTTTAACCCAATGTTAAGAATAATATATATGCAATATTATAGCCTGCCTTTTCACGTAAAGTTACAGAAGGCTGTTTATTTCTTTTATCAATTTCTTTATTTACTTCATAATAATTATACTTGCAGTGAACAGTTATTACTAGATTACTGAAAGTTGAATAATCTATGAACTCATTCTATGGGAAAAAAGTTTGCAGGAACATCCACTTTTGAAAAGAACAGTTTTTATCTTTAACAGTTATAAACAGTTACAAACCTCTTTGCTGCCTGGGAATGACCATGAAATCTAAACAATTTTATATGTTAGAAACAAAAACAGTTATAAACCTCTTTGCTGCCTGGGAATGACCATGAAATCTAAACAATTTTATATGTTAGAAACAAAATTACAAAGCCAACAAATTTCAAAATAATGGTATTAATGGAAAGTGACGAGCATGCTTTGAGTGTGGTGCTCACTGCTATGGTGCAAGCACGTGGCCTGCCTGGCGCTGGCCGCACAAATGCTGTGAGATCCCTCTGCTCTCCCAACGCTGTTCTCTGCCCTGAGCTCTTAGCATTTTCATGCACACCACCTGCCAGCACCATGGGCCTTCGCTTGGCATAGGGGCTTCCTTTTTGTCAACTGTTTTTCTTCTCATCTCAGTAGCTCACAATTCAAGTAGTACCACTTGGTCCCAATGTAATTGGAAACCCCAACTCCAAACTGAGATGTAAAATCTAACCCAAATGGGTCAGCTGATCTAGAATATGGCTCTATTGATTTTTAGATTGTGATTGAAAGGTAAACCTAAAGGTAAAAATGTTTTATAGGGAACCTCCAGTTCTAGAGAATGCCTCGTTAAACCCTGCCTTTTTGAGAAATATTGGTTTATCGAATGCTTCTCTTGTGCCAGGTGCTGTGCAGGTGTCTTATCTACAATCGTGCACTCACTGTAACAACATCTAATTGCTCTTTCACGGATGAGGTAATTGAGGCTTGCAGAGGTTAAGAAACTTGCTGACGGACACAAAGCTGTCAGGTGGAGGGGCCGTAATTCTAACCTCTGTGTCATTCCGTGGTCTGTTCCCTGGACCGTGATGTCATGCTGCCTCCAACACTCTTGCACAAGGTGTTCTTTCCCTGTCTGGGGCTGAGTATGTTTACACTGACAGGGAACAGGGTTAGAGATAAAGGATTGTTTTTCTTTCCTCTAGAGAAAATGTAGCATCTGCCATTTGCGGTGTCTTTATTTAGTTTTATAACTAACCTGACAAGGATGGACCCCTTAAGATATTTCAGTACATTTGGCAGTAGCTTAGGTGGTTGGCAGCAGCTTGCCAGCTATTAAATGGCTCTGAATATATAAAGACTTGTAATTTCCTTCTTCAAAGGGCTTTGCCAAAGAGGCTAAGCCATGTGGCATAATCCCTGAACACACATTGGCACAGGCAGGAGTTCGGTTTGTGCAAGTGGATTGTTGGAACCAATCAGGCTAGCTTGGTATTTCCTCTTTTGGCCCAATACCACAAACTGGCACAAATAACATTAGCCCTGCTGTGCACCAAAGTTCAGACTAATAAATCAGCCACCCTGTAATTATATTGGGAGAGCCAGCTTTATTCTCTCAGTGAGCAGATTGATGTATCTGTTTCGACTAGATGCCTTAAGGCTCCCTGGGAACCTGGGCTGACTTCCTAGTGCCCAGGCAGGCACCTCCCCAGATCCCAGTGCATTGAGGTGAGTTCCCACTGTGCAGGTCTGCTGGGACCAAACTGGTTTCCAAACCTGTTTGGCTTCTCCTCAAGGTCCAGAGCTGTCAGAAAGTGAAACACAACAAAAGTCTGGGGATGACAGTAGAGCACAGGCTCGCTCAACATGCTGTGTAAGCAGGAAGGCTGGGGAGGCCAGGGTGGACAGCCTGCCCTTGCTGCATGATCCTAGGTGGCTATTAACTTAGCGTTCGAGGACAGTCTCAGACAGAAGAGGTTGGACCAGGTAATCTTTTTGTCTGAATTCATGCCATTTCTTCAGCAGTTGGCAGAAAGGCTTTGGAGAAGATTTATGTGGGCAAAATAAGACACAGAAGAAGGCCATTTCATAGGAGGGAGAATAGTTACTTGTCCCTTTTCCTGCCTTGGTTTAAAGCACATAAAAAAAAGATCATATTAACATATTAAGGAGGGGATGGGTGGGTTGGAAAGGAGGAGGAATACTTCTTAATCCTGTTGTTAAAAATTGCAGGTCAGTCACATTGGAGTTTAACTGTATCCTTACACGGCAGCCTCAAGCTCCATCAGTCAGTCCTTCACTGACACATTCTAAGACCCATAGGTCAGCTCCAGGCCTAATTCCTGCATGGCTTAATTTGGCCCTGCATGTCCAACTCGTATGCCTTCCCCACATTAAATTAGGGGATTTCTTTTCTGAGATCAAGTTGGCTACATTGTCTTCATGGCTGAGTCACTTTGCTTTTGGGGTTTTCTCTGCTAGGAGTCTTCAAACTCTAGCTCCTCACATGCCCAGTACCTTTCCAGTGCTCGGGCCTGTGTTCAAATTTCCCCTTCTCAGGGAAGTGTTTCCTTACCACCACTCCAAGCCACTCGGTCACATCTTTGTTTAGTACTCAAAACATTCTATAATTATCCCATTTATCTGTTTCCTTGTTTATTCTCTGCCCCCTCCCAACCCATGTGTGAATCTTGTCTCATTTTCATTGCATCCCCTGTGCTTAGCATAGCCCTGAGTGCACAGTGGCCACACAGGCAACAGTTTGAGTGATGGAATACGTCCTCATGTAGCAGTGAGCATGGACCAGGCACTGAGTCTTATAACTATTACCTCATTGAATCCTGACATCAAGCCTGTGAAGTAGGTAGATCCTATGTTTAGCTCTATTTTATAGATGGGGAAACTATAAGCAACTTGCCCAGTTAGGATTTGAACCTGGGCAGTTTGACTCCAGAGCCCGTGCTCTCAACAACTGCTTTTGTGCTGCCTCTCTAGCCTTTTTGCTGATAAGTGAAGGAGCATCTATAATCATCATTACTTGAAGACTCATAGCTTCCTTATAAGCTCTAAGTTCGATAAACACAAATATCAGGATCTTAAAAATAAGTCTTAAATGTATGAAAGATGGCATACAAGGTTAAGAGTCACTAGGTTTAGGATGTCACTGTCTTAATGGGTAGTGGGTGCACGGTCTCATTCTTCGTTCCTAGCTCGCCAGAGATAGCTCTGGAACCTCTGGTAGACGAACAGGAAATTATAAATCCTGAAGTGAAGCTGATACCATAAAAGGCAAATGTTTTCCTCTTTAAGTTGCCATAGCCACAGACAGATCGGTCAAATGCTAGAAGACGCAGGGAGATGCAAAGATGTTGAAGAATCTTGGTGGATTTTTAAAATTCATTGAGTATTTTAAAATGTGTTATTATTCCCAGAGCTCTACCACATATATTTTGGTTGAGTGATTTGTTTAAATTCATACATTTTAAAACAATATAGCAAATGTTTGTACATTTATTTAAAAAATCGATATACTTAGTTTGCATGCACAATTGGGAAGTTCTTGAGAATCTTGGATTTCACATTTACCCTCTCATTTTATTTCAAAACACTGCTGAAGTAGGCATTCTGGAATAATCTTATTTTCTCCAGCCTGATAGACTCCCAGATCACTGGTCTGGACTCTCATTTTCTCCCGGCCTCTGTGGCTGTGGCCTCGAATCCCCTTTGCTGGGAATTCATCATCCAACCCTGAAATGTTGGTGTGACCCAGAACTCAACCTTTAGGCATGTTTCCTCCACACTCATCTCCCTCGTGGTCTTTCATTCTGTTGACTTTAAATACCATGTTTATGCTAATGACGCTCAAATGTATATTTGCAGCTTTGCTCCACCTCATTAGCTCAGGACTGTTAGTCTCTTTGACCTCTGACATCTCCATTTGGTCATCTAGTGGGTATTTGAAACTTAAATACCCCAAACTGGGTTTCCAAAGTTGCTCCTCTCAGCTTCCCCCACCTCAGTAAAAGACCACCCATGAGTCTAGTTCCAGGCTGAGGACATGGCCCATCTCTAACCATCCTCTCCCTTACGTTCTCCATCTGATCTGTCACAAATTCTGTTGTTTTCACTTTAATAATACACTGTATCCAGAAACCGCCTCCCCCCACTTAAAAAATCTTTCATTGTTGCCACCCTGGGCCAGACCACAACCGCTTTTTGCCTGATGGATTGCAAGAGTCTCTTAACTCATCTCCTCACTTCTTCTTTACTGCCCTTCGGTCTATTTTCAACACAGCAGCCAGAGGGATTCTATTGCTGCCAGATCATGATCCTCCTATGCTCAAAATGCCCCCAGGACTTCCCCTGTCCCTTAGGGTAAAATCTGCAGTCCTTCAATAACCTGCACAACCCTCAGTGCTCTGGGCCCTCCAGCTCTGGGGAATCGGAATCTAGTGCTACTCCCTGGCTCTCCTCCCTCCCTCCAGGCACAGGGCGGGCCTGTCCCTTCAGCAGTTCCCACCCTAAGCCCTTTGCATTTGCCCTTATCTCTGACTGGAGGTCTCTCCCTCCAGAGATTTATTTGCTTTCTCCTCACTTCCTTCTGGTCTTGTTTTAGAACAGCGATCTGAGTCAAACTGAACTCAGTGAAGGTTCTAAAAACTGGAATGGGTTCCCCCCAAGAGAAAGCTGTTGCAAAGGAGCATGACCTTTAAAGTGTACTCAGTAATAATGCCTTCTGAAGCATTTATGCAATTAGGTGTGTTTCATTAATTGCATTTTCTGAGCAGAGCAATGTGAAAGAACATGTTCCCTTCTGTCTAACTGTCATGTTCTCATCAGTCCTTTCACAAATTCATCTGAATAAAAGCAACTTCCTCTCAGCGGTGAGTTAAAATAAGCTACTATTCACATGATTATTACTTCATTGTGCTCTTAAGCACATTCCTTGGTGCTTTTTAATTATATATAATTACTAGGGAACAGGAAGTAATATCCATTTAATCTGAAATGAAACATGATAAGTGATGTTTCCAGTCCCTGGAGTTTTTGTTTGTTTGTTTGTTTGTTTGTTTTGTTATGACTAATTTAAGGAGGCCAAGTTCAAAGGCATAGATCTTGCAGGAAGCGCAGCAGCCTGCGTGATTAAACATTATTTATTTTATATGCATGCTATTACTTTTAAAAGATTGTCATGCAACTTGGTGACTCTAGTAGTGACATCTGGGGTGCAATGATTTCAAATGCCAATTTTTTTCTTCTTATAAAATCATGGCAATGAACTGCAAACAAGAGAGACTCGATGGTAGCATATGGTGACTGCGATACGATGATATGTTTTTACTGCAGTTTTCTATGTGTATGTTTTTTATGATGAGAAATGTTATTAAAGCTTGTTACAGTGATCATATTAAGATGTATGATACAAGTCAAGAGGCAGCATGCTCAGTGGCTAAATCTCAGGCCCTGGAGACACACTTCCTCAACCTGCATCTAGTTCCACCATTGACATCAGTTATGCTCTCTTAGGCAATTTATGTAACTTCTCTGTGCCTCTGCATCTTCATCGGTGCCATGAGGATGCAAAACTAGCCCTCTCAATGGGGTGTTGTTAGAATTAAATGAATATATAAATAACGCTTAGAATAGAGCACTTATTAACTATTGTTGTCAGTCAGGAAAGTCAAGGTCACGCTGCAATGACAAATAACTGTAAAATCTCAGTGGCTTGAAATAACAAAGATTTATTTCTTGCTCAAGCTATGTGTCCCTTATGGAGGGGTCACTGTCTCGAATGTTGCCAATTGCTGGGTTAGAAAACAAGATAATTTTGAAGAGTCTTGCACTAGGGATCAAATGCTCCAGGCTGGAGCTGCCGCTGTCACTTCTGCTCCTACCTCATTGGCCAGAATTAGTTACATGGCCACCCCGACCACTTGGAGGCCAGAGAGTGCCATTCTGCCATGTGCCTAGAAAGCAGAGGTCAAGCATTTCTGGCAAACAGAACTTGCGACATCCACAGTTTCTGTTGTTGTTATGCTTCTGCAGTGAAAGCAGTTGGTGCTCTCAGTTTGAGTGGCCTTAACCTTTTTGGCTGCTGGCTGTCACTGTTGCTTAAGGAGAACTGCAGACTTCTGGGAAATGCTTCAAGAGGATGGGGCGTGGGAGTGTCTTGGAGTACAGGAGGCTGAGCAGAAGGCTCTATTTAGCTACCCCATGTCAATCTGAGTGACTGAGCCGTCTGGAATAGAAATGTGAGCCGTCTGGAATAGAAATGACTTATAAATGTTCTCCATTAAAAAATTTAAAAAACAGTTCTAACATTTTAAACTGTCAGCTCAAAGACCACATTGGAAATACTGTCCACACCCCTCACTGATGTCCACCTCTTCTACTCAAAGCTCTGCAAAGTTTCTCAAGGCTTAGTAGCTCTTAGATGTGGTTTTATTTAGACATCCCCAGGGCTACATTTGTTTATTTGTCTTGAATTCCTCTAGGGTCATCCAAATGCCAAAAACAAATGACTTAACAGTTAGTTTTGATTATCCATGCAAATGGATGGTAATTTTGAATAATGTGTATTTATCTTTGATTGGGCATCTTTTCCTTCTGTTCTGAGGCCAAGATCCCTGCCCCTCACCCTTTGAATCCTCCTGAGGCTCCTTATACACAGGATTTTATTGTCATGTGGTCATTATTCAATCCTCTCTCAGACGGACTGGGCTTCTGCTTGGGGTGGGAATGATGGTGTGTGAAGGCTGCCTTTCCTTTTCGTCTCTAAATACCTTGACAATTTATTCTGGGCTTTCCGTTGCGGTAGCATTGATGGAGAAAAGAGCAATGCAGTTCAGATTTCAGAAGTTAAGAATGATTTAAAGAAGGGGAGAGCAAGGTGGACTCTCTTTCTGTAAGAATATTATTGGAAAGAAAAATCACTCCCAACTCCACCCTGCCATGATAATACATACCTCCATGCTTTTCTTAAACCAGCCCACACCGGCTTTGGAGGCAGAAATGCATTCACTTTACAAGCCTACCATTCATTATAGCTGTGTGACTCAGAAAATTACCTGGTTGCTCTAAATTTCAATTTCTTTATCTGAAAAGTAAGGTTTAATAACACATGCAAACAGGGATACCCCCAAAACCAAAATTTATTCATAAAAATTGTGTATTTATTCTTACATATCTAAACTTCAGTAACCTTCAAAGTACTCTCCATTTGATGCAATACACCTATTGAGACACTTTTTCCATTGTTCAAAACAGTTTTTGAACTCATTGGCTTTGATGCCTTTTAGTGCTTCTGCCATTTTTGTTTCATCTCTTCCATATTGGCAAAATGTTTCCCTTTGAGGACTTTTTTCATCTGGGGAAACAAAACAAAATTGTTTAGGGTGAAATCAGGTGAATAGGGAGGGCGGAACACAGGGGTCATGCTGCTTTTGGTCAAAAACTGCTGAACACTCAGTGCTGTGTGGGCAGGTGGGCTCAGAAATCAGCAATGGTGAAATGGGCAATCACACTGAAAGAGTTTTAAAAAAATTCACTAAAGTTGAATGCAGCCTCTCACAACAACACCAGCTGGTATAATGATAGAGATGGGTTCCTAGAACACTCACCTAATGGGGGAAGACTGTGCTACAAGAGGCCTGCCCTCCAGAAGATAATTCCAGTTTTGGGGGGGTCCCCCCTCGTATTATCCTACATGTAGTGTGTAGAGGTTTATTTCTCCTATTACAGTCCAGGAAAGATGTTCCAGTTTGTGGGTAGAGGGTGTTGGGAGGGGGGTGTCTCTGCTGTGTATAATCATTTAGAAACTCAGGATGGTGTTACTCTGCTGTCCTCAATACGTAGCCTCTAATGTCACTCCAGTTATTTATTGACTTTGTCATTGCATGCCAAGGCAAGGGGAGATATATGGAGGAACACATGTGGGGTGTTGTATGACCCATGCGCCCACCTCTGTCACTGTCCACTGGAGAGAAATTAATCACAGGGCCATAGCGTGCCACAAGGGATGCTGGGAGATGTACTGCAGCTGGGCTTGCATGTGCCCCACTGCCATGAGGTGGTCAGCTCTCCTCTCTGACCCCTTTAGATATGTTAGGTGTGTTAGAAACACCTTTTCAACTAAACTAGCAGCGCCTTGAGTTAGAGACCTTGTTTTAACTTTAAACTACAAAGTCATGTTCAATAATGAACATGCACTAGTCATCCTAAAAATGCCTTTCAAGTTGCTAATACTCCTGAATGAATAGAGCTATTCTTTGGCTAATGATCTCATACTCGATCTCTACTGAGTCTGAATACAACTTACTTTTGAGCAAAGTGAAATCGAAATCAAGTTTTAACAGGTTGGTTAGGGATTAGATGTCTTTGACAATTCATTCTTTGTACAATAATAATTTAAACAAAGGTAAAAACAACAGAAACATTGAGAATTTTCCAGTGATATGTAGATTCCATTAGCAAGTCCCATTACTGAAGTTATTCATTATAATAATTTTCTGATATGTAATAGAATCCATTAGGTTCTCAGTGTTGCTTTTTAATCATCTTTTACAATTATGGATTCATATGTATTAAGATATGTATTTTCTTGAAGATAAATAGCGTTTATGAAAATAAGTATAGTGGATAAATCATAATTTCGTAGGATTTCAGGGTGAAAATCTGGTGTTATGCTTTAAAAAAAAACCTCTGATTTTCATCTAAAAGTCTAATAAAAACATGTTTGGATGTATAATATGAAGAATGCAAAGAGGAACCGAGAAAACTACAGGAGACAGATCACTAATTTTCAATACTTAGTTTACAATTTTTTATGTTATCTTTCCTCTGTTAATATAACTGGCATAGTTTTTGTCTCCTGATTGGGTCCCAGTTGATATAATACCTGGAAGTTCTTTCCACAAACAAGACCACCAGAACACTATACATTTGAATCACATCATCTTAACTGTTTGTAGATTTAGATTTTTGAAGTTTCATTTTAATTATGTGCCTTGTAGTAAAAGTTAAACTTAAAAAAGAGCTAGATGTACCCTGGATAGTGTGGCTCAGTTGGTTGGGCATCGTTCCGCAAAGTGAAAAGTCACCTGTGCAATTCCAGGTCAGGGTGCGTGCCTGGGTTGTGGGTTCAGTCCCTGGTTGGGTGTCCATGAACCTCACCTCTCTCACATTGGTGTTTCTCTCCCTCTCTCCATTCCTCTCTCTCTCTCTCTAAACGTAAATAAATAAAATCTTTAAAAAAACCCAAACAGCTAAATGCATTTGATATTGGATGCCACCTTGAAAATGAATAGATTTTTTTTTTTTTTGGATAAACTTTGCCACTAATTCTATTATCTTGAATCCAAAGTTCCTCTGCGCCTCATTTTCCCCCAGCTGTAGTAAGGGAAAATAGGGCTTGCTAGGGTAGACTTGTCTGTGTGCCCAGACAGACTGCATGACCTTGAAGGTGGGGTAGCATCTTACCCACCAGGACACCTGAACTCAGTGTCTAGTGGGTGCCTAGCTCATGGTGCAATTCGAGTGTCTGTACTGAACAACTCTGCTGCCTCTGGGAAGAGATGCACGTGTTAAATGGTTGACCTTAGCTCTCTATTATGAAACAAAAGAGGTTTCCTTTAATAGTATTTTGGATTTAAGGAAACTTTCCATCTAAGTTGGGTCAATCCTTGCAAAACCCAAAGAAAGAAAGCTGTCTGTGACTCTTTTCTTCATGTTGCAGGCCTGGCATGATTCTGATGTTGGCAAAAAAATAAAAAACAAAAAACATTATGTCTTTTCTTGATGCCAAGAATAACTGATGGAAATGAGGCAAGTACAAATGAAGGGAGATTTACTTATAAGAAGGGAAAAGAAAATCAATGCAAACCACAGTCTTACTTGAGGTTTAGAGAACCTGGTGAAATAATAGATGATGTTTCTTTCTTTTTTTTTTTTTTTTAACTACAGGCATACCTCTTTTTATTGCACTTCACTTTATTGTGCTTCAAAGATATGCAGTTCTTACAAATTGAAGCCCAGACTCTCTACTAGCAAAGAAAGTTACAACTTGCTGAAGGCTCAGAAAATAGCATCTGTAGAAATAAACTATTTAAAAATTAAGGTATATATGTATATATATCTTAGACATGAAGCTATTACACACAATAAACTACAGATTGTGTGAACATAATTTTTATATGCACTGGAAAACTAAAACATTCAGTATCTCACATTATTGTGATATTTGCTTTATTGTGGTGTCTGGTACCAAACACACAGTATCTCTGAAGTATGTCTGTGCTCTGATTAGTCTCTCATATTCTGAGAATTTCCCTGGAAGAGAATTAGAACATACTTTATGAAACCAAACTGAACAAATTTAATCTTTTCTTTATAATTCTGAAGATAATTTAGGATATTGTACACCAGAGTAACTATTATTGTGGATATTATATAGTTTCATAAAAACTATTCTGATTATTTGGACATACTGGGTGTTCATATTTTAGATAAATAAAAGTTTATTATGTTCAGATTTTGCTTCAAATTTTAGGATAATAAGGATTAATAAAGTAGCCACTTACAAACATGACATAGACTTGGAAGGAGATTTTGGGATAATGTAATGTTGAGAGCCTTAATTTTCTAGGCTCCCACAGGGGAAGGAGCTTGTCTGGGTCTGCTTTCTGACCCGACTCTCAGGGCTCTGTGCTCAGTGCTCTTTCTCTGCTATAAACACACCTGATTTAAATAGCAAGGCTCTGATCTGCTGGGCTCTGATATTGGCTCATTTCAAATGAAATGGTTTACCCATCTGCAATGATAACTTGGAGGAGTCCAAATTTAACTCTATTTCTTTAACTCTTCCATCGTTCGCCCCAATATCAACCTGAAGAAAATGAAAAAGAATGTTGGTGTCAGACATGAGAGTACTTATATTCAAATCAGGAATAGCAAAGTCATTTGCATTTTCCTTTGCCCATATGCTGTGGTAAAAATGTGAAGGTTTTAGAGCTTATTTTGCATCTGTACAGAGACTCTAAATCTAAAACCGATTTTCCTCCACTGAACTAAGTAAGTAATATTTTTAGGTAAAGTTAATTTAATGTCTCTGAATAGAAAACCAATTAAGAGCACCTTTAGCCACGCTGAAGTAGACTCTGGACGTTCATAAAATATTCCTTTGTTTCCCTGTGCTTGGTACCACCCGGGGTGAGAAGGGCTCTGTGTGAAGTACTTTAGGTGTTTCTACAAGTCATTCCCCTTCACTGGTATCCAGGCCAGTTCTGCTTTTCTCATAATCCTGCAGGGAGGTCAATAAAGCTACAGAAGGCTCCGAGGTGCTGCAGGTACTGCCTCATGGCTCCATTTCTTATTTTCCAATTTATAGTCACTGAACTCAGTCTTGTCAAATGGAAGAGCAAAGAACAGCTAAAAGTCTGTCCTTGTCTCCTTTAGTTCAAGCAAAGGCAGGGATTAAAATTTAAATGATGCTGCTTCTTTTTAAAAAAATAATTCCATTTTCCATCTTAGAGCTTATAATACTCTTCTTCTGAGTATTATTTTACCTACCAGCCTGCTGATCTGGTATTACGTGAAATGCAAACTCTACTCAAAAGACAGGTGATGTAAGGATACTGACCTGACCTAACCTGCAATATGAGTCAACTGGCTGGTTCTGGTGGGCCTGAGAGAGATTTTTAGTACCTTCTCAGTGCTTAGAGCAACTGAGGCAATTTGACGGGGAGCTTATTAATTTAACAGTGATTTCACAATTCCATTGGCTTTTTGCCAGTCCATTAATCTCTCTTAAGTAACTAAGTGTGGTTTTACTCTCCAGACTCTAAATTTTTTCATGGTCATCTGAGATGGTCAATAGTAAGTCCAAGGAAATTGTGGCTGAAATGAAGTGTACCCCAACTTTGTCATTGTTAGAGAACTGCAGAGAAAAATAATCAATGAAGAGAGAACTACGTTTGGATAAAAGCAACAGGTGTTATGTGAAAAGACAAGTGTAAGACCTAGAAAGGGAAAGGCTGGGAAAATTGCATTGTATTAGTTATGGTTCTTCAGTTGCAAATAACAGAACATGATTAGTTAGGCAAAGCTTTAAAAAATTAAATGATACTTTGTAAACATTTAATGGATATTGAAGTATCTCACCAGCATCTGAGAATAATTGCTTGAGAGAGTTGCTCCTACCAGAATCTAGTTCCAAAGTCTCCTTCTCTCTGAATCTCTCATGGGTGTGTGTGCGTGCGTGCACGTGTGTGTGTTATATTCTGAACGGCTTGCATTGGATCTGGCATCCACCTGGATCTATCAGCCAGGCCACAGAGCAGTATAGCTCCTGAGGGTCTAATTCTGGACTCAGGGTAGATTCCAAAGAAGCTGGGAAGCTACTTTCAAAAATGTCTAAGACGTATCTTTCCTTGTTGGCTTGAACACTGAGTATTCACAGCATTTTTTTTTCTAGAAGAGTTTGCCAGTTAGACAGCTGGGGCTGGAGGCAAGGGTCCAAGAGTCCATTTCAATGATAAAGCATTGGCATTTGCCCACTTTGGGATCCTGGCTTTACCGCACCTCAGTTTCCTTATCTGTAAAATATCTACTCTGCTTGCCTTACAAAGGCATTGTGAGGATGAAAGGAGATGGTAGATGTGAAGCGTAACTTGTAGCACACCCAGACAGCACTCAGCCTTGTCGTGGCACAATTCTGTGAGGAGTGCTGGCTACTCGGGCTGTGCAATCTGGGCAGTGAAATGCGGGCCTCACTTGGCAGGGGGATCTATCTAGGCCTATCAGATACCTATCTCAAAAAAGCCTGAAGGGATTCTTTGCTTTGGAAGTTTGTTCTAAAAAAACATTTTTATTAATTCAGAGTAATCACACAGAAGCTAGGAACTACAAATCATATCGTGTTTAATAAATAGTATCTTTAGCATGACAATGATGATAACCCATAATGTGAAATATATTCCTCTTGATTCTTTCTCATTAAGGAGGAGATGAGAGTATCTTTGATCTGGTCCAGTTTTTACCCTTTTTTGCTTTTCATTATCTAATTCACTGTACCCAATGCAGTTTTTGAATGTCCTTTTCTCATGGCAGAACTCGCTGTAACGTTCGCAAAGAATTCTCAGTTTCTTCGCCTCACTGTTTAAAGCTGTCACAGTCTGTTTGGGCTGCTGTAATAAAAATACCATATACTGAGTGGCTTACAAACAACAGACATTTACTTCTCACAGTTCTGAAGGATGGAAGCCCAAGATGTAGGTGTCTGCAGATTCGGTGTCTGGTGAGAGACCACTTTCTGGTCCACAGACAGCTGCTCTTTGCTGGGTCTTCACGTGGTAGATGAGGTGAAGGGTCTCTGGGGTGTCTCTTGTAAGGGCACTAGTGCCAGTCGTGAGGACACCTCCCAAATACCTGCTTCCAAATACCATCACATTAAGGGTGGGTTTCAACACATGAATTTGGGGGAAGGGATGCAAAATATTCAGTCTACACCAAAAATGTTGCCTTATGTTAGAAATTCTTACCAATCCTTTTCTGTTTTTTTTCCAGCTGCTTCTGTTTGGAATTGCAGTGAACTTGAGAGGTTCCTATTTCTGTGATGTGCTGTTTGGAATGTATGTTGCTGGTAACTAATTGTTGTAGGTATGACTTCTCAGTCTGGGTGGTGTCCAGTTCTCCATCCTCCTGCAAACTGAGCCAACTCTGATTTATAAGTCTGTGAATCTCTGCTGAGCTGTGGAGGTGGTGGTGAAGGGGGGTTGGAGTAGAAATGTATTAGAAACAGTACAATTTACCTTGTTTTGAAGCTCAAAAGAGAGTCAAATTTTGGCTGCTATTCAATGTCAAAGTTTGGGAAGAAGAGTAGAATTAGGTCTTCTCATACCTAAATGTGATTTTAACTAGAGTCCATCAATTCTCATTACTGGCTAAACTGGAGACTATGAAGATGGTTTCTAAGTTGGGAAGATGCAAACCTGAACATTCCCCGGGGCCTCAATGACATTTCCCAGATGCTGGTACAAGGATTCATATACACTCTATCCTTTTGGAGATTGACAAGTCCCTTCTAGGTGGAGGCAGAGCATTAAAAATAAAAATTCCTTCCCCTGAAAATCCCTTCCGGCTTTTGCACCTAATCACCCCAGACCCAGCGGTGTTTAAGTTGCAATGCTGCCTTGAGAGAGTGCAGTGCCTTGGAGTCACTGGCAAGCAGCCCTTCCAGACATGAGGCATAAACAGCATTCCTAGGCTGTACTAAATAGGATTTGGGTAAGTTTTTACTGGCTTCCCACCACACTACCTTTCAGCATTTCCCTAGGTCAATGCCATTCTTCACTCTCCCACATCACTTCCTGGCAGCCCAGTGCTGCCACTTGACATGGAGCTAACTGACTCAGAGAGATGTCATGGATGAAATACTGAAGCAGCTGTCCGCATGAGAACCCATTGGGTGGCCAGGACTCCTTTGTTGGTGGAGAAAAGATCACACTAAAACCCTAAAACAGAGTGTTTTCAAAACAATTTTCACACAACCCTTTTGCATTTTCCCAAGGACAGGGTGAGGCAAAAGTAGGCTTACAGTTGTGAGTACGCAAAACACAAGTTTATTCTTGTATTATTATTTATTAGTTATTGTATTATTTTACCATATGAACAACTATAAGCCCACTTTTGCTCCACTCTGTATTTATCCTTTCTTTTCAATCCCCACAGCTTGCCACTTTTCATTCTGGGATGTGGAAGGTAGAAAAAAATTGTAAATGTGAACCTTTGAGGGAATGGTTTGGTCAGTTTTTTCCTTGCTTTGTTTCCCAGACTTTCAGATGAGAGACTATGCTTAACTTTTAGTCTTAGTTGGGTGAGGTCTAGCTAATTAAAAATTAAGACCATTTTCCCAGTAAAAGAGTAGGTCTAAGAGAGAGGCCACCAATACATCAGGATAGACTGAGTAGTACTGTGGCAAAAAAAGCCTCTCAAGTCCTGGTATTTACTACAACACAGGTCTGTTTTTTGCCCACATTGTAGATCCATCATGGGTAGGCTCAACTTTCTTCCGTGTTACTTCCATCCCGAGACCCAGGCTGATGGAGCAGTATCGATCTAGAAATATTAATGGTATTGTTACAGAAAAAAAAGTATAGTGAGTCACTCATTGGCTCTTAAAACTCCTATTCATAAGTAATACATGCCATTTCTGCTTGCATTTCATTGTCTAACACAAGTTTTATGGCTGCAGCTGAGTTCAGCAGGATATGTTTTATCCTCCTGCCAGAGGGGGATCACAGAAAGGGGCTCTAGAGCATTGGACAAGATGCTCTAGATTGTGGTAGCACAATTTGCCACATCCAAGTATATAAAATATCTAGTATATGATAAAGATGCATGTTTCATTATTGAAGAAATGGATAAAACAGTAAGTGAAGCTGGAATAATCAGTTAATTATGTGGATTAGATTTTCTCTTGTCATATACAACAGTAGAATAAATTAGTGCTAAAGAATTAGAAAAAACATACATCAATAATTTACCATATTGGATGTTGAAGGCTTCTTTTTGTTTAATATCAAAGGTTTTGGAAACTACAAAGTCCAAGACTGGTAGAGCAGACTATAGGAAAAAAAATTCTGTAGTAAGAAAAACAATCAGAAATAGAACTAAAAGGTAACATTAAATAGGACAAAATTATTTGCACCTTAAACAGCAAAGAATCACTATTATGACTGATAGAAAAGTTTTATTTATCCACAGTTGGTTGTTCTAGATGGCAGATATCAGGAGGGGACACCCTACCCCAAACTTCCCTCCTTTTGCTATCATCTCACACTTTCTGGTCTTTCCAAAGTGTCAGAGAACTACTCATCCATGCCTATGAGACAGAGACAGGGACTCCTGAGGCCTCCAATCCTCTTTTCCATAAAATACTTAATGCAGCCCTCTGGAAACATGGTCTCCACCTTTGTAATATGGCCCAGATGAGGAATTCTAAGTCAGAAGGAAGGGTGGGACCTTTACCAGAACCTTCCTTGTTTTCCTCTCCTCCCTGTCCAAATGGCTCTCATCACAGAAGGCTCTGGGAGAGTGGGGTGGATGAAGCAGAGGGTAATTAGGGCCCTGGAGTTCTCAGATTCCCAACTTTCCTCCTTCTGCCGAAGGAGCTTTGTCTTTCTCCCAATACAAAGATTATTGCTAAATAATCCCTAAACAACTCTTGTCCACTCTCTCATGAAGAGTTCTTAACAGCAGTCATATTTCAGACTGGGAGCTTCCCAAGGACATGCTTTCCTCCTTTTCATATGCTATTAGATTTGCTCTCCATCTATCCTGGGCAAATAGAAGTCATAAGCAAAATAGTGTCCTGTATTTACATTAGCATCATCCAGAGGATTGCAAATGCTCTCAGCCTGAAAGGAGGACAATGGCCTCAGGCAAAAATACAGCCAGATGCTACTCTTTTCGGTGGAATGTCTGGAATCCTTAGCAGTACTTCAAATTCCTCCATAGTAGCCTCAATAATTTTCCCCTTTATTCTCCTAAATCCTTCTAGAAGTGACTGCCCAACCCACACGGAGTCTAGATTTTCATTTCTATTTAGCTAACACACTTTCTTCCATGTTCTGCAATTTTCTGGTTAACTACTTACACACAAATTTTGTGTTGTTAATTCTTTTGTTATGAACTGTCAGTATCCCTACTAACCTGTAAGGATCTTGAAGGCAGGGCATGGCTTTGTTCCCCACTTCCTTCAGTGCCTAGTGCAAGGCCTAGCATGGAGTAGGTCAATAATAGCTGCTGAGTGAATTTGTTGCTAAGGGTTTCCTCATCATGAAGGTAAGCAGTGCCTTGTTTAGAGCTGGGGGGGACCAGCAATTTCTGATTCTTGAGGCCTGGACACCCTTTCCTGAGGTCTTTTGTCGGCCCTTTCTGCCTGCTAGTATATCAGCAATGGCCATAGTGGGAAAGTTCATGTCCATGAGGACTGCACCAGTGCTGTGGCTGTACATCTTAGAAGGACTCACTCAAAATGGCCAGATGCTCTTCAGTGCAGGACAGCCTTGGGTTGCTGGGTGAGGGTTCAATGTTCTCAGAGTCATTGGAGCCCAGTCAAACTTAGCAGAAGAGAGCCTTCAAAGTGAGAATAATCAGGTTTAGTAATTTAGCCTCTCTGTGCCTCAGTTACCTCATTTACACAATGGGGATGATAATCTTACAACTAGACTAGTTATGAGATTTAAAAGAGACAATAGAAGTAAAGCACTTAGTGCTTGCTACACGGAAAGCCCTGTGCAATTGTTACCCATTATTGGTATTACACAGCTCACTAGTGTGTCCTGTGGTGTCTCCATGGCTGTGCTGTCGTATAGTCCGTTACCAGAAAAGACATAATCTTGCCAATGGTGGGTCCTGAACATACCCAAAGTCCAAAACATGAAGTTTAGTAGGTTTCTGATTTTCAAATCAGATTTCCCTTTAACCAAGCACAATCCAGGTGGGACCATTCTTTTGGCCTTCTCTCTTTGTGGTTAAGATCCTCTGCCCCTTCCCCAGGTCCAGGCTGCATCTTACTCACCCCCTAAGTAGCATCCATGTGCTCAGGGTCAAGAGACCGCTGTTTCAGCCTCCATTCTGCATAGACAAGACTGGATTTCCATAGCCTTCTGTAGAAGCAGGTCAAAGAGGGTATTAGAATCTAATCACATCTCACCTCCTTCTCCATTGCCTCCATCGTCTTTCCCCTGGACCTTTGCAATCCCTGCTGAGTAACCTCTCTGCTTCTATTCCTGCCTCCCATGGTGCATTCTCCCCTGAGCACTAAATCAACGCCCAGCACTGCTCTGCCTAAAACTTCCCACAGTTGTCAAGCTGCCCCTAGAATTAAATCCAATCTTTTGCCTTGGTTTACAAAGCCTTGTGTGAGCTGACCCCTGTCCAACTCTTTGACCCGTGACACCCTCTATGTACTCTCTGGGCTTCCGCCACCCAGACCTTTATTTTGTTGCTTCATTCTTTTGCTTCATTCTATTGCTTCAAATGCAAGACATGTGTTCCTGCCTCAGGGAGCTTTCCTTCCTCTCCAGAGTTCCCTCTGCCTGGGATGCTCTCCTGCTTCTCACTTGTCTGGCTCCCTTCGTGCCTTTCCATGCTGAGAAGTCTTCCTTGACCATGTTATTTATGCACCACTGCCTTCCCCCATCCTTCTTGAGCCCTTTGGATGTTTTATATTTTTCGTAGCAGTTGCTGCTATTCAATACTGCTTGTTTGTGGTTTCTTGTCTTTCTCCTCTACTAGAGGGAAAACTTCTTGATTGTATAACCTTATTTTCTCCCATGTTCCACACTGCATTTCCAGTTCCTGGGACACAGTAGGTACTCAGTCAATATTTGTACAATAGATGAATTCCTCAGAGGACAACATCTATTTAGCAAACCTCTGTTTTGCTATCCATGACTTTGATAGCTTATTGTGCTACAAAACTTTCTCCTTAAGAGGGGAAAAAGGGCAGAGGGGTATGCAGCAGAAAAGGGTACCTTTGCCACAGCTAGAAGCTGGTGTTTCTGGCTTTGGTTTTTATGGCATTAGCCTCTAGAAAGATGTTTTACAGGCCAGGACACTGTGTCTCCAACAAGAATGCAAGTCCTAGTTCAGAGATGCCTGTAGTACAAAGATGGCTGGTTACTTTTCAAGGGCGTCATGTTTTCTTCTGGCTCAAGCTCATACCCAGAAACCTGGATAGAATTCTGCACTGGACAAGCTGGTAGTTGGCAAAACTTCCCAACTTGTAAGTGAGCTGACTGCAACACACACACACACACACACACACACACACACACACACACACCCTTTTTTTAAAAAAAAATTAAATCTTTAAGGGATAAATTAAAATAGCTTAGAATTCCACAGTCCATGTCATTTCAGATAAGAAATCTGCTTGTTACAGTGAGAAAAAAAAATATGAATTTAGCAAGCAAAATAGAACCAGAGACATTGAAATAAAGAACAAACTGATAGTAACCAGAGGGGAGAGGGAGGGGGGTAATGGGGGAAGAAGGGGAAGGGTCATCAAGGAACATGTATAAAGGACACCTGGACAAAGTCAAAGGTGGGTGGGATCGAGGGTGGGCATGGCTGGGGTATGAGGAAGTGGTGAGGAGAAAATGGAGACAACTGTATTTGAACAACAATAAAAAAATTTAAAAATAAAGAAAAAAAATCCTGGATTTCAGTTATAGTTTCAACACCAAACATGCTGGATGAATAAGAAAATTCATTTTAATTCTCCAGTGGTACCTCGGTGTGGCAACTGTGGGAGTCTACTCAGGTCTTCTGCTTCAGGGGCATAATCTGCAGATCTGGACCCCTCTCCTCCCTCCCCCTGTGGAGGCATCTAACTCCAGCCAGACTTCCATGGCATCTACTCCAGCCAGACTTCCATGGGCTCTTCTGAGCCAGTGACCCAGCATGGTAGGGACCCATTCTGAATGCCCTTGAGATTTCTTCAATGGGCAACTTTGGCTTGAGAATACCCCCTTCCCCAAGCCTGGGTTTGCCTTTCTTGAAACTTCACTGTAGTCCTGGACTCTTCCGATTTGATCCCCAGTCTTTCCCCCTCATCCTCACAGGGGTCAGATGTGCATCGGTTTTGATGGTTCTCCTGCCCACTCCTGTTCTTTCCCTCAGTAAATTGCAGGCATGTCTAACCTGTCTTGGAGTCTGCGACTTGGTGGACTCAGCCAGCACATTTGTTTTTCTCATTTGTGAAACATGGTCCATGGTCTAGGATGTTGTTACCAAACCCTTTCATTTATTTTCCTTTGGAGAGAATGGATAGAATTTATCCCTAAGTCACCATAAAACTGTAGAAAATGAGGTACACAAAATTGCTGAGGGAGGCATCTGACATATAGCTGGCACTCAGTAAGGGATAGATGAATCTGAATAAGCATCTTCTATTTTCAGGCAGGTTTCTGTATGAGGAAAACCTTCTCTGCCTTGAACGTCTGTGTTGCTTCAATGACAGACCAAACGTGTGTATTTATGGTGCCAGCAAATCAGAGGCACTGTATTTTTTTCCTTTTCAAATTATTTGATATCCTAGGGAAATGTATCAGAACTTCTTGGATTCTTACACTTATTTTATGACTTAGCATTTTTTATTGAATAATTAACTTTATGTGGAATAGAGCACTGTATTCTTCTCAATGCCTTGGGCCTCTACAGGTCTTAATTGGTCCCTCTATCTTCGCCTCCCAGGGTGGGCCCCTTGGCTGCCATGGTCAGCTGTACCCTGTCTTCTGCTGGGGCAGCAACCTGTCCCCTGGTGCCTTCTTAGTGGGGATTTGACCACATTTCGGTTTCGGGGAGTTCATTCTGGCTACAATATGGAGAATAAGCCTCAGAGGGCAGGAATAAATGTAGGGAGATGGTCAGGAGGCCTTCTGTTGGAGTATTCAGGTGATAACTTGGACTGGGAGATTTGATGTATTTAGCAGGCACCGCCCACAGATGAGGTGAGGATGAGGAAGTGTCAAGGATAACTCCTGGGTATCTGAACTGGATAACGGACTAGACAGTGTCTGCACCGCCTATTTGCCTTTATGCTCTCTTTTTAGGTATGTTCTGTCCCATTCTGTTTTAATGCCTGAAGAGGTTTTCTTCAGTATCCCAAGAGATCCCATACCTGTCACTCATCAGGGCTGGCTGCTCTGAACACAGTCCCCAGTTCCACACCTTGTCTGTGGTGACAGGGAGGAGGAGACGAGGCAACAGTGGGCACGCTCTGGTCAGCTTCCCTTAGATTTTTAACAAACAGATTTTTGGGGGTAATATTTTGTTTAACCCCAAATGTCATGTCAACATGTAGTCGACATAAAAACATTAAGCCACTTTATTTTTTTACAGTGCAGCATATCTGAGCCTCCAGCCCACACATGTCTGGAGCTCAGTCGGTCAGCACCACTCCAGGCAGCATTCACCCCTAAAGCTACGTTCTTCCCGGCTTGATTGTTCTTTGCACGCTGTGGGGCATGGGCCAATGTTTTTTTTTTTTTTTTTTTAAATATGTGGACATCCCATTGATGCAGCATGACTAATACAAAGACTGGCTATTCATACCTTCTCTTTATTCTTTCACTTTATTTCTATTTTTAAAGAATTGACCTCCAGCCTTGATGAGTCTGGAGGACTGCCTTTGTTTCACTGGCTCTGTTCATGTCTTCACTTCCCTCCTCCCTTCTCCAGGGGAACCCAGCCCTAAGGCAGTGACTAGAGGCTCTGCTCTCAGGTCTGTGTGCCCCCCACGAGATAGTGTTTTTGTTTTCTTTCAGCTGAAAATCTCTAGTTTCCATTACAAATCCTTCTTTGTCTTATTGGTTACTCAGAAGTGTATCTCCTAATTCCTAAATATAGGGATTTAGCTTATCTCTATTGTTGATTTCTTGTTTGATTCCCCTTTAGCCAAGAACAAACTTATAGACTGTTTTGGTTTCCTGAAATCTGTTGAGTTTTTGGTCAGTAACTATTCCGTGAGAGCTTAGAGAGCATGTATAGCCGACTGTTGTTTGGTAAACTATTCTCTGTATTAGATTCAATGTGTGAATTGTGGTTTTCAAATCTCTATCTAGCTGGCATGTGCAGTTAGGGGACAGCTTAGCAGAGCTTCTGTGACAATGAGTCCCCTCCCCCTGCATGAGGGCAGGGCAAGTAGGTGGGTTCAGCCTCCCAGCACCTTCCTGGGGCCTTTGACCAGCTCCACATCCCCCCAGAGGGCTTTCTAGGGACCCCAGGAAAGTAGGAACAAAAGAAGGGACCATTTCCCCCCCTGAAAGTTTGTATTCTTTTACATGCTACATCATTCACCTATTTAAAGTATACATATACTGGTTTTTAGTATATTCACAGAGACAACCATCAATATAGTCAATTTTAGAACATTTCCATGTCCTTAAAAATAAACCCAATATCCTGCAGTGATCATCCTCTCTTCTCCTCTGCCCTTGCCCTCTGCCCTGGGCAAAAGCATTAATCTAATTTTGTCTCATAGATTTCCCTGTTCAGGGCATTTCGTCTGAACAGAATCATATGTGGTTATATGATTGGATTTTTTCACTTAGTATAATGTCTACAAGATTTATCCATATTGTAGCATATATCAGTACTTTGTTTCTTTTTATAGCCAAATAACATTCCATTGTCCGGATGTACCCACATTTTGTTATCCATTCTTTAGTGGATAAATATTTGGCTTGCTTCCACCTTCTGGCTATTATAAATAATGCTACTATAAACATCCATGTACAAGTCTTTGTGTGGACATGTCCGTCAGCATTTTTATAACCTGTTTAAATGCTCTGATCACATTCAGGGCCAAATAAGCAGCAGGATGTTGTATGGGGTGAGGTAGCCCCACATTTGCTGTCAAGGGAAGGGGCTCAGTTTTATGTATAAGAACCACAGTACCTTGTTTGTTTCACTATAAAGAGTTTCTTTGTTTTGCTCCCTCTAGCTCTGTGTCCACTCACCATTTTCTCCCAGCTGGTGAGAGAAAGAAGGAAGACAGGACAACATTTAAGAACCTGTATATTTAACCATTCTGGTTTTAAGCTTAAACTTTTCTCTGTCCACTAACTTTTCACTCATTCCCATTGAGGTCCTACATGTCATATAAATGTCCCCATCCCTCCTGGATGCTTATGAGTATGTCAGATAATTGTGCCTGTAATCTCTAGCCTTCTCTAGTGCTCATCCCCTGGTGGGGACCTGGCTACCTGACAATCACAGCAGAGTGCCTTAGTTCCTTCAGCATACACTCGAGGCGGTCCCCTGTGTGTGCAGCTTTAGGCATAATTCTACGGCCAGAGCAAGAGGAGCACAGCTGCTTCCCAGCTTTCCAGGCCATCAGGAGGGGGGTCAAGGCTTCGAACTTGACATTCCACCCAAACTGTAGCTCAGCCTGATCGAATATCTGGGCCTTATCAAATCTTCACTGCAGCATGTCTAAGCCAGCTCCCACAGGGCTTTGGTCACAAACTGTGTGATCTGTTAGGGTACTTGAAGAGGTGGCCAGCCTCTTGCAAAAAGCTGGCCAGGGATTCCAGAAGTTAGCTCCAATGACCTGGTGGTCACAGTGCCCTAGCTACCGGTTCTTGTCTCTGTGGCTTCTACTTTGTGAAATGCCCACACAGGCATTGGAGACCTGGGATCCATTTATACCATTTCCTGAGAGCTGATTGCTGCATCTCTTGCGAACTCTGCATTTAGTCATACTATGGTGATAGCGTGAAATAAGCTGGGTGAATATTTACACTGCAGAAATTGGCACGTGCTATGAAGCAAGGGTTTTGTTTTCCTCCCAGAGAGCAAGTTGTTAAACATTTACCAGCATATAACTGCACACAGGTCCCTGTCACTCTGGTGTGGGAAGAGCTGTCTCCCTGGTTTCCATGGGCACATTGGGACCTTTGGTTACTAAAATGAGAGCTGGATCAAGGGTATGAGGCAAGAATGACCAAATACAAATTTTACAAATTCTCCCCAAAGATCACCTTCCCCGATCCCTCCCTTCTTTCCTTGCTTCCTTTTCTTTCCCCACCTCTCTCCCTTCTCTCTCTCTCTCTTTCCTCCCCCACCCTGCCTTTAGATGCTTTATTACTAACTACCAGGCTCTGTTTGCCAATAAACCAACTGAGCTGACAAATGTAGGACAGACTCCTTCCCTCTCCTTCCCCCTTCCTCCCTTCTGCCTCTCCTTCCCTCCCTTTCCCCCTTCTTCTCTCTTTTCTTCCTTCTTCCCTTTTTTCCTTCCCACTGTGTGCCAGGAGCTGCTCTGAGCTCCAGGATACAAAGATGCATGTTTAACCTCTGATCATGTCACTTCTTATAGTTCTCTTCTCTTGCTCCTATGTCCTTGCTCACAAAGGTCTTCCCACCTACCTGGCTAATGACAACTGCACCTCTGAGATGCTTTTCAGACACTCATTCACTCTTGGCACCCTTTCCTGAGCCACACAAGCAGCGTGACTCAGGTCATTGCAAGCATCCCTGTAACACTGCCTCACCACAGCAGGTTCTCCTTGATTCTCTCTCACTATGTTGCCATCCTGCAGTCAGGGACTGCATCTGACTCATCCTGTGGCCTCAACACGATGGCTGGGATACTGTAGGCAACGTATGTTGCTGAATTGAACTGGATACTCAAGGCCCTTACGAAAAGAAGAAAAGTACACTTATAGAGCACCTACTGTGCGCCAGTCACTGCAGTAAGCACTTTGTTTTATTAAACTTGGTCCTTAGCAAACAGCAATTACTATCCCCTTGCAGGCTGTTGTTGAGCATGAGGTACTGTGGAAGCACAGAGGAGGGGCACGTAAACCAGTCTCGGTCAGAAAGCATCCCAAGGAGGCAGTAACTCACCTGAGTTTGGAGTAAGTTCGGCCACAGAAAACAGGAGGGACAGTGGAGCAGGCAGAATGACATGGGTTAGGTGTCAGCAATGTGAGATGGCTTGGTGAGTTCTGAAAACTGGAAGCAGCTGAAAGAAGTTGGTGCACAGAGTGAAGAGTGTGAAGGCTGAGCCAGTAGGTCTAGAGACTTAGATGGGGCCAGATCACAGAGGCTCTGTAAGCGGAGAAGTCAAACTCCATGCTGATGAACTGCTTGGCTCTGTGCCGCAAATCCGAAAAGGATACCCTTGAGATTTTCTCAGTGGGAAACTCATGGAACATGGCTAGTTCACTGTGGCTGGCTGATATATTCCATCAATTCTAAGACACACAGTTGTTTTTTCCCTCCATGTTCTGAGTCTGTGAGATTAATGTTCATCTTCCAGTTGATATCAGTATAACAACCGAACACCCACACCGAAGGTGAGGTCTTTCAGGGTGGATTTGCCTTTGCCTTGGACAGTCATGAGGGCACCACCAACCCCAAACCACTGCACTTTCTGCCTCAAGATTTGGGGGCTACAGTGAAAGTGTAAATACAGACCACAGAGCTGCAGGAGCAGCTTATAGTTCAAATTCTCCAGGGAGCTCTCCCCTACCCTGTTGGCAATGTTCAGACATGTGGGTTTTCTTGCTGTCCCTTGAGGTCTGTTCATTTCTCATCTATACTTGCACTGGAGATACAACTGGTTGGTGTCCCAGCTTTGTGGAGAGAGTTCCTATTAAGCTGCATTGTTTGGGGATTTATATTTTCTTAATGGTACCTGTATGTTTTATAATCAATAGCATCTTAGATTCAATGCAGTACAGCTCTTGACTCAGCAGAGGATGCCCTTCTTAACACCCACTGATTTCTGAAAGGAAAGTAAATGCTTTCATGATGTTCAATGTGTAATAACCTATTCTTCTTTACCTATGGTGATTATTACAGGGTTCAGTACAAAAAACAGAGGCCTCTTTATGTATTCTATGCATCAAGGGTAGTTTCTCAAAAGTTTTCCACAAGCTGCAGCAGTTGAGGCATCTTAGAGAAGCTCCATCAACCACCTCAGTCTGCTGCAGCAAAGCCGGTGGTTTGGGGTTCTCTGTGGAAGGAACCAGGAAGCTTCCCACTGCCTCCACATCTACCTGCAACCACCTCTGGAGAACAGTAATATTTTCTGCTTTGCTTCTGCATTCCCAACATCCATGAGACCTCTCATTGGCAAACTCTAACCCAGTGATCTGTGCCCAGCCACGGAACCATGCGATGCACTGCATGTGCTGTGTGGAGAGGTGCTGGAATACCTGAGGGAGAATGGCACACTGGGGCTGGGGAGATGCTGGGAAGGGCTCAACAGCCAGAGCCCAGTGCAAGCCAGCAAGTTTCTTCTGCTCCAAATAGGAAAGGCTGTGGTAATTAGAAGGTTAATGCAGATGTCATAACCATCCCCCCAAATATCCAGCAGATTTCTCAAATTTGAACAAAGAAGGAGGGTAGGAGAATGTGCCTGACCAGAAACCCCTCTTAACAAGCCAGTTGCTATGGTGTCTGCCATGGTGGAGCATCAGTATATCCTTCATTGGTCTAAGACTGCAGAGGTAATCTATACCTTGAGCTCCACTTATTATTTCTATTTGGTCTTTATTTTAGCTTCATTGGGCTTTTTAATCATTACATATAATTTGGATATTCATGAGCAAGGGTGTCAGAAAAAAAAGTGTGACTTTCCTACCTGTTTTCCTAAGCAGAAATAAATAATCAGAGAGTTTATAGCAGGAGTCCACAAGCTCTTTCCTGTGAGGTAAATCCTTCCTGCTTCCTGCTTTTATAAATAAAGTTTTATTGGAATAAAGCATGCTTATTTGTTTACATACTTCTTCCATACTGAGTTGTGTAGTCATCAAAGAGTCTTGTATAGCCAACAAAGCCTAGAATATTTATTGCCTGGCCCTTTATTTTTAAAAAATTGCCAAACCCTGCTCTTTAGGGATATAATTTATTAGCATAATAACTCAAGTCCGGTTAAAAACAAATCTTCCTGTTTAAAGGTTACCTCGTAAACCCCCCTTTTTTTTTTTTTTTTTTGGCAAAAAGCATCTTGTGACATTGATTTTAGCCAGACTTTGGTTCTAATCACCAGGTTTGATAAGACATCTGACAACAGCTGAACAGAATTAAAAAATAAAATATTATTTGCAGAACCCACAGCATGACTTTCCTCAGTGTATGCCAACTATTAAGAGTTAAACATGTTGCGTTTTTAACAGGAACCAGTAAGGAGGGAAATCAGAGGAATTCTAAACCAAAATCATGGCAGCAATATCATGAGTGAGTCTTGTACATATAACCTAGTCAGGGTGGGGGAATTCATTTCATGGTAGGGAACGTGGCTCCAAGTCCAGTTAAAACCAATCGATCATTTCAGCTGTTTGGTCTATTCTGCTTGATAGAAATAATACTGAGAGAGATTATCTTGTAGATGTGTAAGTTAATCAGACACATCTTCTGGTTTCTCATTTCCTAAGGGCTAAGTGTATCTTTCTGGTTGAATAGAGCATGGCTAGGTGATTTGAACCTTTAGCCAGATTGTTACATGTGTCTCAGAACATGGGAGCATGCCTTTCTATTTGAAAGTCAGCTCAGGACTGTCTCAGAAACACAAGCATTAAGGGGTGGATTTTTTGTGAGCATATTAGGTAGACATAGTTTTAATTCCTACTAAATGTCTGGCCTCACTTCCTACCACTCTGACCCTGGTTCTCTCTAGCCACACTGCTCTCCACATTGCTTCTCAAGCTTGCCTGGTGTGCTCATGGCTTTGCACTTGCAATTCTCATGCTCGTAACTCCCTTCTTAAATATCTGCTTGGCTCCCTGAAGTCCCTCAGGTATTTGCCAAATGCCCACTTAACAGAGAAGCCTTCCCTGAACAACCATTAAAACAGAGTACCCTGCCTTCTCTGTGTCCCTCTCTATCCACCTTCATTTTTTTTTTTTTATTTTCCAATAGCATTTATTACTATCTGGCATGCTATGTGTTACTTCTTTTGTACTGCCTGTTTCCTCCTAAAGGTCATATGCTGATACTTTAATTTATTCACCATTGGATTACTAATGTCTAGAACTTATACTTGGCACATAGTAGGGTCTCAGTAGAGGCTTTTAAATGGATGAATGTGTGTTTGAGTGTGCAGTGAAGCTTGCTTTTTATTTAGAAGGAAAAAACATAGGAAGTGTCTTGCATTATGCTTACAAACCCTTCCAAATGTACCTTATATCTCCATCTCATGGACGGCAGTGCAACGAAGCTGTTAGGAACACATTTAGTTCAGATACAGACACACATTTGGTTCGGGTCTTTACTCTGCCGTTTAATGACTATGTCTGTAATGTAACCTCTCCAACTCTCAATTTTTTTATCTGTAAAGTGAATGTAACAGTAGCACTTATTTTATAGGTTTGTTAGAATTAAATGAGATAATAAATGCAAAGTACTTACCTTGGCATATAATATACATTTCACAACTATTTTAATAATGCACATGTTTCAGTCAAGGTGACTATCACCAGAGTCCTGAATCAGGGTCAATATTGTATAACTGCCTGCTGAACTAGAAACCTTACTACGATTTCAAAAAAAAAAAGAATGATTAATATGATTAAATGGTAGACTAAATATGATATTATTATAAGGCTAGGAGAAAACCGAAAATCAGTTCCATTGAGGGGTCATGTGTTTGTATTTTTTACTCTACAGAGAATTTTAAAAATGCACTTAGTCAAATTAATCAGTCTTTTTCCTCATGATTTTAGTTTTTATACCGCTCTTGGAAAGTCTTTCCCCACTCCGTGATTATAAGTGCATTAATATATCGTTTTCTTATGAAACTCATATAATCATTTTTTGCATTTGTATCTTAGACCTCTCTAGAATTTATTTTGATATGTCAAGTTATTTTTTAAATAGCTATCATTGTATCTTCAATTAAATAATCCAGTTTGTAGTGTTGATAATCTGGGACATAGTAACCCCTTTAACATTTAGTAGGGCTGGTCTCCTTCTTTTGTGTTTAATTCCAGATGGGAACAAGTCTTTTGATGGTTTAATCACTATCATGTTGATTTTATAGAAAAATTATTATTACAACATCAAATCTTTCCACCAACAAACAAGATATCTATTCTTTTTATTTGGCTACTTTTATGCCCTTTAGTCTGATTTAAAAATTTAAAAAATCTAAGTTTTAGTTAGTGTTTTGGGGTGGCAAGCTAGAAATGCTCTCTGGCTAACTTAATCATGCATTCAAAGGGTATTGGGGAGTTTACATAGTGAAACAAAAGACCAGAGAATCAGGCTGGGAAATAAGACAAGAACCAAAATAAAAATGACATGATTGAATGTTTAGCCATTTCTTTTGTCTTTATATCATTCTGTTAGGCAGACAAAATCCTAAGAGAAAGTCTGGTTGGCTGATCTTAGGACACATGCCTGCCCCTTGGCATCTAGGAGAAGATCCCGGCAGAACAATTTTCAGGGACCTCTTCAACAGGGCAGGGTGTATGTGGGGTCTAAAGAGCAAAACAAACAAACACAATAGAAACACACTCATAGATACAGAGAACAAATTGATGGTTGCCAGATGGGAGGGGTGTTGGGGAACTATGTGAAAAAGATGAACGGATTGAGAAGTACACATTGGCAGTTACAAAATAGTCATGAGAATATAAAGTACACATAAGGAATATAGTCAATAATATTGTAGTAACTACATATTGGTGCCAGGTGGGTACTAGAATTATCAGGGGATCACTTCATAAATAAGAGAATTGCCTAATCACAATGTTGTGCACCTGAAACTAATATAAAATAATATTGACTGTCAGCTGCAGTTGAAAAAACTTTACAGAATAAAAAAGAAGGGGGCAGAGCATACATGGATTAACCATGAAAGTGAGACTGAACTTAATTTTAGAGAGAAAATTTTCACAGAAGAAACAAGATATTTATAGAGAATGAAAATTGCCCATTTTCAGAAGACAACTGATAGTTATTGAGATGCTACTCAGAGCTGGTGAAATGTAATTTTTTTTTAATCCTTAAATTGTTTTCCTTTGAAGATATGTGTATCCCCAGTGAGATTAAGATCATCAAACAGATTCAGCGATTTGCTCAGTTTCACCCAAACATGAAGTGGCTGCTTTGAGATTGAAACTCAGCTCTGCTTCAAACCTTGTACCATGCAACCCAATTAAAAAATGGGCAAAGGACTTGAACAGACACTTCTCCAAGGAGGACATACAGAGGATCCAGAGACACATGAAAAGATGCTCAGTATCGCTAGCCATCAGAGAGATGCAAATTAAAACCATAATGAGATACCACTTCA
The DNA here is from genome assembly GCA_004027475.1 of Anoura caudifer. Classification (NCBI taxonomy): domain Eukaryota; kingdom Metazoa; phylum Chordata; class Mammalia; order Chiroptera; family Phyllostomidae; genus Anoura; species Anoura caudifer. The sequence goes on along the minus strand of PVKU01000814.1, from coordinate 191,700 downwards.
CACCAGGCAGAATGGCCATCATAAACAAAGCAACAAACAACAAGTGTTGGAGAGGTTGTGGAGAAAAGGGGACCCTAGTGCACTGTTGGTGGGATTGCAGACTGGTACAACCACTATGGAAAGCAGTATAGAATTTTCTAAGAAAACTAAAAATGGATCTGCCTTTTGACCCACCAGTTCCATGTATCTTTTCTTGAAAGGACCGGGTAACCACCAAAAGCTCTACAGTGAAAATAACCCTGTGAAGAGAAAGCAAGCAGTAAGGAAGTTCTAGAGCAGGTAGTGAGATCCATTCAGCCAACAAACTGAAGTTCAGTGTTGGTGTCCAATGCTAGGGTGTGTGGACAGGAAGCATTAATTTATTAATATAGTCATTTGCTTAACAAATGCACACTGATTCTTACTGTGTGACACAATGATGTTGGAAGGAGTAGTCTAATAGTAAAGATAGATATTTGTTTACTTTTTAGTGTATTCAATAAACATTTATTGAATGACTATGAGGTCCTACATAATGCTCTCAGTTTGGTATGAAAAACCTATGGAAGCTCTGCTGTAATCTTGGAATTTTCTAATCTTCTCTTTGGATGGTGCTATGCACTGAGTTATGTCCCTCCTCTCTGCCCTCTAACACCAAAAAAATGCATATGTTGAAACCTTAAGCCCGAAAGAGACAGTATTTGGAAATGGGTTTTGGAGATAATGGGTTTAGATAAGGTCATGAGATTGCAGTCCTCAGGACCACCTTAGTGCCTTTAAAAAAAGATGTGGTACATTTACACAGTGGAATTCTACACAGCAGAGAGAAAGAAGATTATAGCCTTTGTGACAGCATGGATGGAACTGGAGAGCATTATGCTAAGTGAAATAAGCCAGGTGGTGAGGGACGAATACCATATTATCTCATCTTTAACTGGAACATAATCAAAAGAAAAATGCAAACAAAATATAACCAAAGGCATTGAAATTAAGAACAATCTAACAATAGCCAGGAGGGGGGGGGCAGAGGGGAGAAGGGTTTTCAGGAACTACTATAAAGGACACATGGACAAAACTAAGCGGGAGGGTGGAAGCAAGGGAGGGAGGTGGGTTTGGCTGGGGTTTAGGGGAGTGGTGGGGAGAAAATATAGACAACTGTAACTGAACAACAATAAAGTAATTTTTAAAAAAAGACATACCAGAGAGTTCTCTCTCTCCTTTTCCCACTCTCCCTCTCTCTGTCATGTGAGAACACAGGGAAATTGACAGCCATCTGCAAATGAGTAATAAAACTCTCACCAGAAACTGACCATTTTCTGAGATTTATGACCAAATCTCAGAAACTGATCTGAGATTTCCAGTCTTCATAATTGAGAGAAAATAAATTTCTTCCATTTAAGCCATCCAGTCCATGGTATTGTGTACGGTGGCCTGAGCTGACTAATACAGATGGGGGTCTAGTTTGTTGTCTAAGGAAGGCACATATCTGGAACTGGATGTTCTGCTCTTAAAGTTTATCTGAAATATTTAAAACTTTGGTGATAGAAACCTCGGAGAAGTTTCATTAAGAAATTACTTTTATCCTGAATTGTCAAGGAGTTGGTCTGACAGATATTTTGATAATTAATTTCTCCAGCTTCAAATTTGTTGAAAAAGAAAATAAACATGCTGATATTAAATATAAGGTAATGAAATTCAATAGTAAATTGAGACTAGAACAGGACTAGTAGGAAGATTGGTTATTAAGTGGCAGATACGAACATAGTTGCATAAAAACTTGGAAGCATAGAAAATATTGAGGATATTTATTAAAGAAATGCTATATAATAAAACAGCAGGAGAATGCAAAAAGATTTCTGGAAAGAAATTATAATATGTGACTAGAGAGAAGTGTTAGTTTTATTATTGGGTGGCTAGAGGTGCAGAATACATGAAGTACGTGATGTTATCTACAAAGCAACAGCTGATTAAAGGACATGGAGCAAGAAGAATTGACTGTTGGAGGGACACTTTGGTCCATCGTCAGAAACTCACTGCCCTTAGGCTGTACCCCTTCCTCAAGAGTCATGCCCTCTTGGGACTTAAACTTTAACTCTGCACAGCGGAACAGCCCAAGTCATACTTTTTTTGCAGCTGGTTTCATACTTTTGCAGGTGGTCTAAGAGCAGTGTAGCTATCATGCTAACATATGGATGATGGGAATAATAACCCCATATTTACCATTTTAACCAGTTCTGGTCTCTCTTCATATGTAATGTAATTTTAATAATATAAAGAAGTTTTCTAGTTCCTCCATTAGTAAATTTATTAGAACTATGCCAATACACAATTTCTATGAATAACTTTATTATGCACATGGAACCAGATCCTAGTGACTATCCCCTCTCTTTAACAAACTGGACATGCAAGGCAGAATAATGCCTCCCAAGGATGTCTACACCCTAGTCCCTGGAATCTGTCAATACATTGTATTACATGGCACAGGGGAATTAAATTTGCAAATAGAATTAAATTTGCCAATCAGCTAAACTTAAAATAGGGAGATTATGCTGGGTTCCCTGGATGGACCTAGTGTGATCACAAGGTTTTTCAAATGTGAAGGATGGAGGGCAAAGAGTTACTATTCAAGTGATGTGGGTGAGGACTTGACCCTCCACTGCTGGCTTTGAAGACTGAAGGGAGCCATAAGCCAAAGAATGCAGGCAGCCTTTAGAAGCTGGAAAAGGCAAGGCGACAGATTTATTCCTAGATCCTCCAAAAAGGAGAACAGCCCTGCCGACATCTTTGTGTTAGCCCATTTAGACCCATGCTGGACTAAGGATTTCCACAAATGTAAGGTATTATCATTTGCTGTTGTAAGCCACTAAAATGGTGGCAATTTGTTACAGCCACCATAGGAAACTAATACATTTGCTTTACACATTTTGTCTAATACTGCAAAAGCAGAATAGGTAAGTGGTTAGAGCAATCAGGAAATTCAAGGATGTGGTCATATACCTCCTGGGACTCCAGTCAAATACATTCAGGAATACAATGCAAGAGTTTGGGTCTCTCCAAATACCAAGATTTAGATCACAATTTTGATAATTCATGTAATGATTGAAATAAAAATTACAAAGGCTGGTGAGAGAAATATCTTTTTCTTCAGAAATAACAGCCTTATGGAAGGTTTAAAATCAATTCTAAATTTTAGTTTCTTTGTAATGAATGGATCCTTTGAATCATTTTGTCTTTTACCAGATTGGAGGACATATTGAATGAAATATGAGGAAAATTCCACATGTGAATATAGATATTTTGAAAATGTACTAGTAATTATTCTCAACTTCAAGTTCTTGTGCAAAATTCCAGTACACATACTAAATTATAAATCCTGCTTACTGGGAATAATTAGAGTAATAATAAAGTATAACTAACTAGTCATTCTTTCTTATGTCTTTAGATGGACCATTTCCACATACTAGTTTACCTGGAATGTGCAAAACTGGTGCAGGAGTTAATGCCTATCTCTAACTTTTCTGCTCTGACCTGTTACTGTTCTCCCTTCTTTCCTCCCTCCTTAGCTCCTTACTGGGCTCAATGCCCTTGTTCCCCACCCCACAACCCCATGAGATTGATTGATCTACCTGAGACACACTTCCCTGGTTTTCCTTTAGCACTGCAGGGTGCCATTTTGGTATTCATTCCCTGATCTCATGCAAAGTGGTTGGAGGTAAAACAACCAGCCTGCCTTCTATCCTGTCCCTACCTCCCATGGCCAAGCCTATGGTAAGTGCTGACCCTTCTCCTGTTCAGCAATATTTTTGTCCCTACCTGAGATAAATCCCCTTTGGAGAGAGAGGCCAGATACTCTACATACATCACAAATTTCAAATTTTATCATCTCATTGATTCTGTCTTTATAGAGCATGCTGCCTTTATTGTTTCATTGATGTTGATAACAATGTATTTGTAAGAACCTTTTAAAGTTTGTAATGAACTCTAGCTTTCCTAGTGCTATTTTTTTTCTTTTTTTCTGTACAATCTTTTAGTGTTCAACTATGAATTCTTTTACCTTGGGGATTTTCAGAAACCAAATTTCCACAGTTGGTGAGAAACTGCTATATTGAATATATGAATTGATTACAGTGTGTGATATTTGAGATTTTAGTTAGGTGTTATCTCCTGAAACACCATGTTAATATTCATTGCCTTTTCAATGAAAATTATTTTTTAAATGGAACCATGGAGAAGATTCTAAGGGAACTGCTCCCAAGCAGCATAGCACAGATTAGACGCAATTTATCATTTTGTTAAAAGAGAGCACAATTGTGTTTTAGATCCAGTTGGAAAACAGATGTATCACTGACGAAGTTTAAGCTGAGATACAAATACAAGACTGTCAAAACAGAAATCTCTGCACTGGAAGCATTTTTTTTTCCCTGTACAATTTTATCTATAGTGGGCTAGAAAGGATCTGGAGATTTCTGACCTGCACCTAGAGAAGTTTATGGATGGCAAAAATAAAAGTCTCTGAGTAACACAGGAGGCGTACTGATGACGGTGATGTTTCCTTGACTGCTGAGGGTGCTCCAGTCACTTCTTCCTCTTGAATGTGGCTGTGCTATGGTTAGTGTCAGGAAATCAGGCAGCATTCTGGGGAGCATAAAGACGATCCCAGACAAGTGAGAACAATTTGGGATAGACATTGCCTAAAGTGAGAACGATTTAGGATAGGCATTGCCTAGAATCTCTCATTCTTTGATGAGGTGCCACAATGGACAATCAGGTCCTTCTGCAATATAATTAGCTCCTTACAGTGGGGCAACCAGATATGCAAAGGGATAGTTATGATAAAACAACATTTATATAATAATTTATAATTTACAAAGAGATTTCACCAGTCAAATAAAGACTTTCAAATAAAAGTCTTTATTTGAAACCACAAAGTAAATAGGGGAGGGAGAATTACCCTCTTTTTATACAGGGTCTGGCACAAGTAATGCCCCCTTTTTACTACAAAATCTTTTATTACAAAATCACAAGCATGCAATTCTGTAACACAACAACATCACACTCAAGCACACCATATGATATTTTAGGTGAAATGTTCAAATTGCTGTCCATCTTGTGTGAGACATTCAGGTGCCGTACCAACCACACTCAATGGTGTTGCTTCTGCTGGACCCTGTAGATCTAGAAATAGAGATGGGTTGACTTGTCCCTATTGACACAGCTGCTGTGTGGGAGGACTGGGTCTCCTGCAGGCACTGTTGGCACCACATGTCACTCTACTGGTGAAGAGAGAATAGCTACCCAGCTCATCAGACTCACAGCAAAAGAGGATGCGAAACCCACAGCAAGGGTGGGGGGGTGTTTGTTCTTATGCTACTTACAGAGATCATTACAATAAAAGATGCTTTTTTTTTTTTTTTTTTTACAAGAGATGGCAAGGAGAGAAAGTAAGAGTGAGGACTGAAGAGCCTCATGTGAGTGCTGAGTGCCAATGAACCCATAAAGAAGGTATCCTGTTTTTACTCCCCGGATGTACTTATTCATTCAGTGAATAGAGCCTGAACAGCACCTTAGAACTGGAAGGAGGGCAAATACTAGCCGCTCTCCTCACACATGTTCGACATCGCTTGTCAACCATTCTCTTCCCTCTAAGCCTGGACATAGCCAAGCCACTGTCATCAATCAACCAATCTGAATTGATGTGACAAATGACACCCGTTTGCCAACCCTCTCCTAGATATTTGGGTAACTTTGCATACCTGTAATTCTTTTGTGATAGAAAAAAGGATGGGGGTTGGGGGTGGTGGGAGGTGACATGCAACATTATGGGAAACTGGGGCAAGCTCAGGTCCCCCAGCTGAACACTTGCTCCCATATTTCCACAGGCCCAGTGTCAGTAAAGACTTTAGTCCCTTGACAGATGAAGAGGTAAGAACGGGAAAGGTAAGGAGAAGTGTCACTCAGGTACAGAAGCCCTGGAATGGCACAGGTGCTCTTGGAAGCACACCTGGTGAGGAAAAGTTATCATAGCAATTAAAAAACAAAAACCAAACAAACAAGCCTTAAAAATGATAGTCAAAGTAAAACAAAGAGAGGATCACTGGCTGCTTGGAATTCATAAAGAAAAGGATGTAGCAGACACTATTTTTACATGTCTGGCTTATTCCTAAAGCCAACATAGGTTGACAATGATTTACTGGCTTCAGAACATAATTTGTAGCTGCTTTGCATCTCAACCTGAGTGTCAACTTAGCAGTGAATTGAACTTAACTAAGGTTAAATGCAAACTTCAATTTATTGTTAGGCTAGAGCCTGGAGTCAAAACAACCACTTGTTTCTTAGTTCAATCAAATACTTGGTTGATTCGGGAAGACAAAAACAATTGTTTGAGTGAATTGGTTGAAAAGATTGTGGCAGAATCCCAGCTCAGGCCCAGCCACAGAGCCTGTGGCCATGTCATCACGATTTTACTCCCCGCCGGCCCCCCCCCCCCAGACTGTGCTCTCTGAATGGCACCAATGTTTTGTGATTATCTGATGAGACCATTAGAAACCCTGAATGGCTGAGTTGTCTTTCCTGCCAGTCTCTTTTGCTCATAACTAAGCCTTATTATGTGTAAGAGAAAAAAAATACATTAAGTGGAAAGTGATAGAATTGAAAAGACAATGAACAGCTGAATTTAAATATATCTTTTCAATTTAGTGCTTTATTTAAGGGGTTCAACTCAGAGCTTAAAGACAGCATGCTTTCTCCAGCCCTCCAGGAAATCATGTCTGTTTCAAGAAGGTTGTCTCACTTGAGCCACTTATTTGCATAACCATTTAATGGAGAAGATAAAAGGCTGCATTAGGCATCACTACTTTGTCCTTAGTGGGACTCCATCCATTCTCTTCAGTTATCCACACTCTTTATTCTAAAGACCCATTGACTTCAGAGAGAGCTATTATTTCAAATGCAATCCTGTTAGATGTACAAAAGAAAAATGCTTAAATATCAGAAACCACTATCTAAGATAATTGCCCTTTGAGTACAAAGTAATAAAGCTGAGAATCTATATAGCAAAATTAGAAATGCTTCCAATGTGTTTAGCCTTGGGTTAAGGTCAAATTACTATTGCTTACCCATAAATAAACTTTTTCCTCTTTGTTTCACTGTTTAAAATTGTAAGGCACATTGACTAATTATGTAAATATTCTGAATATATAATATTCTGAACAATAGTGTGGGGTTTGGGCAGGTATAAAAGGGCCCAAATGCTACCTCCAAGAATTACATTCCCCCAGTACGTGCACCTACATCTCCTTTTATATTTGTTAGTACTTCCCACGTTACCTTAGTATTCAACCTGCGGGTGATTACCCTTTAGACTTCTGAGAATGTGGATCCTCTTGGGGCAGCTGAACAGCACTAAGGCAAAAACTATCAAATGTTCACAAGTTTGTTATAGTGTCTATGCTGAAGTATTTTAAAGTGCATTGAATTTAACATACAAATCTCTTGAGAAGTCAAAATTAAGAAATATGGTAAAAGTCAAAGGGACTTCAGGAAATCTTATTTATCCCATCATCTCTCTTTTTAGTTTCTTCCTTTTTAGCCTCTTCCACTATCCTTCAACATTCTAACTTACAATGAACAATCTTAAACATAATTTCTTTGAAAATATGTGGAATATTCCCCCCATTTTTCTTATGTTAGATTCATCATAACTTATTGCATTTAGTGGAGAACCTACCAACAAAAGGAGAACACGGGCCAAACAGAACCACGGGGAAGACGGTGTGAGGTGAGGACGACTCTGTGCCTCTGGGAGCAGGGCTGATAATTGTGCAGTAGGTGCTGTCAGTACGTGGAAACCGACGGGGATGGTGGGGTCATTTTAGGACTGCCCAGTAAGAAGGATGAAAATGACACTGAAAGTAATTTCCTTTTCTTTTAACCTACCATATTGACAAAAGAAAAAAGTTATAACAGGAAGATACATGGGAGTAGGCACTCATAACTTTTGGGCAATCATGTAAATTGATATTTTGCATAGAGTTAATTTTACCAATATCTATTAGAATTATCATGGTGCATACAAGAAATTGTACGGGTGCACTGCGCACTGTGCTGGCTCCTGTCTGAGGCTCACCTCTCAAAGAGGTTACCTATTCGATGAATTGGACCCTGCAATTGTCTCCTCTCCCAGATCATGCATTTCCCCTTTATGCCATACCATTAAAAATTTGATACAGAAATCCCACCTCTAGGAATTCTTTATTTTATTTTTTATTTTTATTTTTATTGTTGTTCTTGTACAGTTTTCTGTCTTTTACTCCCATCCCAGCCCACCGCCCCAGCCCTCCCCACCTCCCTCCCATTTCCACCCCCATCCTAGTTTTTGTCCATGTGTCCTTTATACTTGTTCCTGTAAACCCTTCCCCTTTCCCCCTGAAATTCCCTCCCCTCTCCCCTTTGGTGACTGTCAGCCTGTTCTCAATTTCAGTGTCTTTAGTTATATTTTGCTTGTTTGTTTTGTTGATTAGGTTCCTGTTAAAGGTGAGATCCTATGGTATTTGTCTTTCACTTCCTGGCTTATTTCACTTAGCATGATGCTCTCCAGTTCCATCCATGCTTTGTACAGATTCAGGTGTGTGCAAAGATCTATGAAGATACTCCTTGCGGCATTGTTTAGTAACAACTGAGATAAACAGTAGTAGGGAGATGGTAAAATAAACAAAATAAGGCATACACAGGGTAATGCTGCATGTAATCAATCATCCTATAAAATGAGGCAGCTCTATATTTACTGATATGGAACAATTCTTGCTTCAGTTATCTATTGCCACCATAATATCAAGTAACACATCATTTCACTGTCAGTCGCTTAACACGATAAGCATGTATCTCACTCATGAGTCCATGCATTGGTGACACAGGCTGGACATTTCTGGTTTTAACTGGTTGTTGACCAAAGCAATCAGAGAATTTCCTCCCATTCCACTACCAAATGTGCCATCATACCAGCATCAGTGCCCATCTATTCTGCCTTCCCTTGGGTCATAGGGGGCGCACTGTGCTGGCTCTTGTCTGAGGCTCACCTCTCAAAGAGGTTACCTATTCGATGAATTTGACCCTGCAATTGTCCCCTCTCCCAAATCATGTATTTCCCCTTTATGCTATACCATTAAAACACACACACACACACACACACACACACACACACACACACACACACACACGCTGCACTGATTTGCATGTAAAACAAAACACTTTCTTTCTGTAGACCCATGGACACAATTCCCTTTTTTCTTTTTTAGCAAACTCCTGAGCTGCGCATACTCACCATCTCCATTTCCACACCTTCCATTCTATCTTGAACCTTCTCCAGTCAAGCTGTTGTCATCCCCAATCCATGGATATTGCTTTTGCCAGTGCCTCCAGGGATTTCCATGTTATCTCATTGAATACTCCCTTCTTTGTCCTCACCTTACTTAGCCTCCTGGCAGTATTTGGCATAGTTCACTGATCACTCCATCCTTCTTGAAACTCTTTCCTCTCTTGGCTGTTGGTCAACAACTCTCCTCACCCTCTGTCTACCTCCCTGGTTACTGCTCCTTTTCTTTGGCTGGATCCTCTTCATCTTCCTGACCCCTTCCTATTGCAGGACTCCAGGACTCAGTTCTCAAATTTGTTCTCTTTTTTTCTTCATTCATTTCCTAAGCAATTTTATCCAGTCCCATGGTTTTAAATACGAATTATGTGTTGATGGAGCTCAAATTTGTTCAGCCTTTCATTTTATGAGAGGTATTCCCTTTCTTTCTATTTTTTTCCACTGTGGAAAAAAATGCAATAAATATCTCTATGCATATATCCTGCATTAATATTGATTTTGCTTCTTAGAAGAAGCAGACAGTTGGGTGAAAGAGTGTATGTACTTTTAAATTTACTACCTATTATTAAATTGCTTTTTAAAAGATGGCAGTATGTCATAGTTTCAGCAGAAATCTACAAGTATATAATTTTTCTTGCAATTCTGCCATTATTAGGCATTATCATTTCATTTTGTGTGTCTGATAGATGTAAGGAGATATCAACTTTTCCTAACTAGATGGCAACAGTGTCTGTGGTGTGACTGACTGACTAAAATAATTGAGTGAAAGACAGTGGAGGGTTATAACTGAAATAACAAATCTGTATTGTACCCTGTAAAAGAGGAGGAGGTGGTAAGATGGATGTTCGTTAAAGGCCTTAGTGGAACAGCTGATCAAACTTTCTAATGGGAGGAAGATAATGGCTCAGAGATTTTTGCAAATATAATAAATGTCCACCTTAGGCAATTAATTGTATTCTAATGGCAGGTTCAGCTGAAAGTAACAGAGACCCATAACAACAATGGAAAAACGTAACTCATACAATAGTCCGGGAGTAGCAGTTCAGGGCTGGTCAGGCCCCACTAGTGCCAGCTTTTTCTGTCTGTGGCTACAACACATGTGGCTTCAGTCCCCAAGGTCTCCTCCCAGTCAGATACGGCTGCCGGAGCTCTAGCAGTCACACTCTCAGGAAGCAGCAGAAACAAGGGATAGAAGAAGGGCATGTGTCCTCTTTTGAAGAACATTTCGGGAAGTGCTGCACACTAATTCTACTTAGCTCATTGGCAAGATCAGGAAATGTCTTATTCCAGATGCCCTCCTAGAAATCAGGGGTTATTTTCCCAGTGTGAATGAGAAAAATAAAATAAAATAAATGCAAAAGTTAGGAATGTCTGCCATAGCTGTCACTGGGTCTCAAGTGGAAATTGCTGAAGAAAAGACTTAATTAAAATAATGATGACAAGTCCCTGGGTTTGTATTATTACACAGAGCCTTAGATGGGAACTGTCTTGAAAAAAAAAAATAGACATGATTGTGCTAATTTATACCACACATACCAAACTAGTGGTTTTTAATGGGATGATTTTGTCCCCAAAGAGACATTTAGTAATTTCAGACATTTTGACTCATCCCAACTGGGAGAAAGAAACAGGAGCAGATGCTACTGGAATTGTACGTAGAGGCTAACATCCCCAATATACCAGGCAGCTCCCGCAACAAAGAAGTGTCCAGTCCGTTCAAAATGTCAATAGCACTGAGGTTAGAGAGGCTGCCCTGAACAATCCACTAAAGCTTGGGTCAAATTTCAGGGGCTGAGTAAACATCCATGTGCATCCGCAATTTTGAGTGATTAAAATAATTAAATCTCATATTTCTTTGGTTTCACTTGTGTTTTAAAACCTTCATTTGATCCATTAGGCCAGAAATTAAGTAACTTCTCAGAAGCACAGTGATCTCCTTTTAAGTGGAATTTTTATGCAGCTGTGTGACATGTCCATTTCAGAACCAATTTTAGCCCTTTTGACCCCCCTACCTTCCTAAACTGCCCTGAAATAAATGAGTAAAGGTTTCTTCTTTCTCATTCCCTCTCTCTGAACGTAGTTTGTGTGTTATGCAATGATCATATGTTGAAGTGTCTGAATCTCCCTGTAGATCACAACCTCCTTTAAATGAAGGGCAATGTTTTATTTGTCTTTGTATTTCTAGTGCCCAGTGCAGAATATGCACCTTGGCAGTGCTCCAAAGTAGGTATAGAATGGAACTGTACTCCTGTTTTTCACTGGGCCTTTCTTCATGCCATCTCTAGGTGAGTCTCTTGTCTTGACACCTACAGCAAAGATCGTATTGCTACTTACGTTATGCACAGTGCTCCTCATTCTGGTATTTTTATCTAAAATCCACAGAATAAGAAGACTCAGAGAGCACAGGCTGACGTGTAGATAGCTCAGTTCCCCTGCACCTTTTCTGGCTAAGCTGCCTCCCTGCGATCCTACTGTCTCCCCATTATCGCCAGCTTTCAAATATAAGTATGGACTAGAAACTCATCAAAATGGTTTTTGTTGTTTCCTCCCAAAACTGTGTATGTGCCATTTTGAAATTTTCTTGAGAAAAAAAAGTGATGTAACTTGTCACAGAGCTGGCAGGTTGGGTGCAAGGAGGGTGAGGTAAGAAGATGGAGGAGGCAGGAAGCCATTGAGATAAAAATGTTGGCAGGTGTGGGAGCGGAGCAAAGAGAATGCTGCAAACTGGTATATGGTATTAATTCTGAATTTTGGTTGGTGAAAAGGTTAACAGTCAGGGGGTCCATTATTCACACATCCTTTACTAGGTTCCTATTGAAGGTTCTTCTGCCTAGACCTTATGTAAGGTGATTTCTCTTTCACTAAGAGAGTACTGTACCCAGCAGAACTCAGCCTATTCCATTTTGAGATTTTCTTGAGAACAACTTATAATGTCTCACTTCTAATAGGTAGAGGAGAAGGACCTTCTCATAGCACTGTGAACAGAGCCAGTTCTTTCTGAGCACTCATCCATCTCCATGGTTCTGAGGGATATTGGGGTGAGGATCTATTTAATGAGGTAAATAGCTAGTAAATATTTTACTTTTAAGGGTCAGCAATACAGTATCCTCTGTATTGCTGCAATACCCTCTGCCAAGGCTTACCGAATGACCATGCAGGCAGTCTTAACTGATCAAGCCCATTCATTCATTCATCCATTCATTCATTCAACAAGCATGTATGCATATGTACATTTATTTAATATTTACTGAGCTCCTACTAGGATCTAGATGTTCACAAGGATTGTAAGACATTTGAACATGATTCTGCCATAATGCAAGTGAGAAGATAAAGCATAAAAAGTGATACCATCATAAGACCAACCATGCCTAAAAGCTTGGAGAAGTGGTATGGAATTAGTGTTGGTGAGTTCAGAAGAATAAGTGGCTCTTCAACATGGATTCCAGAGGTCAGGAAAAAGTTCATGAGATGTGGCACATTGAACTGCAACTTTCAGGATGGGTGGGATTTGATCATACCTTAGGGTGCTACATATGCAGTTCTGTCTTCATGGGATGTTCTATTGCCTAGCAAAATCCTCTTGGTTTCTTACATTTCAGATTAAAAATTACTCCCTCAGGGAAGCTTTACTTGACCCATCAAATGAGGTATGTGCTTCTATTACATCAACATCACAATGCCTTGTACTTCTGCGTAGTACTTAACTAAAATTGGAGTTCAAAGCTCCTGAACTAGAGACCGTCCTGAAGACTGTGATCACAATCAGAATACCATCCTGCTGCAGAAACTTCTAACTTTTTTTATAATTCATTCTTCTTTTCTTGCTCATCTGTGGATCCCCCAAACCTGTTAAAGTTTCTGGAAATGAACAGATGCACCATGAATATTTGCCCAATAAGTAAGTAAGTTAGTAAGTAAGTAAGTAAGTAAGTAAGTAAGTAAGTAAGTAAGTAAATAAGTAAGTAAGTAAGTAAATAATAGGCAGAGAGAGCAGGTGGGTTTTCTTCAGGTTAATAACAGTATAAGCAAGGTGTGAAGATGACAGTGAGCATGACATGCTGTGAAGTTCCTGAGTAGATTTCATACCATGCCTGCACGGTGGAGCAGTGGGTGGATTGGTTGAAATGGTAGGTTGACTCTCTTTTTCTTTTGGTCATGGGAAGCCTTTGAAATTTTGGGCTGTGGAAATGACGCACTGAAATTGGCATTTTAGGAAAATTAATCTCATATTGCATAAATTTGATGGGGAAGAGGGTTTGTGGAAATTAAGAATCTTAATAATTAATAGAAATGGCTCTGCCTTCTAAGGTCCTGGAATAGGAGTTAGTTTATTGAAGAGTGACTTGAAGTTTCCAAACTAAAGATAGCAACAAGGGTCTCATTCCTACCTCATTGATACATGGTGATAACAATCTATATATAAAAAGGAGAAGCCCACCAGTCAGTTAATTCTGTTAGGATGCTCAATGTACTAATCAGACAGCTCTCTCATCTGGTAAATTGCACACTGAAGCTAATTTCAGATTCAGAACAAAATTTACTTCCTTTCATGGGTTCTACTGAATTGGAATGTCCTTAAGAACTTCTCAGATTGTAGTGTCTTCCCCATCTCCCACCCTCACCCCTACCTCTCCCTGCTTTAATTCCCTTCCACTTCAGCTCTCTCACTTCTGGCTCACATGTGGGAAATGGATGTGGTTCTAAAACCTGCCAAGTGTTTATTCATAAAAGAATATTCTAGAGGCAGAATGGAGCCAAGGCATCCTGAACATAAGGATCATGGTCAGAACACCACTCCTGGCTCCTTCCCCTCCCCTGGGGTGGCCCTTCAACTGCACCATTAGCTCCTGAGGGCAGGCTTCAAATGTCATCCTTGCATCTCCATACTCTAGTCTGCAATTCGTGCAGAATTCCTCCTCAGTCATTTATCAGGCACTTAAGAATGGGTCAGACATTCGGATGCAGTTTCCAGCTATCACCTAGGAATCAAAGAAAGCCTATAAGGACCCTGTAGAACCAGGACACTTTTATAATCAAGGTGGACTCAGCCTACTGATTGTGGTGCAAAGATGAGAACACCTTCAATGACCTTCAAATTGTTCCTCTGCTTAATAGCAGGAGAGTTTCTTTGTTTATAACCTTACCCTCTTCCTCTTGTGCTGTTGACAGTCAAACAGAGAGAGGCTTCTGTGTTCTGGTCCCACTTTAGGCAGATTTGGCTCCCAGCACTTTTAGTCGTTTGACCAAATTCATAACATCCAGTCAGTCTCCTTACTTGGGAGGTGTTGTGGCCGATGATACTGATTCCAAATCAGAGCTGCAGTAGGGTTGACAGAAATAAGGGGTTAAAATGTCTTATTCTGTGATCTGAAAATAGTCTTATAGATCTATTAAGATTTCTGAAAATGACTCTCCTATTACACTACATGTGGAATTGCTCACCTTGTGTGTATTATACACACACGACAAGCACACGAACGTCATGTTTGTTGTTGATGATCACACCAGCCTGCCCTGCAGATACGATTCCAGTCATTGTCAGGGCTGGAAGAGCAGAGGCAAGAGCATGAGGATTAGGTTCTAACTTCCCAATAATTTAATAGGCTTTACTCTTCTCATCTGTAAAGTGAGAAGTTGGACTAGAGCAACTCCTAAGAGCACTTCTCACATTCAAATGCTTTTATTTATCAGTCTGCCAAAAAATACATCATCACCTGCCAAATACGCACTCAGCACCCACGTGTTACACAAGCTCCCCCAGGTGCTCTTCCATGCCTTTATGACTTCAGCCTCTCACTTCCCAGGCCTCCTCAAAGCATTCTCGCCCACTATTGCCAGCTCCTTTCTAAAAAAATGACTTTCTCTTACAACTTCTTTTATCAGCGCTCTCCTCTCTGCTTCCTTTTACTGCATTTAAATCATATTGGTATCTAATATCTTCTGTCTGACATCCACTAAAAATGCATATTTATTAAATTTATTTCAGGCATTCCTCAAACATATATTAAGCACCAAATGTTTTCCATATCTTGTGCTACATTGCAAGTTTACGAAGACAAAAAAATTGTGATTCTCATGAAGTACAATGAGCTCATGACCTAATGGAGATGGGGTCAGCAGAATGACTTGCATGGGCCTTCAACACTTTTGCCATCATGGGCCTCTTCTTCCTCTAAGCACTATTAAAAGTGGCATTTTTATAACAGTTGGTATAAAGACAAAATTTTTGTATTTCAACATTTTATATTAAAACATTTTCTTCAACCCAAAAGGTTTCTGTGTTTTGTGTTGCGTGTGCGTGTAAGTGTCTACTATGCCTAGTGGATACATCAGCCCTGCAGAAGATAAAGTGAATGATCACAGTGCAGTGTGGTAATTATGAACATGCCCTGTGAACAAGCAATTCCACTAGACCTATACCCATGAAAAATTCAGTTTTTTCTTCTGTGGGGAGAGAGGGACAGAGCAGAAATAAACCTGGAAAGCTAGAAATTATAGATTAGGGCTCATGGAAATCCCTCTTTACTGGGTTGGTCTTCTATGACTTTGAAGTTCCTCCTTTTCATTCACTCATTGAATATC
Source organism: Anoura caudifer (assembly GCA_004027475.1). Taxonomy (NCBI): domain Eukaryota; kingdom Metazoa; phylum Chordata; class Mammalia; order Chiroptera; family Phyllostomidae; genus Anoura; species Anoura caudifer. Next base: position 175,772 of record PVKU01000814.1, on the reverse strand, counting down.
CTCTATGTTCCAGGCACTGTTCTAGGGGCTTGGGTTACATCTGTAAGTAGAACAAAGTTTGTTTTCCTAGCCTATCTGTCACATAAATCTGTGTCTGAAAATACAGGTTTCTAAAGTACATTATTTCCTATGCTGTACATTGGAAGCAAGGGACAGATGCATTTTCCAATGGGTTGAGGGTAAATAGATACCAGTACCCAGAGCTGTCTGGCAATGCTCAGTAGGGAATGCTCCAGCCTACTAAGAAGGTGGCACCTGAGGGGCAGTTCATATCATTACTTAAAGACAGCTTCCTGAACCCTAATTGCTGTTCTGAAGCACGCTTGGCAGGGGGAGGGGTTCCTTGCAGGTGCTTTATTTCTCTAGGAGTTGCAGGTTAAATATACCTGTTTCATATTGATGTAACAATTGCAACATTTTTTTTTGCCTTAAAATAACAATCCTGGTTCCATTTAGGTTTTAATGGGAGGATGGATGACCTAATTTTATTTTTAAGGTAACAGGTGGAAGCTTCCAATTTTCTTCATGGGAGAAAGTAAAAGAACACCAAATGTTCTTTGTTAGCAGAGAAAACTCAAAGCATAGCTAAATCAAATAATACCATTTATGAACTTATCGCAACCGGGAGATACAAAGAGGACTTTGAAATTTAAGACAAATAATCTCACAATAGGTCTAGTCCCTTGCCTTAGCCATTCATTTAGATGATTTTTGTTTTTGTTCCTTTAAACTGGTAGCTATTCAGGAGACTTCAGTGTTACATTCCTATTATTTTAGACTCTAGGCTGGCTGTTCTCATTGTTTCTAAAGTTGTAGAGAAAATCGTGGGCTCCTGATGGGAAGGAAAGGAGGACAGTAGATGGTACACCAATGAAGGAGCTGCATCTTCTTTCCAGGCTGACACATAGAGATCAATCCTGTGGAAGGGGTGGAGGGCCATCAGATGAGATGCTGGTATGGATGGAGGTGCTGTCAATCTCCATTCTAGGTCTTCGCTATCTCAGAGTGCTTTTATGGTCTACACACACACCATTCCTTCTGGGTTCATTTCACAGTACCGAGTATATGATCAAATTTAAAGAATAAAGAGTCATCTTTTATTGGGTGCTGATGGCACCAACTGTTATAGAACAGAGTCATTTTTTGACAAAAAACTACTTAAGGAAGTCTAAATATCTCTTACTTGTAGTAACATTGTTATAATCAATAAGCAGACTTTTAAAAACAGAAACCTCCCACTGAGGTTTTAATTTGAAGTGCAGTGTGGATGGTTTGGGGCTTATACCATGAAATAATAAAGTATAATTACTCTTAATTAGTACATTTCCATGACTTGCCATTTCACTATGATTTCTTATTTTATAATGTGATTAATTATAGATTGACAGTGAAAAGAAATACAGACTTATATGCCCAAGGCTTACAGAAATCAGTTATTACATTTAATAGCCTAAAAATGTGGGATGTTCTTCCATTCAGGTTTTTTGTTTTGGGGTTAGAGTTAGCTGGAATCCTGGGGGAAATGTGGCAAGGAGAACCATATTAAGTTGAAACTTCCCTGTGTCTTCTTAGTCCACTGAACTTTAGAGTGTAAAAGAAAGCAAAATTGGTGAAAACGCATGAGGGAATGGCAGCTTTGGCTGTTTACCTTTTAGTTGCTGATATTCTTCCAGTTGAGGGCCTCTGTAGGGCCCCGGATGTGGCCCACAAGTCATACGAGTGCTGTAAGCCCAGGGATCAGGCCAAGTAGCCTTCACAAGACACACCAGTGAGGCAGAGGCAACAGGGAATGTTAAGTGCATTTGCCATTGGGTAGGTGGTGTGAAGAGCATTTTTAAGAAGGTTCTAAAGGAGCTGGAAAAAAATGATTAGCACAGCTCTTCACACATTCCCTCTCTGAGGAGATACCATGAAAGAGACAAGGAGACTCATTTGCAGTAATTAGAGATACAGTGTTGTCTGCACATAAATATTTTAGATTTCAGTGCATGTAATGGGTTTGTCATGAATATCAAAATGGAAGGAATGGAAATGAATGTCTGCACTGATTCCTGACACAAGGAGATCTCAAAAGTCAAAATAGACAGTTCTGACAAGAACATTGATTTTGAGACCTTTGAAAAGCACATGCAATGAAGAAGGAAAAAAACCCTACCCAACATATCAAGTTTTACAAACCATCACAGGCGATTAGAGAGAGAAACTGCATGACATGTGGCAAAATAAGATAGATGTAAATGTGGATATAAAATCCAATTTAGGTGCATGCTATACGTGGTTTCATTAGACAGAAAATGTCTAAGATGACTTCTCTATCCCCAAGGCTTCCCCTGTGGAAAGGAAAATCTAAGAATTATGAGAAATGAGTGGTGCTTCTTTCACTTATTGCTGATTTACAACTGAATTTGATTCAAGATGCTGAAAAACCTTTGAATAAATTAGATCTGGGCTATCTAGTGAAGAATAATAATGATGCCACCAACGTTTTAGATATTGTAAACTTATTTTATACACCTTTCCAAGCCGAGAAAATAATTATTTAGACAGAAAATGACAGTGCTTGCCCATAATTAAGTGTGCTCACAATAACCATACCTTCTAGGCTTACAAACAAATGCATCATCATCATCATCATCATTATCATCATCATCATCGTCATCATTTCTTTAGAGCCTTCATGGCAGTGTTTACAAACACTGGTTTTCAGTGCCCAAGCTTGACTTTACTTCCATGGAGACATTAAACTAAACTTTTTTGGCCAGAAGCCCTGAAGAAAACTTATAGGTCATCACCTATAAGTTTTGATACTGTAGTTCAGTATCAATCAAGGAAATATATCTTCTTCATTATCATGTCAAGCAACTCCAATGTTTCAATTTACCTTTATGAAAATCTGTTTTAAATTGTGGTAATCACAATTTGGTTGTCTGAATAAAAATCTAAAATACGTAGCTAGAACATATGCATCTTGCATAGATCACATATTGTTGTTTGAATGCATTATCTATTTCAATATTAGGGACTGATAAATTCTATAAGTGTGTTAAGTAGTACTAGATGGTCATAAATCCTCCTGAATCCTAAGTCAATATTGGAAACCATGGGATACATTTTGCTTTTCACCTAACATTATAATAAATTGTGGACATGTCTTTATATTTATAAATGTTTACAAACACAACAATGATCCATTCACTAACCATAATTCCAAGATATTAAAATTTCTGAAAACTAATTAACTTGGTATTAAAACATAAACTAACCTAAACTTGTTTGGGAGCACAACCTGGCCTGAACTAAGCCTCCTTTTTGTTCTTTAACTCACTTAATGTAAATATTAGTATTGCTATAGGAATATCAATGTGCCTAATTACAGGGTACTCTGTTAGAGCTTCCATGTATTATAAAGAACATGTACCATAATAAGTTTCTAAAATCCAAAAAGTTCTGAATCCCAAAATATATCTGGCCACAAAGTTTTGTTAAGGGATTTTGTTGTTGTTGTTGATTCCTTTAATCTGTGTATAAGATAGGAATTTCAGTGCCAAGATATGGTATGCAGAAAACATTACTTTTTGTTTCTTTTAAAACAATTTGAAATTGAATCTGACTCCCCCAAAGCCATCGGTCATGGTTGGAATACCTTCTCTCTCTGCAGGTAACTCCCAGAGACAGAAGACATACATGATGTCCACAAAGCAGGGGGAGATCTTCTGATATGTTTTCCATCATGGTGGTCATCTAGTTCCCCCTCAGGTAACCAGCTCACCCTTATTTGCCCAGAACTTTGCTGAGTTTAGCACTGAAAGTCCCATGTCCCAGGGATGGTGCTAGGCACTCAGGTGGTTGATCACTACAGCCCTTACTCAAGCCTACTGTGGACCCACAAAGTTTGCTGACTACTATTGTTGTTGTTAGAATCTTGTTCTACTGACATACATCACACAGGTTATAGGTCTGTCCCTTCCTTGGGACACAACCAAGGAGTGGTTCTGAATCTCGGGTGTTCATGGGAGCCACAGGTCTCCTCCCCCCTCCCCACAACTTCCCCCTTTCCTTGTCTCCAAAAGCACTCACCTTCTTCCATCCTTCACTAGGACTCTTCCCATTATCTTTTCGGTGAACTTACACTTTTACCAGTGACAGGAAGAACATTAAATTTGTGCAGCCTCTGCTTTCCTTCCAGTAAAAACTATCTGTGGCACAGGAGCCCAAAAAGCCTACTTAAAACAAGAGAGAAAGAAAACAAGGGAAAAGGACTTGGGGTCATGGACAACAGTGTGGTGATTGCTGGGGGGAGCAGGGTTTAGGGGGACAAACATCTCTTCAGTTGTTTTATACTTCACAGTACTCTTTCACGTACACTATTTCATAGCAGAGTAGGTATTATTATCCTTACATTTAGTTGGACAAATAAAGACTTGGAGGAGTTTAAATGACATTAACACTTGCACCCCTCAGGTAGTATTTTTGGGTAGTTTTTAAAAATTTTAAAAGTAAAATATTGCCATCCAAATTGTTGCTTTAGATCCTTAAATTGAGAACTTTTTTCTTTTTAAAAATACTTTTAAAGATTTTTCTAAGACTTGATATCTCCAAAATATGCGTTTGACACTATATAATGAATGCAAATGCAAATAATCTCTTTAAAAGCATACTGCTTTTCTACTTTTGTCAGACAACAACAGAACCTTAAATACAACTAGCCACAAACACTTCCAGTACACAACTTATAGGAATGTCACCTAGATACAGTAACTGGAATCCCAGACAAGAATGGATTCTTTGATCTGGTAGGAGGTGTACAGGTGCTTGGATGACAGCCCAGCATTTGTTTCCACTTTTTTCTTCCTAACAGTATTTCAGATTTGTTCAGGTATCTACTCTCTTCCATGAAACTCAGGAAAAACTGATTTCCAGGAGTGAACCTAATTGTTCTAAAGTCAATACTACCCCTCATCCAAAGAATTGGTTGGATCTGACATGGCATGGGATCCAATTCTGTCTAATAAGACATAGGAAAGATTTGCTGGAAGCTTCTGAAAAGCTCTTTTACACACTTAAGAAAGACACAGGAAGACAGTTTCTCACTTCCACCTGATGGGAATAAAAAAAGAAGGATGCCCAACAGTATGTGCAGCCATCCCACAGTCCTACAGGAACCTGCCTGAGATGATGTTCATGGCACACTAGGGAGCCAGAAGTACCTGGGTCCTTGATAAAATCACGAATCATTGGATCAACCAATGTTGAAGCTTATTTTACCTCTGGACTTTCCTCTATATAAACTAATATTTGTTCTTATTCTTCAAGTCCACTGGAATTGGGTTTTCTAGTTGCAGCGAAAAGCATCCTAACTGATCGAGAGACCTATTCCTCCTCCAGTCTGTCTTCCTTTTACAGGTGAAGAAATAAAGGTCAAGAGAAGCCACATACAACAAAGGTCTCACAGGATTAAATGTCAATTTATAAACCTGAAACTAATTGTAAAAACTATTGTAGCGATGGCTTTCAACAGAGGTTGGGAAACTGATTTACAGTGCAGTCTCATTAACACTTAGAAGAAAGCTTTAAATTAGAGTTTACTCTATAGGGAACCTCAGACAACTTCAAGGGGCCTCCTACATTATATCTGCAGCTCATGCACCTGGGATGTTCCAGACAACAACATATTCCATTTAACCACCTTTCTCATAAACCAAGGGCCAGTCCTAAGAAGACATCTTATTTTCTGTCTTCAATACTTTCTCTTTCTTAGTTCAAGTATTAAAATCAAGGAGCCCATAAAGCAGCCCAAATTGGAGAAAGTTTGGACCCCAAAGACCCCAAAACCTCCATGGGCCCAAAGATTTACTCAGTAATATTTGTCTTCAAACCATAAAGTTCCCAGAAAGCTCAAAACGTGTTGCAAATGGAAGCCTCACCTACCCCCAGTGTTAGATGTCTCAGAACCCTCAGGTTTATGCTTTCTCCTCTCTTTTTCCCCTTGTCTCATCTCCCCACCTCTTCCTCCTTCACCCGTCAACCCTTGATCCAGCCTTATAGTAGCTGCCACTATGGCTTAAGGAGGGGAAGGACAAAAATGAGTGATGCAGTGATTGCCACCTCCTGCCCCAAGTCTTAGTCCCAAGGAACTAATCCATCCCTGAGTCCTATGTCTGCTGTGCTTCCTGACTCTGCAGTCTCCATGTCTCCTTCCTCGATGGTTCTGGATGACACCAAGGTTCTTTCTGAGAAAAATGGAAAAATGGAGCCAGCAACCTCGCAACCACCAACCACAATCACTTTGTGTCAACACAATTAATCTGAAGTCAGTCTTCAAGTAGGTGGCACATGGCCCTGTTTGCCATCTGCCTTTGGGAGAGAGGCAGGCCTCCTTCAGGATCTCTCTGCTGCTCCTTATCATCTGAATCTTTAAAAAAATTTAAGCCCTGGCTGTTGTAGCTCAGTGGATTGAGTGCGGGCCTGGGAACCAAAGGCTCGCCGTTGGATTCCCAGTCAGGGCACGTGCCTGGGTGGCAGGCCATTTGCCAGCAGGGGACTCACAAGAGGCAACCATACATTGATACTTCTCTCCCTCTCCCTCTCTTCCTCTCTCCTTCCCTTCACCTCTAAAGATAAATAAATAAAATCTTTTAAAAAATTTAATGTTAATAGATGGACTTTGAATTAAAAATAACTTTCTGTATTATTTCACAACCTGTTTCTTTGTTTTAGTTTGTGGCAATATGTGAAGAGAATAATATGTGGTGGATGTGGAGAGGAGTATATTCCTTTTAAGGAAGTTACAGAAATTCTTTGTTCTGCAGACCAGCACCAAAACACGAAGTTGTAATTATTTTTCATTGATTGTGTTTTGAGACTTTTCTCACAAGGCTTAAAGGGAGACGGTTCTTCTATGAGGGACACTGGCAGAATCAGAGGCATGTGCTGTGCTCAGTGGACTGTGCTGGGAGCTCCTTTTTATCCAGCACATGTAAAATGATGCCACTGTTACTTATTGCTTCCCTGACTCTATCTTCCCCATCCTTAGGCCTTAAAAGTGAAAAATGATGGAGAACAAGAGAGAAGGAGGTGTGCCTGGCAACCATTGCCAGGAAACAGGTTTCACTGAAACTGTAAATTAGAAAGACAACTCACTTACCAGAGAGGGGTTCATATGCAATGCTGAAAAATCTGCCAGTGTGGAGGACATCACTACCTTTAGTTTCAGCTTTAAAAGTATAATTTATGTTTGTTAATTACTGAGAAGTATAAATAAGAAAAGAAGGATCATAATGCTAAATATAATCTCTGCTAATGTTTTTCTCATATAAATGTTTTCTTATATAAAACTAGTAAATGTACATGGTAAAACAAAAATTAAACAGAAAACAGAAAGTAAAAGTGCACTTATCTAGGCTTCTGAAAACTTTCATATATGTGTATGCATATGTACCCTTTTTATTTACATGAGATAGATAATGCTGCTCAGTTTTTTTCTTGCATCTGGGGTTTTCACTCTTTGAAACTCTACTTCAATATTTTAATTCAACTCTATGGTTATATCATATTTTAGTGAAATATGATATATACCAATATACCAATCTTCTTGGCAAATGTATTGATAGACATTGTTTTCAATGAACGATTAAGGAATTTTTTAACACTTTAGAATCAAAATAGGGATCAAAAATGACATCACCTCAATGATTACTTACTAATTTATTCATCTATTCAGCAAGCAGTGTTGAGCATCTAGCACAGAACCAGGCACTTTGTTAGGTGCTACGAATCAAGTAGGATAACTGTCCCTGCATCGGATGGGTCATAGCCTAAGGAAGGAGACAGCTCACTACCAATAATTGCTGTCCCTTCTAAGATTCGGATAAGCAAAGAGAGCTGTAGTTGCAGAGATTGGATGCCCAGAGTGAACCTAACATGAAGGGGTTAGTGAGGAGGAAGGCTCAGAGAAAGCCACAGGTGGGAAGGCTAAGAGACATAAAGCAGCTCAGCGTATTCAGGTTACTGCAAGAATCTGAGAATAGTCAGAGCGCAAGTTTCATGAGGGGGGACTGAAGAGACCTTAAGCTAGAACGGAGGCTGAGGTCAAAGCCATGTCAGAAATGCCCTGAAGTTTGAACTTTATCCTAAAGGCATGGAGAGCCAACTGATGTTCTAAGTATTTAGGTGAGAAGGAAATTGCTGAGTAACATGATCATTTTTAGAGACTCTAAGGAAAAAAGAACAAAGATAAAAGATAAAAACGGACATTTTCTGACTACAAGCTAGTTCTCAGCATAGGAAAAAGGGAGTAAGAGCTAAATGAGAAACAGACCGCAGACAGAAAAAATGAACATGGTCGGGACTGAGATTATGAATAAGGTACCAAATTGCAAAAGGGCAGTTAAGAAAGGTAAGTGACATTTTTGTTAGAGTATTATAACTTAAATCATTTCAATGAATATTAACTCTTAATAAATATATTTTTTTATGACATGAATTAGGTAAGACCAACCGTGGCAAAGGAAAACTGGGATTGCTCTCAGTGTTAAACTGGGGCCAGCTAATTTGGGGGAGTATTTACAACACGGAAATGAGAAAACACTACACATCAAGTTTTGGTTTTGGCTCTCCCCATTCCCTCCCCTCCAGAATGCCTGTTAAACATTTGTCAGCCTGTCACTGATCCCTCCTCTCCAGTGAAGGATCAGTGAAAATACCAACAAATTTATTTCTGTTGGAGACTCCATATTATTCCCATGCCCCCTCCCAAGTCCTAAAATCCATTTCACATTTCAAAAAATGCACTATAAAACACATCATTGTATTTTTAAAGGGATAAAAAAAAGAAAAAGCCTAAAGACTCATGCCCAGCCCTGGTGAAGACCAGGTAACTAATTAATGGTGATTGTGGGAAGTCTCCATTTTCAGAACTTTTTCCCACAGGTGAGAGGAAATGGGCACACGGACATCAGCCCATGGGAGGCCTGAGGTAATTCTGATGACTCACAGGAAAGCAGTCCAGCTTGTCTGGCCAGTTTGGGGATTGTTTTTCTTACAGCAGGTTTGGAACTACTAAAGTCTCCTCTGATCACACAAAGTTTCATTTCTTCCTTGAAATTCAAAGAGAGGTTTTGATTCTACTGCTACCATTTTGGGTATAATTTTATATCAGTGTCCATGACCATGCTAACAGAGATACCCCTGGCCTGTGAGTTCCAGAGCCAAAAGAAAACAACAGGCTTTTGATTAGCCTGTATCTACAGTAGCACAAGAGGTCATCAAGGCAGCAGTGGGAGGGGCCTGGCCATCCCCTCTTTTCATTCTCCTGAGGTGGGTGGCAGTGTGGGAGTTAGAATTGCGCCACTGAGTCAACTAGCCCAAGGCTGGTTAGGAGCCTGCAGTTTAGGTTGACATAATTACTTTATTGGCTCTGGTTCAAAAGACAAAAAAATAGTGACCATTTTACATCATCTCAGCCAGACTGAAAATTTCACCTGATTGTGAAAGTGCATGAAATGCTAGACAGAGCCTTGGATGTGAGTGGGAAGAGATAGGAGGGGGCGGGGAGAGCAGAGCTTCCTGGTAACTGGTTCTGGGCTCAGCTAGATTTCCTTTCTCATCAGCATAGAACCTGAGGACCTGCTGATGCACACGGAAGAGTGAGTCAGGTCTGGCTTTAAGGATGGTGTCCACCACCAGCACTCATTTCCTTATTAATATCACCAAATATCAGTTATAATGACTTTTATTTGGTGATATATCCCCTTCTCAGAAAATCTCTTTGCTTTAAGAGGTTTAGATGAACAGAGCCCACACTTAGAAAAATACCTTCCTGGCCTCTTTCCTGTGGAAGGGATGTTAAAAGATGTTACCACCAATCAGTCTTCTTCTCAAGTAACTTCTGTTTTAGGTGAAAACACAAGCTGATTTGTCTGGGACTTAATGCTTTCTGGAAAGCAGGACTTTTATGGTTAAAATCAGGAAAGTTTCTGGCAACATGGGATGAGTTGGTCCCTCTAGTTACAGTATTATCTGCTGAGGTGCTGAATGAGTAAGAGAGACAATAAACACTGTGGGAGATTGGAATCAGTCACATCACAGCAGCTTGGAGATTTGTAGAGTGCTCTGTATTTTACAGTGCACTTTCACACACAAGATCTTATTTTAATTTTATAACAAATTAAGGAAGGCAGAAGAGGTATTATTATTATTGCTTGAAGCTGCTGAAAAATGAAGCCCTCTTGCCCAAATACATGAGCACCACTGTTTAGTAACAAAAAACTTGGGTGTCATCTCTGCCTCTCTGGAGTGAGGTGGGTATGAGTAAATGACCAAAGTCTGGTGTTCTTTCTATAGCACTGTGTTGTCTCTCTAGTTATATGCAGAATAGAGTTACTTTTCTTCCCATTACTTATCTTGCAATAAAGAATTAAATGGAAATGCATGGCCATCATTCCCCCATCCACTATGCAACAGAAAGCACAGACGCTAGAATGATAGCTATGACCTCTACCTGAAGGCAACGGAAAATGCCATTGCCAATAATTACATTCAAATGACCTTTGAGGGTTTTCTGGAGGAGGGAAGACAGAAGGCAGCGCCAGTCCTGCAGGGAATGCTGAGGGCAGAATCTCAGGAGACTGAGAGAGCTGAGCTTCTTGAGGTAAGCAGGGGGACAGACCCAGAAGTGAACAGACCCAAGGCCTAGAAATGAGGAGAAGCATCCAAGACTCGAGGATAAGAAACATGACTCAGTGCTTTCTTTTTTTCATAAAATATAGCAGAGTATTAAGGTTGCATTTGAAATTTGACTCTAAGACCACTGACAGTATCTAAATTAGGATCACAAAGTGTACAACTTGATATCAGGTAGAAGGGAAACACACATATTAAAATTAGGGAGGGCACTGGAAATATTGGGGGGAACACTGTGTAAAGTGCATGTGGTCTAACAACTATGGTGATATGAAATAATATTGAATCTAAACTGTAATTGAAAAATAAAATAAAAAATTAGAATATATTTAGGGAAGGTACAATCAAACCAGAACTTATCAATTCTATATATATTTTTCAATGATAGTCACAGAAGTATAACTGTTATTGGGGGGAAATCATGATCCATGGCTTCCCTGGTCAGTTCCACACACATTTTCATAACTTTAAGCAGCATTTGTTTATGATAATGGCTCATATTTTTACGTTTAAATTCAAGCTGGTGTACTCTCTTTTAAAGCAGAAGAACCTGTTTGATATGTAAGAATAATAGAAGCACAATCTATAATACAAATTAAGTGGCTTTATGGTAGTAAAAAAAAAGGCTCTGAGATGTAGTACAAGCAATAGAGTAAATTTGTGTATATGGCATGGAGAAGAGAACTGGGGTTTCACAATCAGATGGGTTCAAGTTCAAACCCCAGTTGTGCTGGGTAGGTGGCCTTGGGTGTCAAGTCACAATATTTTCATCTGTAAAATGAGGATAGTTATACATACACCTCACAGATTTTTTTTTTTGTACTCTTTAAATGGGATAATGTTTATGAAGTGCCCAGCATAGAGCCTGGTGTGCAGTAGGCATTCATTCATTCAATATCATTTTGTCTCTCCTTTGTTTCTTGTGATAGCTGTTGCTCCATCTGTTACCCTTGGTGTTGCTCTTCCCGAAGTCTAGATGTGGAAATGTAGTCTGCTCAGTTCCCTTTACGTTTCTGTCCCTCACAGCTGCACACACAACATGGAATACAAGAAAGTTCAAAGGATTTTAAATCGTATGATGTTTTGCTAAGTCTCGGTTCCATGACTAGAGTCCTTGACACACCCGAGGTGACACAGGGTAAGCTCCTTTTGCTAAGTAGCACCACCTCTCCTAGGCTAGGATTAACCCATTAAATTTGTTTCACAAATTGCCAAACTTAAACTTTTGGAGCAAGTGGAATGCTTACAGTATAAAAAAATATCTCCAGCTTCCTCTTAGAATAAGCTGCCTGGATCTTTTCTTCTTTTATAAAAAACGAAAGGCACACTTGGGCACACTGAGAGCAACATCAAACAGGTTGGCAATTCAGATCTCCTGGCCCTGCACACTGGGCAACACCCACTTTAATGCCATGGCTGAGGCATGGCCTCACTTACAGAAAGGCTAAAAGACTAAATGGCTTAATGGCTATAAAAGCTCTAAAAGAGGACCTAACTTAAAAAATGCAGTCTTCTTCCTTCCAGCTTTTTTTTCTGGGTTCTAAAGTTATTGAGATATTTTACATTTGGCATCATACTCATTTTTCTTGCCAATGTATATGCAAGAATGAATTCTGATGGATGTATATATATGTTTTTAGAAAGGGAGACTAAGGAAATAGTTTTGATCAAGGTTATCTAAAAACCTAACTGCATAAAGTGATATCATTATTATTTCAGTTGTTAAGAAACTGCATATAGATAAGATAAAAGGTGAATTATGCTGCTTCTAGTAATCTATCAGCATTCATGTAGTAGTGATGTAATATTATTAGTAATTTAATAGTAATATTTTCTGTTGTAATCATTTATGATTTTTTAACATATTAGAAATGGTCATGTTGTTGTCCTCTATAAAGTGTACAAAATAGAAGATATATACAAATGAAATTGCAGGTGCCTTTAGTCATGATGAAGGAAACCTCACAATTCTTAGATATAAATATGTTGAGACTAAAAAAAAAGTTGAGACTTATTTGATTATAAAATTGGCTGAAAACTTCAGATTTTTAAAAATATTTTTCTGTATATTCTGTTTCTAACTACACTAAGATAAACAGTATATGTATGTATGTATGTGTTGTTATATATTTTTTTCATGTTGGGATATTTTCTGATCTTTCTCTAAAAACCCATGTTAAAAAATGTAAGCTGAAGTTGAGTTAATTTTGGTAAAATTATTAATTGTTTTCAAAATAATAATGATCTGATACAAAACAAATTTTACTGTTTGTCAGTTTCACTACGGTTGAAATTATGCATCTCAGGAATAAAAGAAGTCTTAAACAAGGGATGTGTAATTTTGAGACAGGGAAAAATGACAATGAGCCTTATCTACATGTTGAGGACTTAATGTTTGTGTCCTACAAAATTTATATCTTGGAGTCCTAACTCCCAGTGTGATAGTAATGGGAGGGGAGGCCTTTGGGAATTAATTAGAGTTAGATGAGGTCATCAGGGTGGAGCCCAGTCCAGAGGGATTAGTGCCCCTATAGGAAGAGACACCAGAGCACATTTTCTAATGTTTAGTGGCCCTTCAGAAGTGTCCGTTCAAGTCTGTTGACTTTTTTTTTAATTGTTTTTCCTTTCTTTTCCTTACTGATTTACAGATATTCTGAATAATAGTAATTTTTTCATATCTATATCAGCCTCTGTGTCTTATCTTTCAATCTTATATGGTGATGTTAGATAAATAGAATTTGATAATTTAATGTAATCGAAGGTATCACTTTCATCTTTTTTTAAATTTTATTTTATTTTATTGATTATGCTATTACAGTTGTCCCATTCCCCCCATTCATTCCCCTCCACCCTGCACACCCCCTCCCACCCACATTCCCCCCCTTAGTTCATGTCCATGTGTCATAAGTTCTTTAGCTTCTACATTTCCCATACTATTCTTGCCCTCCCCCTGTCTATTTTCTACCTACCATCTATGCTACTTATTCTCTGTACCTTTTCCCCCTCTCTCCTCCTCCCACTCCCCTGTTGCTAACCCTCCATGTGTTCTCCATTTCTGTGTTTCTGTTCCTGTTCTATTCTTTGCTTAGTTTGCTTTTGCTGTAGGTGTGGTTGTTAATAACTGTGACCTTGCTGTCTTTTTACTGTCATATTTTTTTATCTTATTTTTCTTAGATAAGTCCCTTTAACATTTCATATAATAAGGGCTTGGTGATGATGAACTCCTCTAACTTGACCTTATCTGAGAACCACTTTATCTGCCCTTTTATTCTAAATGACAGCTTTTCTGGGTAGAGCAATCTTGGATGTAGGTCCTTGCCTTTCATAACTTGGAATACTTCCTTCCAGCTCCTTCTTGCCTGGAAGGTCTCTTTTGAGAAATCAGCTGACAGTCTGATGGGAACTCCCTTGTAACTGTCCCCTTATCCCTTGCTGCTTCTAGAATTCTCTCCTTCATTTTAATCTTGGCTAATGGAATTATGATGTGCCTTGGTGTGTTCCTCCTTGGGTCCAACTTCTTTGGGATTCTCTGAGCTTCCTGGATTTCCTGGAAGTCTATTTCCTTTGCCAGATTGGGGAAGTTCTCCTTTATTATTTGTTCAAATAAGTTTTCCAATTGTTGCTTTTCCTCTTCCCCTTCTGTACCACTATAATTCGGATGTTGGGATGTTTAAAGATGTCCTGGAGGTTCCTAAGCCTCTCCTCATTTTTTTGAATTCTTGTTTCTTCCTTCTTTTCTGTTTGGTTGTTTCTTTCTTCCTTCTGGTCCACTCCATTGATCTGAGTCCCAGTCTTCTTCCTATCACCATTAGTACCCTGTGCATTTTCCTTCATTTCACTTAGTGTAGCCTTCATTTGTTCATGTAATTTGCAACCAAAATCAACCAATTCTGTGAGCATCCTGATCACCAGTGCTTTGAACTGTGCATCTGATAGGTTGGCTATCTCTTGGTCACTTAGAAGTATTGGCTTTGGGACTATGATCTGTTCTTCCCCTAGATATATATATATTTTGTTCTGGTCGTGCTTGTTATGTAGTGAGGGGTGGAGCCTTAGGTGTTCACCAAGGTGGGGCAACCCAGTCACTGGGTTGTGATGCTGTACGTGGAAGCAAGGTCAGAGAGGGAACAATGGCACTTGCTCCACTCTCTCTCATATTTCAGACCCTTCAGCCATTTTCCACAAGCAAATTGGGCCCTTCTGGTGCTGCCTCCCAGGTGGGTGGGCTTGTGTATGCTCTAGGACCCTGCGGGTCTCTCCAACGTACTCTCCTGTGATGCTGGGAGTCTCTCCTGGCACCTCAGCCCCCACAAGTATTTTCAATTGGTGCTTTTAGGCTTTATTTCCCAGCACTGGGGTCCTGAGTTGTGCAGTCTATCTCCCCGTTTTTGCCTGGTTTATCTGTGCTCAAATGTGTGTCCAAGGTCAGCCAGCCACCTTGTGCTCCTGGGGTTTGCCATCTGCCGCCTGCATGCCTGGGACCACCAACCACCTCTTTCTCCTGCCTCGATCTCTCCGCGGGCCACTGACTCCACCCCTCCTACCGGTCTGGATGAATGGTTGTTGAACTTCCTTACAGTTCAATTTTCTGTCAGATCTGGGGTTTTTTTGTTTCTAAATTTTTGTTATCCTTAATCTTGGTTGTGCAAGGAGGCACAGTGTGTCCACCTATGCCTCCATCTTGGCCAGAAGTGTTTCATCTCTTTTTTGGCTTTTAACTTTTACTGTATTTTAAGGCAATTTCTGCCTAACTTGAGATCAAATATATTCTCATGTGATTTTCCAAGAGTATTACAGCTTTGTGTTTTATAATTAGGTCTTTAATCCATTTGTGATTTATTTTGGTGTATGGCCCAATTTTATTCTCTCTCCAAGTAAATAAACAATTGTTCTAGCACTCCTTACTGTGAGAGTCATCCTTTCCCCACTGATCTGAGATGCCAAGCATGGGCTTAATTCTGGGTTCTTTATATTTGTCTTTTCTTGTACCAATACCATACAAGTCCTAATGTCAGTACTTTATAATAATATCTGATACCCAGTAGAGCAAATCCTTCCACAGATATGACAACTAAATTTTTCCAAAATTGAAGAAAGATATATGACCACACTCCAAGCAATTATATTGTAGTGAAACCACAGAACACAAGAGAAAATAATAAAATCTACCACAGAAAAAACACAGGTTATCTTCAACAGAATGAGCCAGAAAATACTTACCAATCTCAAAAGAACAAAGGAATCATTGGGAAATATATTCAAAGTACTAATTAAAATAATTGTAAAGTTAATATTCTATATTGAGGGGGGAAAAAAGAAAAGAAGAGAACCAGAGCTTTCTGTCTTTCTTTTCCATGTGAGGAAACAGGGAGAAGATGGCCATTTACATGCCAGGAAGAGCGCTCCAGCCAGAACTGACACCATGCAGGCACCTTGATCTTAGACTTCCAGGTTCCAAAACTGTGAGCAATTACATTTCTGCTGTTTAAGCCATCCAGTAGAAGGTACTTTGCAACCTCAGCAGACTTATACACAGGGAAGATGGACTTAGATACTACTGCTAGGAAGGCCTGAGTGTAGTAGGATGTATTTCCTGAAAATTTAACTCGTGCTTTTATTTTGTGTGTGTTGTTTTGTTTTATTTTTGCTTCTGGGTCATCCTTGATAGAGCAAATCACCTTTGGCAGGAACATAGCTTCATCCCCCACAAAAAGTTGGAAGATATAGACCCTCTGGGAATAATCAAGGCCTAATATCAGGGAAAGTTCAGAAGACCTTGATGAGAGTGTTTGGGGCCCTAAGAGACAATGAAAGCCTTGTGGATGAGGGTACAAAAATGAGGACCTTCC
Organism: Anoura caudifer; assembly: GCA_004027475.1. Lineage (NCBI taxonomy): Eukaryota > Metazoa > Chordata > Mammalia > Chiroptera > Phyllostomidae > Anoura > Anoura caudifer. Next base: position 159,243 of record PVKU01000814.1, on the reverse strand, counting down.
AGGCTTCACTCTTGGTATTCAAATTCCCAAGGAAATAAAAGGGGTGTTGGCTGGGGGGTCCTCAAATAGTGGGCTATTGTGCCTCTTGTGACACAGCATTCCTGGGATAGCTGGTGCCTTGGTGACAGAGAAGTTTAAAATCAAACTGGGAACTAGGGAACTCTAGTGAAGGGTTTCCTTGACCAAGCTTTGTCCTGAGGAAGGGACTTAACTTGGTTTAAAGATCCAGAACAGTAGAGTCAGCTTGTTCAAAGGCATGACTCCTGCTCCCACCCACCTGCAGAGATCAGGGTCAGAAATAGTCATCCTTGGCCTTTGGACTTCATGGGACCACTTCTTTAGTGACACCATGTGTTGAGAAAAATTGTGGCAGTAAATGGCCAAGTTCTGCTTGGATAGGGAAGTCAGATTGAATTTCTCCATTAGACTATGTATGCCCTTGGAGATCTTAGATAATGAAAGAGAAGGAGTAGTCTCAAGAATAAGAGATGGAGTTTCCTGCTTATTTGACATGTGGATACTCAAGTTCATTTTAAAATTAATTTAGAATATAATGTAAAAATATATATCCTTGCAGTGGACAAGATTGATTGACTATCATGCATGTCTGTGGTAGTGTGTGCATAGGAGTTGCAACAAGATGCTTTGGGGGAAACTGAGGCCAAGTGGGTGGTGATTTAGAGAGGGATCATGGCCCATGTGTTACTTTTCAAAGGAACTGGTAAAGAATTTATTTCCCAAATGGTTAATATAGTGCTGAATATAAAACTAAATGAGACAGAAAATTACAAACTCATTTTTGTGTTTGATCTTTTTGTTAATGTTTTCTTAATTCCTCCGTAAAGCTACCTTCTCAGGTAAAATAAATGGGAGAAATGCATAAGAACTAACTTTGCAAAAGAATAGAGCTATAATTTTTTTCTTTGTGAATTTCTGAAAATGAAATGGCTGATGAGAGCCACTGTAGTCAGGCAGGTATAAAATCTGGGCATTAATGACCGATATTTATGTGCCTAATGAAATTTTAAAAAATAAAAATCAATTGTGGTTTTTGGTCTTAAACTACTAGAGCTAGAACTAAATTTCTTTTCTTACCTTCATGGGCATAGTAACACTTTCGAATTCAAATGCTGGGTTTTTAATTGCAACTTCTATTAAGCCTTTTATCTTGGCATATCTTCACCTTCTTTCATTCCTCATGTAAATCTCACCCCACTCCTCACTATTTAGTATTTAAAAGGTTTTCCTATTGAAATCAGTAGCATGCTAGTAATGTTTTGAAGATCTAGTTAAAAAGAATACATAGATTTGAATTACTACATTGTGAAGAATCTCATAAAGCCAAAAATCACACATTTCTTATGCTTTCAAAATTAATTTTCTTCCTCTAGGTTTTAAACTTATCCATGTATTATGTAAAACAAAATCAAACAAAACTAACCCTAAAATTAATATACGATGATGAGTACTCATTTGACTTTTTGTTACTGCTTTTGATTTTCCACACTTTGAATAGCTGAAGACATGTAAGAAAAATAATCTTATACAGTACTTGTAACTCAAATATTTGGTACAATTCATCACGTTTCACAAACATGAAGGCTATGTGTCATTTTTCTTGCCATGACAAAATATAAAACAATGTGTCAAGACTTGCCATGCGCTTGACTAGTAAGAGACATTTAAGGCTTCTGCAGATCAGCAGGTAAATATCTAATCTGCTATTTCTATTCAAAAACAAGCTCTAGCTATCGTCTAGGATTTATTAAATTGGTCACTTTGTCCTTTCTTATGAAGTAGTTTACATTTACGCATTGAAGTCTCAGTTCATATCTCTGTTTGGCAAAGCAAATGGCAATATTGAGCTTTGCTGTGAAAAGGTAGAAGCCTATTAAAATAAGAAATAGGCAAAGAAATGCAAGAGATGAACTTTCTGCTCGTTCTGAATTCCCTATGTTTCCTAATATGATTCAGCCTTGTTTCTGTGGCTGGTTTTTGAATTTCTAAATTTGGGTTCAATAACTGTATTTTAGCTCAAAAAAGCCAACTGTATGTAGTTAATTGTTGGACTGTTTATATCAGTCTCATTTCTAACTGGAAAATGTTTTCCAACAAAGATAATTTTTTTTAATATGGAACATGTAAAATAAAACATTTTCCAATGTATCATTTGCTTTATATTTTTATGCCAAAATTTACTCTGTACACCACCATTAATATATTTATAAAATAAATACAATTATTTTTCTTTATTCATCTTAGATAATGAAATTTTCTGGTGGCCTCTGATATACACACATACACGTGTGTGTGTGCATAATGTATTTTATACACACACACACACACACACACATTAGGCTGGCAGTTTACTCCAGGTACTACATTTTGCATACATTTTGCATAGAACTAATCACTGATCAGTCACACTGCTACTGACTGTTTCCTTGTCTGTCTCTCCCGCTGGGTCCTGAGCTCCTAGAGATGAGGAACCATGGCTTTATCCTATACAGTTCTGCCTAAAACAATCCCCTCATTGAAGGTATAGTTTGTTTTTCTTTAAATGTTCATTGGATACTGCTAGGTGTGAGGCGTGGTGTCACAGTTATTATTTTAGTCACTTCATACCTCAGAACAACTTAATAGCATAGGCATATTATTGTCCTTATTTTGCATGTAAGGAAACAAATTCACAGTGAAGACAGACCGTGACAGAGGAAGTGGCAGAGCCAGGCATCCAACTGAGGCAGTCCGATTTCAGAAGCTCGCTCTTATTTTCTCAGCATTGATCTGGGGTGAAGGTACATGAGAGAGAATGGTAGAGAAGAGGACCCTAAAAAGACAGAGTTAGGTGGACAATAGAATACAAATTCCCAAATCTGTGAGTCAGATCTTTGACAGCCGTTGATTGCACAGCTTCAGTCTTCCTTCTCTCAACCACTGTCTTATATTGCCTGTGATTTATTGGAAAACCTCTGTATTCACAGTTAAGTTAGATCTGAAGCTGCTCTAATCAGAAATAGTTAGTTAAAACTGGAAGGATCTTAATGAGGAGTCTACACTCCAGTTGCAAATACTTCAAATATTACTATCTAAATATGCCCCCAGAGGGTTGATTATGTAGCTTAAAGAATATTAGAATTTTTCTTAATTGGTGAAATATGTGTTTATGATAGATGGTTACAGGGAATGATTTGTACAGAAAACTCTCTCTGTTGCTTAAATAGCATCTGGGAATCCAAGCAGTAGACTACAGGTGTAGAGGTAAGTAATTGAGAGCAGACTTTAGACCAATGAGAGTTTTCCAAGTTAGAACCTTCTCCTAGGGGAAAAAAAGGTGTAGACATAAAATTTAGAGTCAATGTGCTTTCAAGAATGTGCCACAGTTGGTGTGTGTGTTTGATTCACAAGAAAACAAAATCTAGGAAATAGGATTCATAGCCCTGTGTTCCAACTGTGGTGTAATTTTTGTATAAAATGGAATAATTCTTTATAACTGAATTCCAATACTGTAGATATTAGATACATGTCCATTTAATTTTAAATTTAAACAAATTATAAATGCAGTTCCTCCATCACACTATTTGCATTTCAAGTGCTCATTAGCCACATGGGGCTTGTGGCTTCCATATTGGAGAGCACAGCACATTTTCATGACCACAGAGAGAAATCTGCTGGACAATGCTGCTTTATATCAACTGCTGCCCAGATTTCTTGATTTGAAGCATAAGGTAGCCCTGACCTCCTCATTGCTCATTTGTATGTATGAGTCTTATAAGCGAGTGATTGGGATTAATGTTTCCTTGTGTGGTGGGGTCCAGATGTTGTCTATGGAAAGGTAAGCAAGCAGAACATCTCTGGAAACACCAATGCTGTAATTATTTTCCCCATGCCATAGTTATTGAGAAGACAATTTTATGTCACAAGGCCCTAATAATTATCTGCAAGTCCTCAGCCAACAGAAGCCCTTGGTCCCAAGTCCACTCACTCTGTGTTAGGGTGACTGACAGGTCCAGACTGATGGTCACTGAAGGCACTACTCTTGATGCTGCTCCCAGCATTGCTCACCACCTGTTTCTATAGCCCCAGATATTGCATGAATTACTAATGATTCCTCTTTGATGTCAGACATATGGAAATAATTCAATTACTGGAACTACTGGAAGAATGAATATTAAAGATGCCCATGAACCTAAATGGCTGGAATATATTCTGAGGACTATTTGTGGCATCTTTTGTTCTCATCAAAATTTGCCCCTGTGTTTCAGTTCCCTGGTAACCCTGCACAACATCTTAGCAATACTATTCCTGATTTGGCAATCAAACATATCTATAGTTCCTTAGCAACGTCTGTACGTAGTCATGTCAAGTACAATAGCTAATGATGACAAGTAACCTCCAGTCCATTCAGATCAGGCTTTCCCATTAGATGTGTCAAGATCAGGTCAGGTATTATCACCAAATTATTTTTTTAAAGCCTTAATTTTAAGAGCATGTTGGATTTTGGAATTACAGAGAAGAGATTGCTGATCAATATTGCTCATTCTTATTTCTACCGAAATGTCTTCTCCTCTAAGAAGCCTTCTTTGGATTACATTTAAAAAGTCAGCCTACACTTTTTTATTTATAGCTTATCACAGTGCAAGTTCTTGGAAGGCAGGAAATCCATCTCTTTTGTTTTCTAGTACTTGCCCTAGTACCAGGTTCATTGCTGGAAACTAGTAAGCACTCAGTAAAATAAAATAGTGGGTGAGGGAATGAGTGGGTGAGAGATGATTCCTGTTCAGGCTCCTGGAAGTGGTCCCTTTCCTCCAGTATCTTTCTATTCTTCCTTATCTGCCACAAGGATTGCTGTATGCTTATTGGTATCTGTTTATTCCAGCTTATTGACACATAGCTAGCCCTCATTTTCCAGCCTCTCTTGCAGTTACATTTGGCCATGTGTCTGAATTCTTGCAAATGAAATGCAGGTAGAAGACATACCTACCCCTTCCATGCCTGCTGATAGAATTCCTATGTGACCCTCCACATGCTCTACTCCTTTTTCCACAGGCCAAACACCAAGGCTCCAATGAAGAACAGTGAGGCTCTAGAGGAATGTAGAGCCTCAGGATGGAAAAATGGCCCCAGGGGGCCATGTGTTAGTTTGCTAGGGCTGCTGTAACCAAGTACCACAAACTGAGGGCTTAAACAACAGAAATTAACCGTCTCAGCTCTAGAGGCCAGAGCCTGTGATCAAGGTGTCGGCAGGAATCATATCTTTTGAAGGCTGTGAGGGAAGGATCTGCTCTATGACTTTCTTGGCTTGTAGATGGTTGCCTTCATGTTCCCCTGATACTCTCCCTGCATGTGCGCCTACATTGAATTTTACAAAGATACCAGTCCTGTTGGATTAGAGGCCCACCTTGGTCATCTTATCTGATTACATTTGCAGCAGCTCTATTCCCAAATAAAGTTGTGTTCTGAGGTATTGGGGCTTAGGACTTCAACACACGATTTTGCCCCAACCCATTACAGGTCACATGGAATGCCATCTGCTAAAGAGGAACACCAGCATTAGACTTTGTGTAAAAGACGTTCGTGTTATGCCACCAAGATTCAGGGTTTGCTCTCACAGCAGCTAGTGTCTCTTACCATAACTGAGGCATCATCCTGTCATACTAATCTTGGCTTTGAAAGTAACAAAAATAATAATCTACCTATAAATTTTGCCTTTTAGAAATGTTTTTTAAAAATGCTTCAAATGACCTCTTAGCCTCTAGGCTTGCAATTCTGTCTAGACTTCCAATATTTGATTGCTCCATTGGACAGTCATTGTTGGGGAGGGTTACTCTCAGTCATTGGGTAATAGGAGGACAGATCTTAATGTCAGAAGACCCAGGTTTCACGTCTGGCTCTGTCTAGGGAAACAAACAAACAAACAAACAACAACAACAACAAAAATGCAGCATGACCTGAAAAAGAGAATCACGTTTTTCTCTAAGCCTTGTTTACTCATTCGCAGACAGAAGACAATACTTCCCTCCTGGGATTGCTGGGAGGATTAATCAAATTAAACTAATCTTCACAATTAGCACAGTCTAGCATGGAGTAAGTGTGCAATATGGTTTAAAAGAAGTGAAGAGGCAGATTCCTTATCTGGAACTGTGATCTCACCTTCTCCATTGGCATGCAATGTCAAAGGGATGCAGGATCTGGCACATGTACTAGTCAGATCAACCTAGGGTTAGATATTTGAGGGGACGGCCTGAAGAAGACAAGTTATACTCTGAGGGTCATATAAAGATTTTAACTCAATAAGAAGAATTTTCTATCACTCAGACCTATTCAGAGCTAGGCTACATTTAAAAAATATACTTTATTGGTTATGCAATTAAAGTTGTCCCAATCTTGCCCCTTTGCTCCCCTCCACTGAGCACACCCATTCCCTCAGCAATCCCCACTTAGTTCATGCCCATAGGTCATGTATATATGTTCTTTGGCTATTCCATTTCCTATACTGTTCTTAACATCCCCCAGTCTGTTCTGTACCTACCAATTTGTACTTCCTAATCTCTAAACCTTTTCCCTCAGCCTTCCCATACTTGCTCCCAGCTGATAACGCTCCAATCATATCTATGATTCTGTTTCTGTTCTACTTGTTTGCTTAGTTTGACATTCAATTGTTGATAGTTGTGAATGTATTGCCATTTTGATCTTCTTTTTCTTTAATGAGTTCCTTTAACATTTCATACAATAATGGCTTGGTGATGATGAACTCCTTTAGTTTTACTTTGTCTAGGAAGCATTTTATCTGCCTTCCCATTCTAAATGATAGCTCTGATGGACAAAGTGATCTATGTTGTAGGTCTTGCTTTTCATCATGTTGAATACTTTTTGCCAGTACCTTCTAGCCTGCAAAGTTTCTTTTGAGAAATCAGCTGACAGTCTTATTCTGTTCTTTCACTTGGGCCATATTTCTTTGTCTCCTCCTTTTGGCAGCCTCCCTGTGTTTGTTTCTGTGATTTAGGTAGAGCTGCATTGACTCCCTGTCTCAGTATCGTGGTCTATTGTTGAAAAGCACACCAGTAAGCTGGATGGGGTGGTAATCACCAGGGTGGGGCAACCTGTGTGAACAGGGTTGATGGAATCCCAGATACGGTGTCACCTCTCTGTGACTGTGTGTGGGGAGAACTCAGAAAGGGACAATGGCTGCTGCCTGGCCTCTGGAGATTTGTTTGGGAGGAAGCTGCCTCCTCGCACTGGCTCTGATGCCAGACACTTCAGTGTCTCTCCGTGTACTACTGGTGCCCTTCCAGCTGCTGTCCCGGTGCTAGAGCCCAGAGGGAGTGAGTCTGTGAAAGTCCTAAGTCTGTTACAAGCCCTTTAAGAGTAGATGCCTAAGAATCCCACAGTTTCTCCCTCTGTCCCAACCCCTACTGGTTTTTACAGCCAGAAGTTATAGGGCCTAATGTTCCTGGCATTAGAATCCTGGGCTGGGTGGTCTGATGTGGGGCTGGGATCCCTTGCTCCTGAGGTATCCCACCCAGTTTTTATCTACCACTCATGGCAGTGAGGCCACCTGTTCAGCCACTCCACGTCTCCACCCCTCCTACTCATGTGGATGAACGTGACTTCTTTAATTCCTTGGTTGTCAAACTTTGATATAGCTTGATTTTTCTGACAATTCTGTGTGATAGTTGTTTTGTATTTTAGTTGTAATTCTTGCTGTGATCATGCAAGGAGGTGAGCTGCGTTTACGTACACTTCCATCTTAACCAGAAGTCCTAGGCTATATTTGAAGGTAGTGAGTTTTCTGTCCCTGAGTGTGTTCAAACATGGATGTCACAACCATTTGGTGGAGGTATTATGTGAGCATTCAATCATAGGGTGAGCAGTTCGAGGAGATTTATAACATGTATATTTCATGATTATAGAAATAGGGTCTATTAGTATAAGATTAGACATAAAATGGATGCATTCTTATGGAATACAGAGAAACAAAATGCTTGCACACCCAGCTCAGAAACTCTAGTGGTGGTCCATGGGAGCATGGATGGTGGAGTCATGCAAAAGAGGAGAAAGGAAGCCACCGAAGTGGAAGAAAGAGCGTAGTTTGGAAACTCAATGGTGTACTTCCCCTATGACACAATTTTTCCTAGAACTGGCCCTATACTACAGCTGGAAAAGGCAGAATTCTTCTCAGAAGCTATTTTCACTGTCATTGCCCTGCTTATAAAGCCTTACATTCTTTCCTAGTGATCACCCTATCAAAACCAAGTCCACAGCCCAGTACTCGAGTGGATGTCCTACCTGTGCATGAATCAGGCTGTGCTCAGTACCCAGAAACCAGGCCACCACCCAGAAGGACTTGGTAGAACTAACTGCCTTGTGTGCCTCAGGCCAGGCTGCTGGGCATCAGATGGGAGTGTGGTGCTGAGCAACTAGAGAACAGATGGTTGACTGCAGATTTTCCAGATACAGACTGGAGATTGCCAATTCCAACACTTACTGACGGCTTAAAAGGGAGATCCTTTTGAAAATCTTGTGGTCTGTTAAACCCATCAAACCTTGCATTCTTCTTACTCTTAATTAACTACTAGCTGAGACAGAAACCTCTCTGGCTTCTGTACTCATCCTCACCTTGCTTTTTCCTTCCTCTTCCCTGCATAACCTCCCATTGCTCCTTTTCCCCTCATCCATTTTTCCTCTGTACCATACAGAACCTTTACATCAGGGCAAATATACTTTCTACCTCCAGCTTCAGGGCCTGATTGAAACCTGGCTCTCCCTGGACCCAATGCATCTTTTGCAGTTGTTCATTCCCACACACAACACATACCCAGGAGAGGTGGGTCAGGACACCAAGCACTCCCCCAGGGCCACTTCCAGATCATCGCTCCTCTGCCATAGTGGAAGAAACCTGGCTCCTGGGAAGGCTTCTGCCATCTGGATCTGCTTTCAATTGCATCCTTAATTGCTCCACAAATGGTAAAAAAGACTAATTTTAGCATTTCTCTCATTTACCAAGTCATAAATTTTGCAGCATGAGTTAATCTCACTTAGTCTACATTGGAATTCTTGCTTTGCCACTTACTAGCTTCTGGAACTTTGGAAAGTAATTTAACCTTTCAGAGTTTCAATATCTTTATTTAGAAAAAGGGGATAAAAATGCCTACCTTAGGGTATTGTTGTGAATTGAGTAACACAATATGTGTGAAATCATCATAATAGGCATAATATATGAATTAGAATAGAAATGTCTTCAATAGAGTGAATATAATTTACCCTTAGGTAATTAGCAGTTAGTTATAGCTATTTTCTTAATATTAAAAACTATTTGGTAAAACTATTCTCTATGGTGTGGTAATGGTAGATATATATACAGTATATTTGCTAATGCCATAGATTGTATATTTGGGTTCCTGGACCTGACTTCCAATATGTGGAAGGTGTTTTCCCCACACATCCAAGCAATGCTCCAGACACCAGCTCAGTGTCCTACAGTTCAATTCAACATGGACACTGTCTACCCAGCAATAGTATCAGGTTCCACAGGTTAGGGGTTCGGTCCTATAAGACTGCCTCTCTTCTTCTTCAGACACCCCTTGCAAGCCCTGTTTTTTACTGTGCTTCTGACTGATGGGCTACAGGTGGGAGGCTTCCATTAAGTCCTCCTCTGATTTGACTAGTTTGCTAGAGTGGCTCACAGAACTTGGAGAAACATTTTACTTATTAATCACTCGCTGGGACCTTACAAAAGAAAATAACTCAGAAACAGGCAGATGGAAAAGATGCATCGGGTGAAACATGGAGCAAGAGTGTGAGGCTCCCATGCCCTTTCCAGGAATGCCACTCTTCGAACTTTCATGTGTTTGCCAACTTGAAGCTGCCTGAACCCCACCCTTTTGGAGTTTCCTGGAAGCTTCATTATATAGGCACGAATGATTAACTCATTGCCATTGGCCATTGATTCAACCTTCAGCCCCTCTCCCCTCTTTGAGGCACAAGGGGGTAAGGCTGAAAGTATCAAACCTCTAATCACATGGTTTGCTTCCTTGGCAACCATCTCTCAGCCTTGGGTGCTTCCCAAAAGTCACTCCATTAATATAACAAAGGACAATGAAATCATTCTCAACACTGGAAATTCCGTGGGATTTGAGTCCTTTGTGTCAATAATAGTGGACAAAGACCAAATACTATACAGTATATATATCTTATTATAAATCACAATATACAAAGAGTGGACCCTAAAATGAACTATGAACTTTAGTTAACAATAATATAAGGATATTGGCCAATCAATTGTAACAAATGTACCACATTAATGCAAGATATTAATAATAATAGGAAAAACTGGAGGAAGAGACAAAGAAGTATATGGGAGTTGTACTTTCCACTTAGTCTGTAAACCCAAAACTGCTTAAAAAAATAACCTATTAATTACAGAAATACTCTACTTGTGACTTCCATGCAAGTGCATCCATGAGTTGATAATTGTTGAAGCTGGTGATGGGTACATGTGATTCATTACACATATTTTCTGTAAATTTTCCACAATAGGGAAGTTTTTAAAAAACCATTTGTTTAAACTGAGTCTCTTAGTTAAAGAGAGATATTGGACAACATCTGCAAATATCAGGTCTTAATTTTAATTAATTTAGTATTTATTGATGAGTTATTAGCTGTCAAACTCAGTGTTAGACATAGCAGGGGTTCAAGAACATGTTAAGACACCATGAGTTCCTCCTTCAAAAAGTTTAAATCTTATTTCAGAGGCAAGAGGACTACTTGTGAAATGAATGGCACCAGAAAACAAAATGGTAGAGAACTTAATTTCATGCACAGAATGTAAGTTCTATGACAAGTGAGGAGGAGGCGAAATGGAAGTTCTATCAATAAATCGGAAAGTTTCTAAGTATTTGAATATCAGGGGTTCTACCAGACAAAATATATGGACTTTGGCTGACTTTGAGGCATAGGTGGTCACATTCTGTTCAACCTGGATTTTTTTTTTTAAATCCCAAAGCAAAGGACAGATGATGCCAAAACCATTTCATAAAATCTCATTTTGAACTGAAAGTAAGGGAAAAGATGAAACAATGTGTAAGTGTGCTTTAAGGGTTTAATTGTGCCTGATGTTGGGCTGCCTTCTGAGCAGAGTGTAGTGCCAAGCGTGATCATTCAGGGGGTTGCTGGCCTTAGAATATTAGTGTGGGTTCTGTGAAGAGTTCAGATAAGGATAATAATTTTTATTCTAGGCCAGTTCAAAATGAAAAGAAAAATGTGTCTTTGTGCATACATATTTTATAGACATTTTGGTCTTTGGCAAATTTACTGAGATCTGCTAGGGTACTTACTGTAAATTCTGCCTTATTGGACACTTAAATGATGGTTCTACATAGGATTCTAATGCTGACTTCCACAGAATTTATATATTAAGTGATTTATCAAAAAAAAAGAAAAAAATGTATATTAGGATTTTCACAGAGAAGTTCTGAAATTATAAGTCCTTGGGAACTAGGAACATTTGGGACTCTGTGCAGGACTGTTATTCTAAAATTAGTTCTCAAAATCAAATTTCCTGAAACACAGAGTCAAGGGGGCTGCACATTTCAAAGTCTAGCAGCTTGTGCAGCACACAGGTATCTCGTGATGACTTTTAATTTAGATCTTAGAAAAGGAGAGCGGGGATTTGGATCTAGTTAATCTTCCTTTTTTTTTTTAACTTGTGCAGTATTTTGAATAGTAAATAAAATTGTGAGGATGCACAAGAAGAATATCTCTACTGTGGAGTTGCTTGCACTGACTTCCCAGGGGAGATGCTAAATCATTCTCCGTGTTCCAAACTGCTGCCAATTCTTAAACATTTTCCTGGTTTTAAGACACAGATCCAAGAAATCATACCTTTATCTGGAGAAGAGAAGGAAAGGTATTTGTGCTGAGTGCACCTAAAACAAAGATGTAGTAGAAGTCATGTATGGAACACATTGTGCTAGTGTTGGTGCTTTACCTGCAGCCAAGGGGTTACCTCTGTTTTCAGAACCAAACCTGAAGGTCAGTTTTTGATGTTTCACAGGACACACAGCTAGCATGTGGCTAGGGATCTGAATCTAGATTTGTCTGACCCCCAAAACCTTGGTTTCTCATTATGATGTTTTTATAGCTTTAGTTTGTTGACTCTGGTCAGCCATTGAAGCAGATGAGAAAAGATGAGGTTCTTAACTCATTCCCTGAAACCATTCAAATGATTATTAAAAAGATCATCTGTACACAAAGCAAAAAAAGTTAGCCCTTCCAAGGGTAATTTGAGGGAGACCTTCCTCTTTTCTAAAATACTCTCCTTTTCCCCAATCTATTGTACAAAAGTGTTGTTCATGTACATTATTGGAAATTCCACCATGAGATATTCAATCCTTTGTTTTAAGTATTTCTTTTTCTTGGTTCTTTTGAAAAAAGATTCTATTTATTTTTAGAGAGAGGGGAAGGGAAGGAGAAAAAGAAGGAGTGAAACATTGATGTGAGAGAGAAACATTGATCAGTTGCCTCTTGTACACGCCCCAACCAGGTAACAAACCCTCAACCCAAGTATGTGCCCTGACTAGGAATTGAACTGGCAACTTTTTGCTTTGCAGACGACACTCAACCCACTGAGCCACACCGGTCAGACTTGGTTGTTTTTTTAAAAAGGAAAATATATCCGAGGAAAAGATGGCATATTAATCATTAAGACCGCAGTCTTAATAGTCAGTTAATTATATACCCTTTCTTTTCTCAGAAGAGACTAGAGCATTCCAACTTAACAGAAAAGGATAGATACGCTGTCAGAGTTCACAACTTCAGGTTATAGATTGCTTAAGGTACAGGGATAGTGCAGCTAGGTAATCAGTGACAGAGACAGTGTTAGTAAACTAGTTATGGTATTTAAACACAAATTGTGCATTCACTGGCAAAGGTCTTCACATTTATGAAAAACTCCTTAGTTTTTGCTTAGCGTTACACTAAAATAAAAGTGTGATAGCATTTTGTCCTGAAAGCCCAGTGAGAGAGCCCTAGGTACCAGCTCCCACAGTCAGCGCCCGAGGGAAGGGATGGCCTGTGCAGGGCCCCTGCTGCTCAGACACCCTGCTGAGGGCTTTGTGGGTCTCATCACACCCCAGCTTCACAGCGACCCTGTAAGGCAGGTCGTTAGGCTCTCATACAATTAATAGTAGCCATAAACATCTTACGTTTTGAAAAGGTGCAAAAGTCAATTACTCATTATGTACAGATCATTTATAGACAAAAAAACGAACAAACAAACAAACAAAAAACCATGTTAGTCCAGGCATCACTCACATATGGAAAAATACTGAATTTTAAACCAAAAAAAGCAAACATGTTTTCAAACCCTGTGTTTGCCCCAAACATGCTGTATGACTCTAAACTAGACATCTTACTTTAAGTCTCACTTTGCTTAACTATAAAAGGGAGGGATATTAGTAACTTATCTTACCTAAATTCCAGAGCTTTCAGATGAATTTACTAGTCCAGTGAACCTGGTGTAATGATTTATCACAGGCACCCAGAGAAGAGGCGGAGAGGGGGAAGGCGGATTGTTGACCCTCAGAAGAGACCTTTGGCCTATCTCACGGTGTCCCTGAAGGCCAGCTCTTTCCCCTACATATCTTCTTTATCTTGTACACACCGTTATGGTTCCTTATTCAACTCTTATCAGATTTCTACAAAATGGCCATAAAGATTTTTTAAAATACCTTACATTCTTGGTGTTGCTGACCCTGAAAAGGAATATATCTTTGTGTTTTCCTTGTGGTTAACTAGGCCCAAAGTCACAATCAGAGTCTAGTGGCCATTGTTTGCAGACACCTCTCACACACTTGATTTCCTGGAAAAGCCACAGAATGACCTGTCAGCCCTCTTGCACCGTGTTCCTGCCATCTGAGCCAAACTTTATAAAAGAGTTCTGGAATCATATTTCAACCAATGGGCTGAGACCTATCTCATCCATTCAGAGCTATGCAGCTATATCCTCATTTACATCTTTATCAACAAATCACAGCAGCTCCATATTTACCTATCAGGACATGTGATTCCAACCAATCATTACAGTGCTATTTGTACCAATCAAATTGTGGAAATTTGTATTCCTCATTTGCATAGAAATGGATCTATCAGGGATCAGTGCAAGCACTTCTTCTATGTAAGTGAGTTTTCCCTTTGTCTCAGGGTAGTGCCCTTTTGGTTTCCTCTGTTTCCCTGGTTTGTGAACTGTTCACCTGAATAAGGTTTCTTTTTCCCCATACCGCACCCCAGATTGGGGATTTCTGCTGACATTACATGGGTAATAGTGAGCTTTTGTTGACACTGTTAAGATATCTAAAGTGTCTGTGGCACATAAATAAAGAATCTGAAAATAATGGTATCTCTGGAATAGCTGGAAGGAACATCAAGTAAACACAAGCAGAACACCTGTGAATAGAAACCAAAACCATTCATTTCAGTAGACTGAGTAACTCAATTATTCTGCATACCTTGATTCCCCACCAAATAAAAAATGGACAGAAACAGAGGACGTAATCAAGAGACATTGCAAGAAGATCTGAATTGTAAACATTCCGGGCACAGAACACTGAACATTTGATGAGATTTAGAAGTGATATTGAAGTTATCTGGTCTTGAACATTTAAGGTTTAAAACTAAAATCTCCCCTACATCTTCCCTGTGGCTAAATGGAGAGGTAAGTATTACTGGAATATTTTTATAATGGTTTCCCAAGGCAAGCTGCTCTCTGTAGGAGTTCAAGGTAGCCACAGTGACATGAAGTTGCCCCCTTGAATTTGGACCTGGCAATTCTAAAAAACAATGGAGTATGTAAGTGTGTAACTAAGCAGTAATCTTGGTTTCATATAAGGCTGCAGGCATCTGAGACTTAACTAGGGCTAAATGATTCACCCCTGAGCTCCCTTCCAGGGAAGCTGGCTCATATTTCAGCAAGTTCAGTGTGAACTGACTTAAAGGAAATGTAGAAAGGTAAGTGAGAAATTTAATTTAACAGAAAAATGGTGCCCCCACACCACCACTTTTGAGTATTATACTTGGGATAGCATTATGTCTTTTTTTTTTAATGACTTAGGAGTTCTCCAAAATGAGAAATGTCTTGCTGGAGTTTACATGAGGTTCATATTATGTCCTTCATTGCTTGAAGGAAGAAGCCTAAATGTGTTTGCGACCAACTGCTTGGAGAGGTGGGTTTCAACAAAATACTTGAAAGCCTCAAAGCATGGGTGGTGCAGGGTGAGAATTTCTTCAGGAAGGAACTGCTCACCTGGATGAACTGGGACAACACTCTAGGAAATTACCTTTCCAGAGAGCAAAGCAGAAGTCCTGGAAATATTCATGTGGCTTCGTTTAAGGAGATTGCTTAGAATCTCCGCCATTACACTAATACCAGGCTTTGAATCTGTAGGGAAAAATACACTCTGAGCAGTGATTTGAATGCCCACATACTTAGCTTCCTTTTGAAGTAGACTTGGGACAGTTTGGGCCACCAAGGTGGCAGCGGTGTCCAACCTGCAGCCAATGGACTGCATATGGCCCAGGATGGCTATGAATGTAGCCCAACATAAAATCATAAATTTATTTAAAACATTATGAGATTTTTTGTGTGATTACATGTTGTAATGTATTTAATGTGTGGCCCGAGACAAAGCTGCTTCTTCCAGTGCGGCCCAGAGACACCAAAAAGTTGGACACCTGGGTAATCCAACTAGCGGATGAGAACTCCCGGGAGAAGGAAGACCTCCTGGGGATGCTTGGAACTCATTGAAGACAGCTGCCTCATAATGAAGTGCAGCTCTAAAAAGGTTGATTTCCAGAGGTCCTGAGCAAAGACTTAACTGGGGAGGAAAAAAAAAGCATGTGTTCTTTAAAGAATCAATACCTGTTTTTACTAGTAACGAAATTAAATGGTTTGTCTTTAAAAGGCTTAAAGCCTTCCAGAAAAAGAGAAGCTGTTATTTCTTTATTTGTATCAAGCCTGTCAATAAGGCAGTATATCTTTGAACAAAATCACCAGAAGAATGGAATACCAAACTGGAAAACAATGATGTTTTCCTCAACAATGGCAATGTGAAGGATTTTGAACAGGTTCATCAAAAGTTGTAAGTTAGCATTAGTTCTCTTCCACACTTCCTAGTTAAGGACACTTATAGGTATTTAGGGTTTAGATTATCTTACAAACATTCCTTTTCCTTATTGATTTTTGCATGAAACATCTGTCCTGTGTATCTATGCCTTAATGACAGCACTTTTTTTTTTTATTTTTAATTTTTTTTATTGTTCGGTTACAGTTGTCCCACCTTTTTCCCCATTGCTGTCCCCCCCTTGTTGCTCCCCTCACCCGCACAGTCAATCCTCCCATCATCTATGCCCAAGAGTCCTCTATTCGTGTTTCTTGGCTGGCTCCTTCCCCTTCTTTCCCCGTTCCTCCTCCCCTTCCTCTCTGGTCACTGTCAGTTTGTTCTTTATTTCCAAGTCTCTGGTTTTATTTTGTTCATTTGTTTGTTTTGTTAATTAGGTTCAATAGTATGGAGTTTCCTCAGAAAACTAAAGATGGAACTGCCTTTCGATCCAGCAATCGTACTAACGACAGCGCTTTTCAGGCTTGGACCATCTTCAGGAACTCTATAAATCCCGTCTCATGAATAGTTTGGTGAATGTTAAAATACCCTACAGTTAGCACCAAATAAACTGTTACTAACTCATTTTACTCAAATTGATAGAGAGCTAATGGCAGTGGTTGGGCACCTAGAAAATTCATAATTGTCTTCAATTAAGATGTTCTGATCTGTACGATTTTCCAGTATTCACTTTATGCCATTGACTAGATCGAATATTTCACTTTTTTTTTTACTGTTTAGCTATTTCCTGAATATATTTTTATTTTATTTAAATATAATCTTATTTTTACATAGAGAAATATTAACTAGATTTACATATTAAAACACAAAGTTTATATTAAATAGAAAAGCATTAGAAATACACAGCCTTATTTATTATAAACACTGTGTACAAAAATATAAGGGCAAATGAAACTCCCCATGGTATCACCATTCAAAGATAACTACTGTTAACAATTTAGTGGATTTCAACCCAGTTTTTATTTCTATCACATATTTGTATGTGCTGAGACCATGTGTCTGAACCTCATTTCATTCTACATCAAACTTATTATTATATATAATATTTTCCCATTTCATTCATTTTTCATAAAATATTTAAAGTTGTACAACATTTCTTAGTATGGACTTAAAATATTTTATTTAACCATCCCTTTATTGGAAGATGTATAATTTTTCTCTCAAATAATGATGTAATTTAAAAAAATTGTGTTTGGTGTCATTTCCTAAACAAACTTTCCCAGGAGTAAAAGTACATCCCGAAGGATGTGATCTTTTTTCAGACTCATAATCCACAGTATCATATTGCTTTCTGCTCAGGAGCAGTGTGAGAATATCGTTCTCACTACCAAGGAATATGAAAGTGTTTCACTAAATTTTTGTATTCTCACCCAAATACTTGAATATTGTCTCTCGTTTATGGTTTCCTCTTTTTTTCTTAAAATTCATTTTTAGTACCTCATGATTGCTTTTCATTTCTTTGGTTACTGAGGCAGTTAAACATTTTTTGGTCAGCTCTATTAGCGATTTTTAGTCTTTTTATGTAAAATATTTTCAAAAATAGTTTATTTTCAAAATAGACTTTTTGTGACTTTTCCTTTTGGCTGATGTCAAAACCTTTCTAGGACCAGTTTGGATAAATGTGTACATTCTCTTTAGATACGGTAAAAACTGACAAGAGTCCAAAAGTGATGATTTCTCTCACATTACTTTTGTTCCAAAGGCCCACACAGAGCATTTAATTCCACGAGACTGTGGTATTCGGCAGGACAATTGCATAGCTGCTGCAATTTTAAATTCACACACTGCACCATTCATCTTGTGTCCCTTGTTATGAGAACTCTTACCACTGCTTGTTTTGAAATATTTTAAAATTGAAATTCAAATTGCATTTTCGTATATTCCATCTTTAGTGTCTTAAACATCAACTTGGCCATGAATATTGGGAAAAACCTAGCCACAGGTCATAATGTTCCTGTGAGCCAAGATAACTTGGCCTAGAAATCCTGGATAAGGTTCAGATGCATAGGATGAGACTTTTCCTTTGGCACAGAATTGGCTGTACAGGAAATTGGTCAAAGAAAGACCATTTTCTTATTTACTAAAATAGTGCTTATTCCCCAAATGGAGCTTATATATTCAAAATGTAAGCCAAATCATGGTGCTCCTCTCCCAGGTTCTCCACTTCACTTGGAGTAGAACGCAGGCCCCGCACCTCTTGGCCCACCACGCTGACAGTAGATAGACATCGCCTTCCTGCCTCCACCTTCCCCTCTGTCCCTTCATTCACTCTGCTCCAATCACTCTGGCCCCTGAGCTGTTCTGGAGCAAGCTAAGCAAACTCTTACCTAGGATCTGGCCTTTGCATTACTTGTTCTCTGGCTGGGCATTCTCCCCCTAGACATCCAAGGGAGGAACACTTGATTACCTTTGTAAATCCTTGTTCAGATGTTTCCCTTTCAGTGAGGCCCACCCAACAACCTTATTTAAAATTGCAACCTGGACCCTGTCCTCCCACATTTCTGATCCCTCTTTCTCAACTCCACTTTTTCTCCCCATAATAATGATCACTTAATACCACATGTAATTATTTATTTATTATGTTTGTTGTCAGTCTCCTTCTTAGAATATACATTCCAATAGGGCAGCAATCTTTGTCACTTTCAAGTATCTCAAAGAACTAGAAGAGTACCTGGCAAAATAGTAGACATTCAAAAAACATTTGTGGGATGAATTTAAATTATCTTGAAAGAAAAATACAGATGAAGAGTGTGCCTCGGATGGCATTTGATTGAGTCTGTAGAAGAAATGTATGACCTAATTCATCTTATGTAATTTTTTAATAATGTAGATCACTATTTACTCCTTGATTGGGTAAACACTTATCAGCCATAGACTATGTATCAGCATTATGCTAGACATAGAGATATGAGAGCAAAAATATAGTCTCTATCAGCAATGAATGTGTAAACTAGCAGCATGTAGGAGGTCAATGAACCCGGTTTTCCTTACCAGTCAGGAAAGACTGAGAGTGCCAAATCAGACCTGAAGCAGGCAGAGGCCAGAGGAAGGGCACTGGGAGGCTGCAGGAGGCATGCCAGCACGTTCAAAGTTCTGCAGGCTGTGGCTCCTGCTTACCCTAAATACTACGATAAGGAATTTGGACTTTATCCTAGATCACTAGGGAGCCGTGGAAACACTGAATGAAGTATAACACAGAGAGATTTACATCCTAGAAGGATCACTATTGTCCTCTGATTCTCAAGGTGTGTTAAGCATTTAATGAGTACATACTATAATAAAAATGCTTTTCCTTTGTGCTTTGGGGAAAAGTAGAATGATATGTCTGGGAACAAAAGTGTTTAACTGTGCTGGTAAACTATGTTTTAAGCATAAGAATAAGAAGTATTAAAAGTGTTTTTCCAAAGTCAACTGCCATGTTTACATTGAAAAAGATATGAAAATCTTTTTAAATTTAATGATTTATTTTCCTTTTTAAAATTATTTTTTTCTAAATCATTAAATCAAATAATTTAAAGAAATTTAATTTATTTAGTTCCTAAAATTAAAAACTAAAAAATGCTCAAAAAGCTGGCTGGGAAGGTAGGGGAATACATTTACAGTTCTCAATGTTGGGGCACTCTGTTGTTGCGTCAGAAACGTGCAGCAGAAGCAAGCTGGTGTGGGGTCTGAAAGATGTTCGATACGTGTGACTAGAATGGACAAGGAGGCAACTATGTTTTTAACAAACTCCTGGCTTTCTCTGCCTGGGAAGGATAACCACCCGTCACTGGGTCGTTGGCGTCCTACACTGTCCTGGGGGTGGCTGTGGATGAATGCCTGCCACAAGCTGTACTCTCCGTATGTCTAACCAAGGTTGCCGTGAGAGTCCAGGTAGTGGCCTCAATAAAAAAATCTCTGGGGCAGAATATTCTGCTATGCATTTCTACCACTTCTCTGCTGTTGCGTGGTATTTAGTCACTTCTGGGGTTTCATATCAGAGAGTTAGAGATTGTGAGGAGATGAAAGGCATTTCCATGAGAGATTTTGTTCCTTGAAGTTAGATTTTTATATTCTTGATTGATTCTATCTGTTCAAAGGCTGTCAAATTCAAAACAGTGCTTTTGATTCTGCAAGAGATTGCTTTCATTGTGTATTTCCAACAAGCCTAAATAACTTAATTATTTGAGATCTTTTTTATATTTCTGGGGTGCTTTCCAATACCACCAAGAAATTCTCCAATCTCAGCAGATATGTACTGGGTATCGTACAAATTTAACTCATTTCTGACACTATAACACTACCTGGAGGTCGTGTCGGATCTCAGAGGTTAAGAGCTTAATTTCCAGAAGGTCTTTCCCCTTTCTGATCACTCTAAACCACCTCATTAGTATAAGTCAGGTGTGCTCCAAAGAAGCTCCTTATGAATAACACGGCGCTCCTATCTTACAAGAAATTCCAAGGATTTTAGGAGCTCTACCAGAAACCAGACACAAAGACCAATATATTTCTTATTACACCACACAATTATTCTTTTTTAAAAAAATATAGCAATGGTTAAGGGCATAGACTCTAGAGCCAGACTACCTAGGTCGAAACCAGGTGTTGCCACTAACCAGATTTGTGACCTCACATTAGTTACTTTACCCCTTTTTGCCTCAGTTTCCTTTTCTGTAAAATGGAGATAAAAACAGTAATGGGGTTCAAGACACCATACCCCCAAATGTGGCACCTTGGCAGATTAAATATCTTAAGCTGGAAGATTTAAAAAGATAGCAGAAGCAAGAAGGTCACTCTGACCCCCCTCTCATCCTTCCCTGAAACAGGTCCTAAAACTCGAGTGTGAAAGATGCCCTCCTGTATCAGGGGAAAGAAAAATTCTTAATCACCAGATGGGAGATTTGAGGCCAAGAAACCTGTGCAAGCAACCCTGTTAAACTAACCCTTGGTTTCCAAGTTACATCTTCACCACATACTACCCATAGTGAAAACCCCTTTGTCTTGTCAATTCTTCACAAATGTATTGTTTCTTTGTCTAAAGGGTATAAAAGCTTCCTGTTGTGGTCACTTCTTCAGGTCTTCATTTTCTTGAGAAGTCTTCCATGAACATGTAAAATTTTAATACAATTTGCATGCTTTTCTCCTGTGAATGTCTTTGTAAGTGAAATTTCCGACCCAGCCAGGGACCCTAAATGTATAAAGAAACACTTTTTCTTCAGGTAGAACTGTCTCTACTTCATTGCATTATAGTTAGTTAATATATGTTAATCCTTTGGAACAGTGCCTGTACAGGGTGAGAGCTTTGTGATTAGCTATTATTATTGGGTGTCCTACAAATTTAGTGTAATTCTCACACTATATATACCAGGAGACAGTGTCCTGGTATATATAGTGTTCCACAGACTAAGAGCTTAATTGCCAGCCCCCAGTTTTACTTGTCTCACAGTGCTCTGAAGAAAAATAAGCATTAAAAATTCTCTGAAATAATGAACACCAACTCCAGAATTAGTAATTGCATTGGACAATTGATCAAACCCCATATCAATTTCTTTAATGGCATATATGATGAACAATGATCGCACTCATGTCTAAATCAATCCTAACAAACCAACAGTTAACAGAAACTTTAAGATAGTTGATATAGTGTGCATTTGGTATTGTTTTGTAATTGTTTCTACTATAGTAGCAGATTTTTCTGTTTTTCTTTGTCTTTTTTCCTGCAGTTATATTTTCAAGTTCAGAACAATTATGCTACATTTAAATAATACAAGCCTAAGTGTTGTAGCATCTTAATCCATATTAAGGTGTTAGAATGATTAAAAGATAAACTGAGGCATGGAGGAAAAGTTGAATCAGCCAGGGTCAAATTGGAAATGGTTGGGAATGCTCCACTTAAGACAGGATAGTTAGAAGCTAGAAAAATTTCTTGGCAAATGGAACAGGGAAAGTGAGATAGATAGCTGAACACAAATAACCAAACAATTTATAGCCAGGTGCAGATGGCCACCAGGATGGAAGGCTTGGCAGGGGCAAAACTGGGAAAACAGGGACCTGGCCCCCAGGGTAACCCCTCCTCCCCTGGCCTTTCCTCCCTGGAGATAATCTCCAGGCCTCAGTTGTGTTTCAGCTTCAGGCCCAGAAAAGCAGCAAAACCAGGTAAGTGACACCAGAACCAACTGCAATGACTAAAGAGCCCCTGCCCTGCCACTGACCAATCAGAGGAGACCATAACCCTGAAAGGGCACCTGGAGAACTGACGAATATTCTGCTGAAACCCTCCCCTGAGACCTCCCCTAAGGTTCCTGTCTGCCAGAGAGAGGAAAGTCTCAAGACACAGGACCCAGCCGGTGCTCCTCCTCTGGTGAGCAGCTCTCTTTCCCCTCTTCTTCCCCCACAGGCACGCAACTCCTAAAGTCTAAGGCAGTGGGCAGCTGTGCGCTCGTCCCAGGCTAATCCCCTGAGCCTGTCCCCAGAGCCCCCTTTTCTCTGACCCCCCAGTGAGCTAAGGCAGCCCAGCCTAGGCCCTTCCTCTATTCTAAGCCCTTCCTTGTTTCATTGTCCCCAGGTTTAATAAATGTATCCTCACAGTTACCAGGATTCATGTTGTGAAATCTTTCCTATGTGAAGTCAAGAACCCACGCACTGCAGCTGGCCTTAGGCAGAGCCACGCAGGGCCAGGCCGCTGCCCAATAACATACCCACACTGATGGGAGCTCAGGGAAGACTTTTAGTAAAAAAATGCAGAAGCAGAGCAAGGAAATTATCTGACTGGCTATAGCTTAAGTACTTACTTCATTTGGAAAAGCCTATTTGGCTATTTGTGGTTAGGTGACCTTAGGTTCCATTTCTTAACCTTGATGGATTTACAGGGTTAGATTTTGGTTTGTTTATATGTATAGGCTACTAAGGCATTCAGGACATCTCAGTCTAATGGGCTCCTTGTTTAAGTAATTTAACAAAGCAAATGCAGAAGTCAATGATGTCGCTGAATTAACAGAGTGGAACTCAGATCCAGAAACAGGCCTCTAAACAGGCCTCCCCAAAGGCCTTACTTAAGATGCATTGGAGTGCTCCCTGCAGTTGACAAGAGCAAGCAACCGTATTCAGTCTTAGCGTGACTTAACTTGAAATGGTAATTTTTTCCCATTAATCATATAGATATGATTAAGGTTCACATATTTGGAATTCAGCAGTAAGGATTTGCTTTGGTAAATCAGCAGTTGCTTGTCATGTCTAGAAAATGTAAGAGAACTTTTATGTTGGCTTCTGTCCTTTTAAAGATCATACGCATATGCTCATGATTAGAAGCATGCATTCTTCTTTGCAGACTCTAATGCTGAAAGGAGAAAAGTTTAGACTGATGCCATTTCTACCTACTTCATTCATCAAACATTTACTGAGGAACTATTACGTCTCAGGTGCTGCTCTAGGTACCGAAAACCAGCAATAGAAAAAAGAATGACAGAAGTCCCTGCCCTCATAAAGCACACGGCGTGGAGCATACAGACTGTGGAAGGAACTAAGAGATAACGAGTGAATAGAATAAATAATATGGCAAAGAAAACTCTGTAAATAGGGTGGTCAGGGCAGACCTCACTAAGCAGGTTTAGTAAAGACCCCAAGGAGATAAGGACTTTCTATGGGAGGAGCATTTCAGGCAGAGGATCCAAGAGATGCAAAAGCGCTGAGGCGGGGCATGCACGATTTAGTTGAGGAACAGCAGTAGTGCCAGGGAGGCTGGAGTCAAGTGAGCAATGCAGGTGGGACTGGATGTTAGTTTAGAGACATAAGGACGTGAAGGGAAGTATGCAAATCATGTAGGAGCTCTTCACTATTCTAAGGATTTCAGCTTTTACTCTGCCTAATGGGGAACTTGGGGGAGTTTTGAGGAGTGACATGATCTTAGCTTAGAAAGAGAATAGTTTCACTATTATGTCAACTAAAGGGGGCAGGGGAGACCAGGTAAGAAGCTATGTCTGTAATTTAGGTGAGAGATCATGGTACCTTTGATTATGTTGATATTAGTGGTAGTAGTGAGAACTGGAGAGGATCTGGCTTTTTTTTAAAATGTATAACCAACAGGATTTGCAGATGGATGGCATGTGAGGTGTAAGGGCAAGATAGAAATGAAGAATGACTCCAAGGTTTTAGCCTGAGCAATTGAAAGGCTGGAGTTGCCATTTGCTGAGACAGGGGACATGATGAGATTTTTAAAAATAAAGGTTTAGAGAGATGTAGCTCAGACCTGCAATATTAGACATGCTAAGTTCGAGATACCTGTTTGTTAGATATCTAAGCAGTAATGTTGAATAAGCAGTTTGCTTTATGATTCTTCTGTGTCCTGAATACATTCCTGACAGCTAAGTGCTTTTTATAGTAATGACACATTTGAATTGCTACTTAGTGTAACACATGTTTATGAACTTCTATAAGAAGTTCAGAACCTTAGCGCTGCTTCTAGAGAAAGCACACTAATAAAAGTAAGAATAGAATTTGCGTGCTTATAGAAAGAGTCCTAAAATAGAGCTGACTGTGTCTACAGCAGCTGCGCAGGTCATCAAAGAGCAAAACAGTGCAATTTTAACTGCAGTTAGGTCTCAAATAGCAGTGGTTTTTAGGGTCTTCTCACTCTTTGGTAATAAGTATAAATTGGTTTCATCTTCAAGCACAAGGCAAAACAATGTTTCCTGTGCCAGGTATGTATGTTTGAACACTAGCTGGAAGGACCTCAGCATGAATACCCACATTGCAACTGACCTTGGCATGCATGGCAGTGGCACCAAGAAGTGGAGCATGAAAACGAAAAGGAAGAAGTGTAGGGGTAAATTTGGGGCAACAGTAATGGCATGAGGAAATTTCAGGAAATACGAAACCCAAAGTCGAGGATAAAAATCCAAATGCCTGCTGGAGAAAGGCAGGTAAACGTTAATGAGTAAAGCCAGCCTCTCTCACTCATGCGCAATAACAGGAAGTGGTGGGGACTGGCAGGGCGCAGGTTTCCTCCCAAAGGGAGTCTGGGTCCTTCCTTGTCAGGCAGGACTGGGAGCACAGTACAGCCACATCTTGCCTTATTTCCAGAAAAACTAAAAATCTAGATAGTTATCTGAATCTGATTTTTAAATATTGGTATTTAGCTCACATTTTAAAAAAAGCACTGTGTAAGCCAAACAAAACATATCTGGAAGCTGCTTTTGGTATGTAGGACCCCACTTCTGAACTTCCAACTTTGCCATTTACATGCAAATAGTTTTAATTATTGACTAAACTGAGCCATTAAATGCCTGCCTAGTTACAACAATTATTTATCCTACACAGTAGAAACCATTCTTTTGTGTATATGACTTGAATTTTCTGTTTCAATATGAAGTCCTAATATTCAAATATGAAAGAGTGAAAACAGAACAATAACAATAAAAAGAATGGCTTACCTTTTCAGGCTTTAAAAAAATAAAAGTTACTGACTTTTGTTACTATTTTTCATAAATCTCAAATTAAAGTTAAGTCTACATTAAATTAACTGTGATGCAGAATAAGGCAGTCAGGCTCTGCTGCGTCCAAAATAGATTGACATTTTGCAAGATTCTTCTGGAATTTTTTAAAGAATGTTCAGCTTCAGAAAATATACAAGCTGGTGGGGAAGGACTAGTTCTGATGAGAACAAACAAGTGGAAGCACAGATTTTCATTACAATTACGGCTAGTCTTCACAGTCTTTCCTATAAGTCATTATCTCCGTCATATTATAAAGAAATCTTCATTGAAAGGCAAGGATCCTAGACATTTGGATAGATTTGGGCAAATGCTTAAACTCAATTTAGTAGGCTCTTGTGATAATCTCTAGATAGGCTGTTCTGATTTGAGAGGGGTCAGCGAAGAGTTCTATCTTCCAGGGAAATTTTCTAAGAGACTCTTGCCCTATGATGGCTTCATTTCTAACTACACAGATGGATCTGGGGGAGAGGGGAGGGTCTTCAAAATTTTGATTTTTTCATTGTTGTTAGTTACAGTTGTCCCAATTCTCCCCCATTACTCTCCTCTGCCCTACTAACCCCTACTTCTCATATTCAACCTCCCTCACCCCCTGTTGCCTTTGTACATGGGTCCTTTATACATGTTCCTTGACTTGACCCTTCCCCTTCTTTCCCTGTTTTCTCCCTCCCCCTTCCTCTCTGGTCACTGTCAGCTTGTTCTTAGTTTCCATGCCTCTGGTTCTATTTTGCTCACTGGTTTGTTTTGTTGATTAGGTTCCACTGATAGGTGAGATTACGGTATTTGCCTTTTACTGCCTGGCTTATTTCACTTTGCATAATACTCTCTAGTTCCATCCATGCTGTCCAGAAGGGTAGGAGTTGCTTCTTTCTGCTACATAGTATTCCATTGTGTAAATGTACCACAGTTTTTTGATCCACTCATTTACTGATGAGCACTCAGGCTGTTTCCAGCACTTGGCCATTGTAAATAATGCTGCTATGAACATTGGGGTGCATAGATTCTTTTGAATTGGTGTTTCAGGATTCTTAGGGTATAATCCCAACAGTGGAATTGCTGGGTCAAAAGATAGTTCTATTTTTAGTTTTTTGAGGAAATTCTATACTGTTTTCCACAGTGGCTGCACCTGTCTGCATTCCCACCCACAGTGTACTAGGGTTCCCATTTCTCTACAGCCTTGTCAGTACTTATTTGTTGATTTGTTTATGATGGCCATTTTGACTGGTATGAAGTGGTATCTCTTTGTGATTTTAATTTGCATCTCTCTGATGGCTAGTGATGCTCATATGTCTCTGGGCCCTTTGTATGTCCTCCTTGGAGAAGTTCAGGTCTATTCAGATCCTTTGCTCATTTTTTTCATTGGATTGTTTGTCTTCTTGGTATGGAGTCATGTGAGTTCTTTATATATTTTGGAGATCAAACCCTTGTCTGAGGTATCATTGGTGAATACATTTTCCCATATGACTTGTTCTCTATTCATTTTGCTGATGTTTTCTTTAGCCATGCAGGAGCTTTTTAATATGATGTAGTCCCATTTGTTTATTCTTTGCTCTAGGGGACATACCAGTGAAAATATTGTTTCATGGGATATATGAAATTTTCCTTCCTATATTTCCCTCTAGGACTTTTATGGCATCATGACTTATATTTAAGTCTTTTATGCATCTTGAGTTTATTTTTGTGTATGGTGTAAGTTGGTGATCGAGTTTCATTTTTTTGCATGTAGCTGTCCAGTTCTCCCAACACCATTTGTTGAAGAGGTTATTTTTACTCCACTTTATCCTCCTGCTCCCTTTGTCAAATATTAATTGACCATATAGACATGGGTTTGTTTCTGGGCTATCTGTTTTGTTCCATTGATATATGTGTCTTTTCTTATGCCAGTACCAAACTGTTTTAATTACAGTGGACTTGTAGTATAGTTTGATATCAGGTACTGTGATCCCTCCTACTTTGTTCTTCTTTCTCAAAATTGCTGAAGCTATTTGGGGTCATTTAAGTTTCCATATAAATTTTTGAAATGTTTGTTCTATAACTGTGAAATACGCCATAAATATTTTAATAGGGATTGTGTTGAATCTGTAAATTGCATTGGATAATATGGACATTTTGATGATGTTGATTCTTCCATTCCATGAACATGGACATGCTTCCATTTGTTTGTGTCTTTCTTAATTTCTTTCTTCAGTGTTGTGTAGTTTTCTGAGTACAGGTCTTTTACCTCCTTGGTTAGGTTTATTTCTAGGTACTTTATTTTTTGCTGCTATATCAAATGGCATTTTTTAAATAATTTCTGTTTATGATATTTCATTGTTGGTGTACAAAAATGCCTTTGATGTCTGAATATTGACTTTGTATCCCACTGTTTTGCTAAATTCACTTACTAGGTAGAGTAGATTTTTGGTGGAGTCTATAGAGTGTTCTATGTATACTATCATGTCATCTGCAAATAATGACAGTTTTGCTTCCTCCTTTCCAATTTGAATGCCTTTTATTTCTTTTTCTTGTCTGATTGTTGTGGCTAGAACTTCCAGTATGATGTTAAGTAGAAGTGGTGGAAGCGGACACCCTTGCCTTGTTCTTGATCTTAGTGGGAAAGCTTTCAGTTTTTGCCCATTGAGGATAATGTTGGCTGTAGGTTTCTCATATATGGCCTTTACGAAGTTGAGGTATGCTCCCTCTACTCCCACTTTGCTAAATGTTTTTGTCATAAATGGGTGCTATACCTTATCAAATGCTTTTTCTGCATCTATTAATATCATCATGTGATTTTTCTCTTTCCTTGTGTTTATACGATGTATTACTTTTATTGATTTGCAAATATTGTACCATACTTGGATCCCTGGGATGAATACCATTTGATTATTGTGTATGATCTTATTAATGTATTGCTGCATTTAGTTTGCCAATATTTTGTTGAGCATTTTATTGTCTATGTTCATCAGCAATATTGCTCTGTAGATTTCTTTCTTCGTTGTGCCTTTAATTTGTGTTGGGATTAGGATGATGCTGGCCTCATAAAGAGTTTGGATTTTTGGAACAGTTTGAGAAGGATAGGGGTTAAATCTTCTTTAAATGTTTTGTAAAATTCTCCTCTGAAACTCTCCAGACCAGGACTTTTGTGTGCTGGAAGTTTTTTGATTACTGCTTCAATTTCACTAGCTTTTGTTGGTCTGTTCAGGCTTTCTACTTCTTTTTTATTCAGTTTTGAAGATTATATGTTTCTAGAAAGATGTCCATTTCACCCAGGTTTTCAAATTTCTTGGCATATAGTTTTTTGTAGTAATGTCTTACAATCCTTTGTATTTCTGTGGTATCCATTTTAATTTCTCTTCTTTCATTTCTGATTGTATTCATTGCCAGTTTTCCCCTTCGAAGCCATGTTCCTCTCTCTCTCACTCTTTTTCTTCATGTTCTTAAACCAGTCCCTTTAGCATGTCTTGCAACGCTGGTTTGGTGGAGGTATATTCTTTTAGCCTTCTTTTGTCTGGGAAAATCCTTATTTCACCTCCTATTTTAAATGAGAGCTTTGCTGAGTAGTAATCTTGGTTGCAAGTCCTTGGTTTTCATTACTTGGAATATTTCTTGCCATTCCCTTCTGCCTTGTAGCATTTCCATTGAGCAGCCTTATTGGAAATCTCTTGTATGTTATTACTTCTTGTTTCTCCCTTGCTGCCTTTAAGATTGTTTCTTTGTCTTTGAATTTTACTGTTTTAATTATGATGTGTCTTGGAGTGGGCCTCTTTGTGTTCATCTTGATTGGGACCCTCTATGCTTCCTGGACTTGTGTGACTTTTTCTATCATCAAATTGGGGAAGTTTTCATTATTACTTTTTCAAACAGGTTTTCTATCCCTTGCTCCTCTTCTTCTCCTTCTGGTATCCCTATTATATGGATATTGTTATGTTTCTTGTTATCTTGAAGTTCCCTTAACACCTCTTGTTACTGATTCAATTATTTGCTTCATCTAGCCTGCTTTTGATTCCTTCTATTGTGTTCTTCAATTCAGAAATTGTATTCTTCATTTCCTCCTGGCCTTTGTTGATAGTTTCTATGCCCTTTTTCATGCTGATGTATTTCTCAGTAAGTTCCTTGTAGCTTCCTGTATTTTTTGTAATTCTCACTGAGCTCATTGAGCTTCCTTATAACCATTGTTTTGAACTCAAGATCTGATAGCTTACTTTCCTATATTTCATTTAGCACTGTTTCTGGGGCTTGCCCCTTTCCTTTTGATTGAGGGTTGTTTGATTCCCCATTTTAGGGGAGATTCTTCTTGTTTGTTTCTGCTTCTTAAATTAATCTGCTTTGACTCCCTGTCTTTGTGGTGTGAACTTTTATAGTAGGAGACCTATGTGATTCAATGGTACAGTCTCCTTGATCTCCTGAACTTGATGGTCCTGGGATGCCCTTTATGCTTTTTGTGCTGGCTTTCTGGATGTAATTGGGTTTTGATTATTGCTGGGTCATTCTTTGGTGGGTCCTTTCCTCCAGTTGGTTGACTTGACTGAAGGTCACTCCACCTACCACTTCTTGTACTGTTGTTCAGGTGCTGCCAGAACAAAACCACAAAGCCCAGGAAGCAAGCCCACACCTGCAAAAATAACTCTACCCCAGCAATCCCACTGTCAACATCAAATGAACCTGTAGTAATAAGGGTGTAAGGAGATTAGGACTATTGTAAGAAAGGAGAGTAAATATGAGATGACCTGCTGAAATAAAAATGATTGTGAGAGGGTAGAGGGAGAAGCACTAATAAGAGTAGGGAATCAGAGAAATGCAAAGAGAGAAGGTAAAATTTACATCATAAATAAAAAAGGGGATGAAGAAGGTGGAATGAAGTAAGACAAGGGAAACATATAGTATTAGGCTTAAACAGAAATTTAAAAAATAAAATAAAGTGAGATAGAGAAAAAAGGGGCAAAATAAATAAATAATAAAAAGATAGGAATCAAATTGGAGAAAAAGATCCATCACAGCACTAGCAACAACAAATGAGCTAAAATTTATATAGATGGGATGGGAATAAGAGGGGAAAAAGAAAGAAAGAAAGAAAGAAAGAAAGAAAGAAAGAAAGAAAGAAAGAAAGAAAAGCTTAAGAGATGTCTATAGGGAAGGGGAATGATTTTGAGATGATAGGGGGAGATGGAACACTAAGAGTGAGAAACAAAAATCAGCTAAGACAGGGAAAAATTAAAATTTGAGATGAAAAAAGAGTAGGAGAGTGGAATGGTAAAATTTGAGATTTGAAATACAAAATTAGTGAAGATCTAGAGATAAAATTGAAGTATTTCAACAATAACTACCCTATCCACAACCAATGAGCAAAGATTGCTAATGGTGGAGAGACAATGTGGGTATTTTAAGAGCAGGAAAAAGAATGTGAGATGACCATTGACAAGAAAATTGGTTTGGAGAGGCTGGATAGGGGAGAAATAGTAAGAATGTAGAGTGGAAGCAAGTTGTAGCAAGAGAGAAAACTAAAATAATATGAGGAAAGAAGGTAAAATGGGATAGGAGATGGCAGGAGCAAAATATATGAATTGAAATAAACTACAATATAAAATCTAGTGGTGTCTTAACATGCACAAACTTGAAGGACAAGAAATGAATGTTAATAAGCTATTCAGGAAAGAAAATATTGCAAATTATGGAGAAGACCACAGTGAATTTCATTTTGGTACCCTCTAGTATTTACCACTGTTTTTTCTTTCTGGATCCACCTCTGGTGATGTCAGGAGATGTCCCAATCTGGCCTTAGGCAGTCTGTTGGAGACTTCCAGAGATCTACCATCTGTGGTTGACTCCTTCAGTTGTTAATGTAGTCACCTTACACTCAGGCTTAAGCATCACGGGGTGGGGCAGAGTTCCTCCTGGGGGAGGGGCTATTGCTTCCCCTCAGGCTGCTGTCACTCAGAGGGGAGGGGAGTGGTCTGCCTAAGCAAGATGGCTGTTGCAGTATGGGGGATGACTCAGCACTGGGAGCCTGGGGGCTACTCTCTCAGATCTCTCCCCAAAGCCTCCATCCCCAGTCTTTCCTGAAGTGTTGCTAGTCCACTCTGTCCCTGCCCCCTTTTGCCAGAGTCCAGAGTAAGTGGCTGCAAATGAAAATTTGTGTGTTGGCCCTATAAACAGCCCTTTATGTCTCCAGTCATCAGTCTCTGGTGGGGAGAAACCATGCCCCTTTTCTGCAGCTGGATGTTATCTGTGTACTTTACGGGTTCTGGTGCTCTAGGCTGGAGATCCCAGCTTAGGGTTTAGACCTCACACTTCTCAAGGGGTCCAACCTGCTATTTAAATACCCCTCTGGCATTTCAGCTGCCTCCTGTGGGTACCTAGCCAGCCCCCTCATGTCTCCACTCAGGTTTCCAGTCAGGTTATGCTAAAGCTGTTTCTTCTGTCTGTCCGTGGTTATAAGTCTTCTCTTTTACTATCATTTAGTTGTTTGCTCTGGATAATTTCTCCATGATTTAGTTGTAATTCCAGATTGGTCCTGGGAGGTGGTTAGTGTGACTTCCACTCACTCCTCCACCATCTTGGATCTCCCCATAATTTTGTTTTCTAAAATAATTGAGACAACAGATATTCCTAGAGTGGGACAATATCTTAAAACTCTTATTAACTAGCATTGTGGGTGGAAGAGTGACTTTTTTTCTAACAAGAGCAGGGAACTGAGATAGCAAGACCATAAAGCAATGACAGGAGCTTCAGAAATCTGGAAAAGGGATGACCTAGAGGGGTGAGAGTGTCATTCAGTTCTGCCTAGGGCTACCTCCAATTCC
Organism: Anoura caudifer; assembly: GCA_004027475.1. Lineage (NCBI taxonomy): Eukaryota > Metazoa > Chordata > Mammalia > Chiroptera > Phyllostomidae > Anoura > Anoura caudifer. The sequence goes on along the minus strand of PVKU01000814.1, from coordinate 126,822 downwards.
CAGGTCAGTGAGAATTGCAGATAAAGTCTTGAAATGACTTTTCATATGGTCCCACCAGTGACAAATCAAAATGTCCTCAGGGTTTTTTTCCCCCCCCTAGGGAATTTCAAAACTCATCTATTACTTGAGATGAAAATAGAAAACAACTGAATTTATAGGAAGTACCATTTTAGTTAACTTTATCCACACCCCCATTTTATAGATAATTCCAAATCCTTTTGGGAAAACATTTAATGACTGAGGGAAAAGATGTGTCAAAAGGTTTGGAGGAAAAAGTGAGGTTGGATGAGCTTGGCTCAAGGGAAAGCTGATGAATGTTTCTTGGTCATTTATCCATAAATTCAGCAGGTTTTACTTTGCAAAATGTGGGGAGATTTGCTGACATAGGACTAGAAGGGGTAAGCCTGAGGTTGGAAGCTGCTGGTGAAAATTAGGCCCTTCACACAAATAGGGAAGTTCTCACTCTGCTGTGGGCTCTTGTGTAGGTGCCAGCTAGCCTTGTGGCTTCTTAGTGATTTATTTGGCACTTGGTAAACCTATGTACTATTTCAGGATATTGTTTCTCTCTGACTTACTCTTCAGGTACAGTCCCTTTAGATGCTCTTTCTCACAAGTTAGCTCCATTTGAAATTCCTTTTATTTTATTTTATTTTGAAGTGGGAGAGAGTTGTCTTTCTCTTAATTGCCTTATCAGGTTATAAAATATTTCTTTGAGAGGGTCACTGTGTTTTTTACTTGCTTAATGCTGTGGGTTTTGAATATTTAGTCACCTAATGGGATCTGTGTTCTCAACTCACAACAGCTCTAGGTAAAGGGGTGCTTTCATTAAAAGATTATGTTCATTTTTCATAGCTTAGGAAGGAAAGACTCACCAAATTCCACATTGTACATATATTTATTTTTTTTTGTTTCTAAGATCTGAAATAGACAGTAATTTCTTGGTGCTGGATAATCTTTCTCTATCAAGTTAGATTATCAGCCAACATTCCCATGTACAAATATGATGCGAAGCACCCCAGAAACGTGTAGTTCTGTACCAGTTCACATATTTGATAGAACATTTCTTTGCATAAATCCCCCGGGTCTTCCTTCTCCCAGCCCAAGATGTTGTCTTAATAGCTCAGTAGTTAGAGGAAGCAATTCTATTCAATAAAGATAGGCACATATGAGGGAAGGCAAAATAAGGGCCCAGCTGGAAAGTAGAACCATGGAAACAGACATAGAGCAAAAGAAGAAGGGATCCTGGACTTGGTTCAAGTTGAGCCTACTGATAGCAGGACTTCTACTGAGGGTATCCCTCTTCCTTTCCACTGCCCAGCCAGTGAGGGGAATGCAGATGTACCACCACAGAAGCTGAAGGTGCTACTGGTAGGTCAGATGGCACTGTTTGGGCATCCCCCATGCCCACAGCAATGCACAATGTTCTGGATGGGTAAGAGTGAACTTTGATGCAAGATTTCCTTGTCACTTCCCATAACCAACAAGTCACTTAACCATTCAGAGGCTCCATTTCCTTGTCTCTAAAATCAGGATGATAACATACCTGTCTCATTGGCTTGTATGAGGATTCAAGGAAGTGGATCAAACAAAACAGTTAGCACAGAGCTTGAAATATAGGTCAAGAATAAAGCAATCAAGGAATTCTTTTTTCTGAAGTATGTATTATATGAAATGTTTGACAGGTTCTTCACTGACTGTGGATTAGGCAGAGAAGAAAGGATAATAGAACACTGGTATGAGAGGAGGGAGAAGGGAAAACTGACTGGAATGGATCATCCCAATGAGAGCGAGAATACAAAGAGATCTACATGGAAAGAGGCAAAGAAGCAGAAAGAAGCCTTAGGTAAGGTAAGCACCAAGCAAAATCATAAGTATTGTAAGAACATTCCATTCTAGTATTCTAGTCCTGCATCTGTGTTTTGTTTTCTCACCTTTATCCCGTGTTTAGTGTCACCTGTCCTTTTCATCATGTCCCTCTCCTTCCTTATAAACATGTCTATATGGTTTCTTCCTCTCTTCCTCCTTTATTCTCACTCTCTCTCCACCCCATTTTTTTCCTTTTCATTCTTACCTGCATTATGATTTGTTTCTCTTTTGCTGTTCTTTTAAAGCATTGTTCTCTCGAGCCTGCCAGACACTTTATTTTTGTCCCTTCCAGATCACAAGAAGACTATTTTTTCCTTCTTCAAAATCAATTCTCTTTTTACTAACCACATAACAAATTCTAAATCTCTTTTTTGTGTTTGTTACTCTCTGCCCACTGGTAGTTAATTTTTTTGGCTAATTTTTATTATTTGTGCCAGTTGGAGATGCCAATCAGGAGATCACCTGCACATGAGCTAAATACCAGTGGTTGCTTACAGGCCTTTAGAGATTTTGTATTTGAAACCCTTTACCAGAGAACATTGCTGTGTGAATAGTGGGCCTGTCCAGTATCATCTTATGAGAGATAACTAATACAATGATATTTAAAATGGCCTTTCTTCATTCAGATATTTTGCAATACGAAAGTGTTAAAAATTGTTCAAGACTATTTAACAACAACATCCAAAATTATTCAATTACCAAAAATGATTTCTCTTGCCTTTGCCAAGCCAATTGAAGACATCAGGCTTAGATTCTCTACTGATGATTTACACTATCTTAATGATTGTCAACCCAGCACATTGTTAACCTGGACTGCAAGCTAAGAGTGTAGATATGCATAAATGTAAGATTTAACAGAAAGCAGCTCCTCAAGGATCTAGGGTGGTCAAGGTACCACCATGGGCTGGTCATGTTGGTTGAGAGGACCTACTTGTATTGCCATTGGTTCCTCCTCTTTTCCATTTGCTTGAGGCAGAGTGGCTGATTTACTAGAATAGGATTGTCAACTGATGATCATTGATGCAAATTCAAACACCAACAGGAGTCCCCAATTTGGGGTGCAGTGAAGGAAACTTTATTTAGTGCAGTTTGGCGGTTGTACAGCATAGCTGTGAAAACAGCACTGCTGTGGCACAGCTCTGCCCTGCTACAGAGATGCTGCTGCTGTTGTGAAAACAGCAGGGCTGTGAAGCTTCCCCCGTGCCATGTCCCTCTTCAACTTGACAGCTCCACTGGTGAAGGTACGCTCCACCCTGCCCTGCTAGTCTGCACTAGTCTCCTCCACTCTGCTCCGGTGAGATTTCTTAGGTGTTTCAGCTTCAGCTGGGGAAACGTCACCTTCAACTTCAGGTGGAAAGGGAGCTCTCCCAGGCAGCGGGGAGCTAGCTTATATAGAGAGCCTGTCCCATCTCTGGTCCCTGATTGGTCATTATAGAGCGACAGTGATTGGTCAGAGCTGCACATCTCCCATTGGATGAGAAAAGGCTCAGTCCTATTGGTTGTATAATGGGACTCCAGGAACTCCTTTATAAAGGCTGGCCCAGATGACAGTGCAGAAAGGCAGTTTAGCAGTAGAGAGGCAGTTGATCTTAGGGTGACTCTTCAGAGTAGCCACCAGGAGCTCTCCTTAGTCCTCAGGGCTCATAGGATAGAGGAGAAATAATTTGTGTTTGTACTTTTTAAAATCATGGTAACTTCAATTCTGGTCTTTAGTGAAGACCAGTCAAATCACCTTGGGAAGCCACAGTAAGAACTATCCCCTAAGTCCCAACATATCAAAAATTCCCCATTATGTGGCATGTGCTTTTAGGAATACCTATTCCTTCATCTCTGGAGTGGAGGAAATTTTATAATAATTTGGTTTGGGAGGGGGAAACAGAAAATTTGTCAGCAGCTGAAAAATCTGGATTCTGAGCTCTGGCCATGGTAGCACTTAGCCCTTAAAAAAAAAATGTATATGTATATATGCATACACACACGTATATATGTATAGATATACGTATATGTATAGATACACGTATACACATTCATGCATGTATGTATAGATACATGTACGCACATTACATGTATCTATGTATAGATACATGTATACATATATGTATGTATATATGTATATACATGTGTATGTGTGTATAATTTTCTAGACAGAGGGGAAGGGAGGGAGAAAGAGAAAAACATCACTGCACCCCAAATTGGGGACTCCTGTTGGTGTTTGGTTGGTGTGTGGTTGCCTCTTGTGCACCCCCTACTGGGGACCTGGCCTGCAACCCAGGCATGTGCCCAGAATGGGAATTGAACCAGTGAGCCTTTGGTTTGCAGGCTGGCACTCAATCCTCTGAGCCACACCAGCCAGGGCTACTTAGCCCTTTTTATCTCACAATTCTTATTTATGAACTAAGTTCTCCCTGGTATTAGGTTACTGAGGATAACCAGAGAGCTGAGCGATCTTATAAACATGAAAGGCTTCTCTGAAAGTTCATTTTGTCATATGAAACATTATTGATGGTAATAGTGAGATTTGAGATGATCTTGGTGGTGACCTGGTGAAATCTCTTACCTAGCACTGAAAGCAGCCACTGCTTAGACTCGAGAGCCAGAGTACTTGCTTTGGTATGTCTCAGCGGTGTGACCTTGCGCAAGTTAGTTAACTTCTTTATGCTTTAGTTTCTTCATCTCTAAAATGGGACTAATAGTCTCAGGAAGATGGAAAATAGCATTAGTTTACATGGGCAAAGTTCTCAGACTACTACCTAGATATATAAGTACCTTATATAAGAAGTAGCTCATTTTTGAGGTTACTCAGACAGCTAAGGTGTTACCAAGGCCATCATTACTTTTTAGGAGAGTCCCTTAGCCTTATACCCCTGCTGCATTCTTTCCATCTAAGCCAGGGCTCTGAAGCCCTCAAAACCAGAGTCAGTTTAAGCATCTTTGGGTTTCCCTGTGGAGCAGGGCTATATTGTACCAGACTCTTCTGAACTTTCCTTATATCAAACCCATATTTGTGCAAGACCAAATGTTGCATGTGTGAACCTGGCCTAGGGAGCCAGTCCTTGGCCCGGACTTAGAGCCAGAGGGCCCAAAGATACAGGACTGGCTCAGACTTCCAAGTTGTTTGGGACCTCAGCACTCAGGGCTGCCTAGGGAACCGAGGCAGGGATCATTTCAGATCCTGTTGATCCTGCTGATCATTTCAGATCCTGCCTCAGTGTGCCTCTCCTTCATTTCTTTATAATACCTTTTAAAAGCAAGATAATGAGCCCTGACTGGTATGGCTCAGTAGGTTGGGCATCTTCCCACAAGTGAAAGGTTGCTGGTTTGATTCCTGGTCAGGGCACATGCCTGGGTTGCAGGTTTGGTCCCCAGCTGGAATACATATGAAGGCAGCCAATAGGTGTTTCTCTCATACATTGATGTTTCTCTCATACATTGATGTTTCTCTCCCTCTTCTCCCCTCTCTCTAAAAATAAATCAGTAAAATCTAAAATAAGCAAATAAAAGCAAGATAATAAGGGGAGGGCATCTTCAGATATTTGCATTTTCATTTAATGTCCCAGACCCCTTAGTTTAAATTTAAAATGTTCTGTACACAACAGCAGTCAGAAGCCAGTGCACCAATCCTCTTCATAGATGAAACATCTGTTAATAAAACTGGGCTCCAGTGTGCACTACTTATTCATTTTTAATACATAATTTTCTCCCTGCATGGCTGATAAATCCTGTCTACAGACCACTGGGGAAAGACCTGATAGGGGAACTTTTTGGATTCTAAGTTTTCATGACCTGTTGTTATCTTTTAATTATGTGTCATTTCAGCTGATTATTTTAATGAGCTTTATTGCAAAATACCTAGATAAGCAGCTTTAAGAATTGTGTATACTTGTGAAACCCAAAGGTAGCAAGAAATACATCTGGCCCTTCCATTACTTCTGGCCTCCCCTCATTCAGAGGTCCCTCTCTTTGCCTCTAGAGAGAACATCGAGATAAGCAGTTTGTGCCCCTGCCTCCCTGTGGTGCCACCCTCTGCTGCTTCTGGAAACCACCTCCAAACCAGTCTTTTCTGTCTCTACTTCTTCCCACTCCAGTCTCTCTAACACTCTGCAGCTAAATTGATCTACATTCCTTCTTAGCACTTTCCTCAGGTCAACTCAGTGCTCAGAAATCTCCACTGGTCTCACTGTTTCCATCCACACAAAGTGGAAACTCCTCTCTCTGGCTTTCATTGCAGTGCATGACCTAGCAACCCACTCCACTCCTCACCACCCCGTTTTCTAGTTCTCCTGAGTTCCCATCGCTAGTCTAGGGGCTGCTGCTGCATATTCCCACTTCTCTGCCTTTACACACATCGTTCTCTCAGCCTGAGTGCCTTTTCTTTGGCTTAACAGAAGTTTGTTCATTTTTTGAGGCCCAGATCAAATTCTACCTTTTCCAGGAACCCCACTCTGATCCTTCCAGCAAACACAGATTCTCCTAGCCCTCTAGAGTTATATGGTATTTAAATTCCATAACCTACACTTATATATAAATATATGTTCCTCTGTATCAGTCATTATCTGGCAGCAAAAACATGGCACAGAGTTTTACTAAAGGACTGTATACAAGAATATGGGTATGGTGATGACAAATCAGCAAGGAAAATGAAGCACCATGGAACTAGCAACAGCAAGAAACCCTTACCACTTCTAGGCCTGAAGGAACAAGGGGACTGAATGGTGTCCAGGACTCCAAGAGAGTAGCCATAGCTGCAGGTCAGGCCTCCCTGACAGGAGCTGAGGTCTTCAGTGAAAGGACGTAGACAATCTGTGGCAAGCTGGCATGTGGGGGAGCCAGAGATACAAATAGCCTGACCTTATTGTCTTTGAGCCCTTAAGTTTCTTGCCAGGACCTCTTGGCTAAATCCAGCTAGCAGCTAGTGGGCAAGGGAGCTCACTGATGTCGTCCATAAAGCCTCTGTGGCACAGAGCAGGATTTCCAGGGTGATCTGAGGGAGCAACAGGAAAACAGGCTGCACATACTCTTTACTGTGCGGTTGAAATGTTTCCTGGGGTATGAGCTTTCTCCCAAGCTGGACTGAAAGCTCCTTTGAGAGTTGAAACCATGGCTTGTGCTTGCTTCTTATTTTCCACAGTGCTTAGTATAATAATATGAATTAGAAAATGTCTAAAAGTGCTTAAATGATAGGGGACCCCCAAAACTTGGAATTTATTTATAAAAAATTGTGCATTTATTCTTACATGTTTAAACTTCAGGTATAAAAAAGGCTTGGAATAAATTGCATGTACTATGAAAAAAACAGTCATCTTCAAACAAATCTCCATTTGATGCAATACACCTATTGAGACATTTTTTTCTACTGCTCAAAAACAGTTTTGAACTCACCAATTTTGATGACTTTTAGTGCTGTTTCTTGTTTCACCTTTTCCACATTGGCAAAATGTTTCCCTTTGAGGACTTTTTCCATCCGGGGGGGAAAAAGTCACTCAGGGCAAGATTGGGTGAATAAGGAGGGTGGGACATGGGAGTCATGCTGTTTTTTTGGTCAAAAACTTCTGAATATTCAGCACAATATGGGCAGGTGCATTTGTAAATCATCCATCATGAAATATGTAAACACATTGAGTCTTCAAAAAAAAATTCACTGAAGCTGAACACAGCCTCTCACAACAACACCAGCTGGTACACAGATACAGATGGGATCCCAGAACACTCACCTAGTGGAAGAAGCCTGTACTGCAAGGGGCCTGCCCTCCAGAAGATCATTCCTTCCCACTCTTGGTTTGGTATCTTCAAACTTCTAAACCATGGTTTCCCAACTCAATCAAAGTAAAATCCAAAGTCTTTAACATGGCCTAGATCCTAGCTATCTCTCTGATCTCATCTCCAGTACATTCCCTCTTGCCTACTTACTGCTCCAACCACCTGTTTTTCTTGCCCCAAACATGTTTTCACTTCAAGGCCTTTGCATTTGCTGAGCCCTCTGCCTGAAGATTTCCACATGTTTTTCACTTATTTCAAGTCTGCTAAAATGTTACTTCATTAGGGAAGCCTTCGCTAATGACCCTAAGTAATATATTAGTATCATCTCCTATCTCTCCCTATCCTTGAACATCACTTCATTTTCCTTATGGTACTTCCACCACATGCAATAACATTATGTTATTCTTCTCGTGCTAGAATACAGACATCCATGGAACAAGGACTTCATCTGCTTTATTCCAAATATCTAGGTCAGTGTCTGATACATAGAAGGAACTTGATAATTGATTATACGTCTATATCTATATAGAAAGAAATAAAATGAGTTCTAGGTAAAATAATATAGAATTGATATCTATAACATATAATTTATAAAGTGAAGTTGAGTCCCTTTTCATTGTTTATGGGAAGTCCTGACAGTTTGATGTGGATGTTTGCCCTTAGCCCATTTTTGGCTAAAATAAATTCAGTTCCATGCAGTAAGTTTTTATTGCATCTGTGCTAAGGCACACCAGCAGCAGTGCCTAGTGCAGCCTTCGGTGCTCACATCTTCTCCTTCTCACTTGCTCCTTCTTAGCTACTAGGTAGCATTAGTGTCGGTTAGAGAGGCACCAGAATTCTTCAAACCTGTCATGGTCCCTTCCCCACTACTCCTCTGGTGTGCACAATCGTACCACAGTTTCTCTTAACATCAAGCTTCCTAGTAGAGAGTTGCTGTCAAAGTTTGTTATCACTTTTATGTGTTCATTCCTCACCAGATGCAGGGCCCAGTATGATTTCAGGTGCCTGGAAATCAGCCTGTTCCTGGCTGCTTGTTCCTGGTGCAGCCTGGTGCACCTGTTTCCTGGAGGCTTACTCCACTGGCAACTGTTCTATGAGTTGTGCCAATGGTGTGTCTACTACCATGGGAGTGCCAGTCTGGGGGTCAGCCCCTGGGGACCTCACCTAGTCATGACAGAAGTCATGACTTCTGTTCCTCTGAAGCTCTTGGACACACCAGGCACCATGCTCATATTTGTCCTGGCAGTATCAAAGGTAGTGTTTGAGTCACAGTCCCAACTGGGCTCTTTATCACAGCACTCGCCACCTCCAGGATTTAGCTTTCTCTTTTCTGTACTTACTGGTTTTTAACATTAACTCTGTCCTTAGGACGCAGCTGGAAAAAGTGGATGAACTGTCCCCAAGAAATGCTGTACAATATCCCTAATCTTTCCAGTTACCTTGCTTACCTTGGGGAACAAACGCACTCTCCCTTGCCTAGGATTAAGGAAATTGGCTTGGTAAGTACCCTGACCAAAACGTGACCAACAGGTCCAGACACTTCTTGTCACCAACTTTCTAGTGCTATGGAAATCTTTTCTGATTTCCACACCAGCAGTGGCCACAGAGGTAAATACAATACCTAGTGGCCATTTGGTTATGACATCCATGCCCCTTACATCTGAGGAGGTTATATTCATGGACTTCACGTCATTGAGTTCATGATCTTCTCCAGGTGGTTTTGGGCCTTGGTGATGGACACATGGAATATACCATCAGTAAATAGTATTCTCCTAAGGGAAGTTAGGTACAACTTACCCATAAGTCTATATTACCCAAAATGAGTCAGTTCCTTAGTAATTTTCCTAGTTGTTTTAAGAGAACTTTTGCCTTGTTTTTACATTTCCACAGTTGGTAAGGTTTCAAATAATTTTTAAGCTATCATCCATAATCCTAACCTTGTAAAAATAGTAGTACCACACCTCTCCCTCCCACTTCAGGTTTCCTCCCTTCTGAATTCCTTATACTTTTCCCAGAATACAATGTGCTTTCTTGTACCATGGTGCTTCTGCTCATCCTCTTCTGCTGAGAATGTCCTATAGCCTGGCATGTCGGACTGGCAAACACTCAGGCATTTTTAAAACCACAGTACATTTGATGTCAGGCACCACTTAAGTAGAGTTCACTACTCCCTCCTGTGCCTTGATTTCTGCCCTGTCACACCATTAAATGTCTTGTCTTCTTTCCTGGATTGTCAAATTCTGACCACAATGACCAGAGCCAGGAATTATTTATTTAACTGTGTAGCCCCAGTACTAATAATGTCAAAAATATGTTAAATGCTTATTATTTATTGCTTAATTGAAGAATGAGGTGCTAATAGATTGCCAGACTGAAGCCTAGCCCACTACATCTGATGATTCATCATATCCCTTAGGCCTAGTACGTACTCAATTCTGTGTAAATGTTTCTGGGATAAAGAAATTAAATGACTGAGTGTGTTTTGGGACCAGCATTTTTCTTGTTCATTTCCAGTTTTTTTTTTTTTCTGTGATCAGTAGTTTTCCTAGTGAAAAATCAACTTCCTTCCACAAGCTTCCATTCTGAGTTCCTCAAAGTTTCTTTATCTCCAGTTCTGCCACATCCTGCCTACCTACTTGTTATCTGAATCTGGATTTTATAAATATATTGAACAGATGGAGTTTTTACAACAGGCAGAACCAAAGAGCAGATTCTTACTAACCAAATGGAGTGCATTGAGGAGGTTACTATTTTACCTCAATACAGTTTTGGTCCAGTTATGTGTTGAAAAGATTATACATGATGCTGTTGGTGAAAGGGTTTATAAAGAGGTAAATGTACAGTATGAATTAATAATAATACACTAGAATAATAAAGTTTGAGGGTAATAGTTCTTAGAGTTTACCCAGTTCATTCCCTTTGGAAGGTCAGGGAGCACATTTGTATATCTTTTTATTTGACATTAATTTAGGGTGAGGTTATCAACATTTTTTAGAATGAGAAAAATACAAGTAATTGTAAATACTAATACTTGTCAGTAAGAATAGAATCTTGAGAGGTATACCATTTATAATTAAAATAGTTCAAAATTAGACTAATTGAAAATTTTCTTTAAGGTCAGAAACTATATATAGATCTATATCTATGTAGATATATCTATATATCTACATAGATAATTATATATAGATATATAAACTATATATATTTGGAAATTATACTTATCATGTCTTAAAATAAATATAGTAGGAAAAGTTCCTAAATATGTGTTCTTCTTTTTTCTTTGACTAAAATTAATGGTTTTTGTGTCCCTTTGTAAAATAAAAATGTCAGTGTTCTTTGTCTTCATGTTTAATGTACAGATTAATATAACTAATTTGGATTTCACAAACTATGATTTCCAGTAGTTAGCAATTTTTTTATTCATGAAAAAAGCAGTAGCATACTTAGCTTCTATTGAGGCATTGTAAGACTAATTTAAGTGAGATGAGGCATCAGATTATATTACAATTAAATTTTTACTTCAGTTTTTTTATTTGAACATCATTTGTATGACATACTCATTAAAAGAAGGAAAATAGTATGAAAATAATTGTTTTGAATAGGAAAGTAGAAAAAGTGATGTGAGGTCCTTAAAAATCCAAGGCAGTGTATTAGAAAGCATAGAGAAATTACACTGGGAGTCAGGAAATGGGTTCTAACTTCATCTTTGCTACTGAGCAGCACATTTTTGTTAATTCTGAACACTAAATATGTTTCCCCAAGTGAATTTGCACGTGATAGTCCCTGATGAATATTCTTTCTGGGGCCGAATCAGATCATCATTCTTCTAAAGGCATATTATTGGATTGATTAATTCAGTGTGGCTCTGCATTATTAGAAATCACCAAGAGGATTTTTGGGAGGTATATATTACTAAACAAAATTGTATTCTTTGCCACCTGTTCCGTTTGCCAATGCCCCCTATCCTTAATGTCCCAGTAGGAGCCCTGGAGACTCTGGGAGGGTCACAGTTTACCTTTGAAATACTCCGTTTTGGATTTGTGTACAAACTTGAGGGTGATCACTCTGGGAGGTTGCTATGACAATTTGCGAACAGCAGGGACGATGGGACCCCGCAAGAGGTGGCCTTCTTCTGATTTGAATCTGCACTAGTTCAGATCTGCAAACTTGGTCCCTCTGGGGGCTGGGAGATACCTGAGGCAGAGCTTAATGGACAAAGGCCCCCAGGAGAACTTCAGAAACTTGACGCTCCTCGGGAAGGAAGTGCACCGCAGAGCTTTTAGCTAAGCCATCAGGAATCACCCAGCTTTCCCCCTGTGACCTTTGGACAGAGGCATATGCTCCATACTCGACAGGGCGCAGGTTGTGAGATGGGCAAACAGATATTTAGTCTGCAAGGGAGCGAGAGGTTGTAGATAGTAAGTTCAAGGGGAAGGGGGGTTCTCTATCATCTTGGAAGGGAAGGGCAGAGAGACTAGTGTCTGGGGATCAGAGGAATTAAAGGTGTCATTTCCTCACAGCAGCAAGCTTAAATGAAGGTGTGTCTCTCTCCCAGTGGCCGGGCTGGGGAAAGGCTGCAAGTTGTAAGGAAATGCGAGGTGTGTCTGATGTTTATTTTTGCCTAGCAACCCACAGCCAACTGCTTCCCCAGCAGCCGTCCACACGCGCCTTTCTGCCTCCCCTTGTCCTAGAGACTGGAGAGCGGTCATCTGGCGCCCGTAAATCGGGAGGGTGCGTGTGGTGGAGGTGGAGGTGGGAGGGCAGCCCCCTCCTTTGCCCACGCTCCGGGGCCACCAGGATAATCTTCGTCCCTCCATGGGACTAGACTTATAGAGGTGACCCTAGCACAACTAAGTTATTTACATGATAAATTGGGGAGAGGGAGTGGTTAAGCCAAAGGGACAAGGGAGGGGGACAGTATTGTGTATGAGCAGCCATTTGATTCGAAAGCTGAAAATGCGTTTGTATTTGGGGGCGCGCATGGCAGGGAAGGGGTCTCTGCAGCGATTTAGGTGGGAGGGATGCAGTGGTAGGTTGCGCTGTAAGGGGGGAGGGGGTGCTGCAGGGGCTGGAGAAGCCAGGGTGGGGAAAAGGTTGTCAGCAGGGGAGGTGAGGGGAGCGGTGCAGATGGCCGAAGGGGGAGGCGGAGGGCGAGCTGAGGCCGCAGAGTTTACCGGGGAGTGGAGGGGTGGCCATGCAGATGACTGAGTGGGGGGAGGGACTCCCGTGGGTGGCGGGGTGGGGGTGGGGTGTGCGTGAGTGTGTGTGGCTGGACTGGGGGAGTCCGGGGCGGGGCCTGCACCCACGGCAACGGGGAACAGGGGCGGGGCTGCCCTCCCCGGCCTAACCACGAGCGGGCGCCTGGGCGAGTGTCCGCGGGAGCGCGCGCACGAGCTGGGCAGCAGGCTCCAGAGCTAGTCGGTCCTCGCGGCTCAGCCCGCTCCCCGCGCCCTATGTGAGGGACCCGGGGAGGCCAGTGGCGCAGGGGAGGGCAAGGCATGTGCACGGGCAAGGGGGTGCTGCAGCCGCCCGAGGAAGAGGAGGACGGCGGCGGCGAGGAGAACGGGGGACTCGGGGCGGTGGGCCCGGGCCGAAGGGATGCAGCGGACTGTGTGTGTCTGGCAGTAGCTGACACGAGACGGCGAAGAAGCGCCAGAAATCTGCGAGAAGGGCGACCAGGAGGAGGCGGCAGCGGTGGCCGCCAGAAGTAGCAGCAGGACGGGCGGCGGCGGAGGAGACGGCAGCCCTGAAATGCATTTTCCTCTCCAGCGGCCATGTTAACCAGGAAACCTTCGGCCGCCGCTCCCGCCGCCTACCCTACGGGTAAGGAGGGCCACGCCACCCTGCCGGGCCCCTCACAGTCCCGGGCCAGCCCTCGTGGCGCGGGCGGCTGCTGCCTGCGGTACCTCGAACAAAGTCTGCGCTGCGGCGGGGCTCCCGGGCTGACGGTGCGCTCTGGCTTCGGCTCTGCTCATTGTTGCACGCGGGCCCCGTGGCTGCTCTGAGTGGAGCCCTCCGACCCTGCCGTCCCGGGTCTCTTCCAGCCCCGGACTTGGTGAGGCAGAGGCGCCCTGGCCAGCAGTCCAACCCCACTCTGGGCCGTGGCCGCCCAGTCTCGGCCCAACGCGTCAACCTGCGGGGTCGCGAACTCGAACACCCGGGGCCGACTTAACTTTGCAGCTGCCTAAGCTCCTCCCTTGGGTGCGCGCTGGGGATCCGTGCCCTGGACGCCCGTTTTGAAGGTCTCCGTGTCTCCCCCAAGGAGAATGGGGTTCACTGCCGTGAGGGATGGGGTGGGGCCATCGGGTCTGGGTGACTTTCTCCCCCCCTGACCCTCTTTTGTCTCCTCCTGCGCGTGGTTCCCAGGCCGAGGAGGGGACAGCGCTCTTCGTCAGCTTCAGGCTTCCCCTGGGCTTGGAGTGGGGCCCCCTCGGAGCGGAGTGGGGACTGGCCCGCCCTCCCCCATCGCCTTGCCGCCCCTGCGGGCCAGCAACGCTGCCGCCGCAGCCCACACGGTGAGACCTAGTTCGAGGGCGTCCGGGGCTAAGGGGTGCGGGAGGGGCCAGGGCACAAACCCGGACTTGTGGGTTCTGGCGCTCGAACTAGAGAGGTTGAAGTGTGTGACGCCCCTGTCCAGTGGCTTCTCATGGACACCACCCTCTGTAACTTGGGCGAACCAAAAGCTGCAGCCACAAAGGAAGATTCGTGGCATGGGCCCCTCACTTCCCCTCTGGAGCCCGCCCACCCCTGCACTCCTATTCCTTAGAACTTCCCTCCTTGCTCTTTTCTTCTCTTTCCTCTTTTTTTCTTTCTTGCTTGCCAGTGCTCCTTTCCCAGACCGGGTAAACATCCCTCCTCCCCCACGTTGGATATGAGTATTTATAGATGCGTGTTAGGGGACAGCCAGGCCGTCCTGTCCGGAAAATCGATCCCCCAAAGAGCCTCCCAGGCCTGTCTCTAGCCAGCAGGGAACACCACCAATTGTCCTCAGCGTGTGGAAGCATGTTTTATGAGTACTACAGGTTTGAACACAGCAGAAATTGTAATTAACATTAACAAAACTAAGAGCCACAGCGGCTGTCAGAACAACAAGCCACCCAGTAGGATTCTGCAGTTGGATATCATTCAAAAGCAAAGGGCCAGCTTTGCTTTGGAGGTGGGAAGGGAAGGGCACCTGATAGATGCCAAGGTCCCTCTGAGGGCGGAGAGCAGGGGGGAATCCAGCAGGATTGGTGGCTGCAGAGATTGACCAGCTGGATTTGACTTCAGTGTGTAGTTTTCTCAGCTCCCAGGGATGGCCTTTGGGTGGTGACTGCCAGCCTAGAGGAGGTGTAAATTTGGAGGAGGTGAAGGTTTCCGAGGTCTTATTTCCAATTGGATTTTCTAGAGGAACTGCCTAAGATGGCTCTGTATGAGGCATGCTTGCTAAGGATTTAGCTTTATTAAAGTGAAAGTTGAGTTTTGTAGGAAAGGCCATTTTTAGGTTACCGGAGGAGCAGCTCTGAGGGTAATGTGTTACAGGGAAACTTGTTTATTAGGGGAGAATTTGTGAGAGGATGGCTAGAGAGTAGAGCGGAGTATCTCCTCTGAGACCTGAACAGATGTGTGCAAGTTTCATAGGAAAACAACTTGTTGTTGTTGTTTCACTCTTTCTTCTCTTTCCCACTCTCTTTCCTGACACAGCTAGACCCAGGGACTAAGAATTCATCCCACAGAAGTTGATCCAGTCTGTGTTGTACTGTTGATGGTAGAAGAGAATCTGTCGGTTGGCCAGGTGATTTCTTATGGTCGAATGGTCTTGTCACAGTGACATTTTAATTGAGGACTTGCCATTGTTTGAAAGGGTTTGGGTTCATTTGTCTGTTTGGAATCACCTGACAATTTGGAAAATATAACATCCATTTTTCCCCATGAGTGAATGTAATCACATGACTTGGTGTGACCTGGGGAAAAAATAATTGGGTTTGCATCTGGGTTCCAGTTTCATAAGGGCCGGCTTTGCTTGATCAGAGCCTCTTTGCGATTGAAATATGTGATAGGGTTAGAGAAAACTAAAGCACCCACTAGAAGAATAGCCTGTGGTGGACTGAAAATGAAAAAAATGTGAGGGTGGTCCTTAGGATTCATGATGACGGATGCTTGTATTTTGCTGTGATATCTGATTTAACCTATTTTTAACTTATCTGTGAAGTTCAGTATGCTGTTGATCATTGGAGGGTTGGTTTTGAAAAAGTGTGATTTGGGGTTTTGTTTTTAGGTTTTTGTTTTATTTGCACAGCACTGCAGATTTCCTGGAATAGGGAAGTGTAGAAGGACCACAGTGTTTATCAGGTTCCACTCCTTCATTTTACAGGTGAGGAGACTGGCGAGTCAGCTGGTTTGGTCAAAATTCCCTGGTCAGTTCATATCAAGGCTGCAGCTAAAGCCCAGGCCCTCCTGAGTCTAGCTGTAGCAGACTGGTTGGCACTGCTGATTCTAGAAAATTACATTAATTTCATTATACATGCAAGAACCTTAGCAGATCCATATTCCCATATGGCTTTCCAGTTTTTGTAAGTTTTTAATTCCACAGCAGTTGCACCTGAGAAGAGATATGTTAAAATGAGTGTATGTGAGTGGAGGAGGGCATTAATAAGAGGAAAATGATCTTATCAGAGGAGACTACCCATATTTTCCCTTGTAAATGATATAGCAGGTAGACAAATAAAAGATTATAAATATTATGAATTGCTCTTTTTTCCCCTATCTCCATGGATATATTATTGTACACTTAGTCATTTGGTTTATCTCTGTCATAAAAGTATCCAATAACTACCTTGTTTCCTACTAGTTTTTTTCTTTCAATGTAGTATGTGGGAGATATCAATATACTTATTTTTTTAATTCTCAAATATTAGTATGGTATCACTTTTATAAGTATTTTAATATTTAAAGCACTCTACAGTTACCAGTTTTACCTTAATGAAGTAATTGGTATTAAAGGAAAATGAATATTCCTATTAAAAATAATACTTTGAAGAATAAAAGGAAGTAGACATTTACTCAGGGCCACACAGACCATCATTTGTTTGAGGAGGAGCTAAAATTCCAGTCCTTTGGGCTCATTTTATTCCCATAACACTGCACAACATTTCTAAGATGACATCATAGGAGTTTTAAAACGCCCAGAAATGTTAGCGCAGTGAAATATCTGCTGTTTTTCATTTTATCATTGGAAGAGATTAAAACTACTAAACTGGTTAGACTATTGTTCTTACATAATTTTTTATACTAAATTATTTTGTGGTCAGAAAAGGCTATTGTCGCTCTCCATTTTACCTCCTGCCTTGTAGGTATCTCACAATTGTATTCATTCATTGTATACAGGGGTGGACAAAAGTCGGTTTACATAATGCAAATAAGTAGTACAAAAATAAACTCTGTTTCATGTCCTCACCACTGTAAGCCTACTTTTGCCCACCCCTGTATTTTTAAGTGGACAGGCACTGTGCTGGGAAAGGACTGACAAGCAGGAATAAACCACAATGTCAAGCTTCAAGAGGGAGCTGAGGGAAAGTGAAGGGTTTTTGGTATCCTTCAGGTGATGATATAGGCTCATGTATCCGGAAATGTTTTCACTTTTCTAGGGTCCCTCTGCTGTTTGTAGACCAGTTAATTGTGCTTCCAAGTTTGGTTTTGATTTTTAGAGTTTTACCGTGTTTGCGACTCCAAGTCCTCCTTTACTAGAACCTCTCACGTGAATCTCCTTAACACCTGGAAAGTTTTTAAGATGCCATACATCGCTTTTAGGTGTTTAGTTGATGTATCTGCTACAGGTACGTTTCAGCTGCTGCCATCTGCCTCCAACTCCCCGCTGACGCATTGCCTAGTATCTTGTGACTTGGCTCACCAGGGACAATTCCTCATTCCCTGGGCGCTCACTTCATGTTTTCTTATGAAGGTACAAGGTACTTCTCAAGAATAACTCAGACAGGAGAGTTAACAAGCTTTTATTGACATCTTTTTCCATTCAACAGATGTTTATCAGTGCTTACTGTATGTTTGGGTTTATATTAATAGGAACTTAAAAAAGGTAAGAGGTGCCCTGCCCAGACATTGCTCATAGCCAGGTAGGTACGTCCTATCTTAAAACAATTACAGTGAAATAAAATGTGTTATAATATTACCCATGAAGTAGAAGGGAGAGGGAGTTCCACAGAGGAGGGTGAGAATTCAACTGGACATTGAAAGTTGATTAGGAATTTACTGCTTAGATGTGGTTAGGAAGGAAAGGATGATAATTACTCAATACTATATTGAACACTTTATTCGTTTTACCTTATTTACTGTATTTTGCCATGTATAATGTGAACTTTTTGCCCAAATTTTTGAGGGAAAAATAGGGATGCGCATTATACATGGGTAGTACCAATTCTGTATCTACATAAATGTTTTTAATTCTTTAATTTATGCTTATGCGTTAAAAGTGTAACTCTAGAAAGCAATAATGATATCTGTATGCAAAGTAATACCCTGGAATATGATAACTGGTTTTGTTTCTAAATATAAGTGAATAAAAATTGAATTAAAAATTAAAATGAAAGATTTTTTTTCCTGAAAGTTTGGACCAAAAATGTTGGTGTGTATTATATACGGCAAAATATGGTAATTCTCCTAAGACCCCTAATGAGGTATCTTTGTTACCTTCTTTTTAAGGATAAGGATGCTGTGGTTCAGAGAGATTAAGTACCTTGCCCAAGCAGTTAATCAGTGGTGGAGCTGGGATTCATTTCTCAGGTGTCTAACTGAAAATCCTGGACTCCTAACCTTTATGAGAATGACCTCACCAGAAGCAGAGGAGCATAAAAACAATGGTGTTTCCATAGGTTGTGGGGAATCCAGCTTTTTTACCCTTGGAGAGAATAATGAAAATTGTAGACAACATTAGAAGGACTAAGGTCATTTAGGTGCTACATTTTAGAATCTTGTGTTCTTGCCTGTGAGTTCTTGCCATTATCTGTGAAAATGGGTGCAGTTGTGGGCCAAGAGCAAAAGCATGATGCTTTTGAACAACAACTCTAGAAGTACCATGAAGAGTAGAAATTTGAGGAATTCTAGACTTAGAAGCAAGGGGTCATGTGAGGAGGCTGCTTCAATTGTCCCAGTGAAAGACAACGGGAGTGTGAGGCGAGGCAGTGTGGGTGGGGTAGATATAAATAATGAGGTTTAATGATGACTTGGGAAGGTGAGGAGACATGGAGGAGGATCTCCAGGTATACAGTATGAGTGACTATGTGGAGGTGAAGCCTTTTGTTTATCAGAGGTTAAGGGTTAAAGAAGGAGGAATTGGTTTCAGTAGAAGAGTCATGAGTGGAGTTTGATTTGCCTGTGGGAAAGGCAGCTGATTTGTAGCTGGACACATGGGTCTTGAGCTCAGGAAACAGGTTGGCCAGGTCTGAGCTAGAGGTGTAGATTGTTGTCACCATCAACCAGAGAGAGTTACAGGAGTGAAAAGTCACAAGAGTTGAGGCTTGAACCCCGTGGAACCCATGAACCAACCTATGGGTAGATGAATAATAGTTAGTATTGTGGAGGAGACCAAGAGGAGATTGTTGGAAAGATAGGAAGCGATCGAGTTAATTGGCAAGCTCTCTTTAGGTGCTAGTCACTAAACGTTTCTGATTGTATTTTAAATTATGCAGGACATTAAAATTGCTGTTGTAAAAATGGAAGTCAGTTTTAAATGCTCAAAAAGTTTTACTTTGGTATCTTTTAGGAGTTACTAAAGCCCCAAGGTTGATTTTGTCCCTAATGAAACCTCATGCTTTTTGTAGCATCTACTATACTGGTAATGTAGATTCTTCTCATGAAATCTCTCTATGCTGCCCTAAGGGGAGTAGTTCTCTAGGAGAGGTATATTTCTAAATTCAGGTCATTTTATTCCCTGGTTCTTGAAAGACCACAATGGGGAGGAGGGGTGCAGAGAGTGAGGCTTGGGAACAAAAGCAGTGAGCAAACCTGTACTACCTTTGCATATGCTCAAGATTTTCCCAATTCATTTTTATGGCATAGAACAAGGATAAAGTAACTTGTCCAGCTGTGCTTAAAGAAGATAAGTTCACTTTGCTTGGAATATCATCTCTGTGTTTAATGAAAGGGTTCAACTAGAAGTCTTTCAGAAATCTGTCTGAGAAATAAAATCCTCAGTCTATGAAATCACACTTCAGACATGCCCAAATACTATACTATATTCTACTTCGTTTTACAAAAATGAAGAGAAAGAAATCTCACTCCTCAGACAGCCACTGTGCGTGCCATGTGTCAGGTAAAGAAAATGTGAAGGTCTTGGCTCACTAGTAAGAAGGTCTTGGAATTTCATTTTATAATCTAGGTGGTCCCAAACCATTGCCTGAATTATATTACATGTGCAGAGCACTTCTGTGCTTACAGTGGGTATATAAAGCCCAAAAGGTAGGACTTAGGAGAAGATAACAGAAAAAAATACTGATGGTAAAGGGCTTTAGCTAGCTGCTTGTAACCTTCTAGAAGGCAGGGACTCGGCCGCTCGTGTGGCTAAACCTCAGCTAACAGTGGAATGAATGAGATGGATTGTGAGTGACAAATTGATCTTTAAGATTTCATATAAAAATCTACCAGGGCGCTCTAAGACTTGTGGTTGGTTGTCTAAGATGGCAAGAATTCCTAACCGGGAGGGGGTATCCTGGCTGTCAGTCCTCTCCCACCCCTCACCTCTTTGCAATAATAAAGCAAAAAGAAAGAAATCTCACATAGATTCTCAGTAGAGGGGGGAAGCGGGTTGGCTTAGACCATTAGTTTTGTTTAGACAGGAATGTTCAGGGATGGCATGTGTGCCTGAAAATAGAAATCGCTACTTTGTATTCCTTGTTGGAAAGCTGAGTATCCCAGCAGCCCAGAGAAATACATGTCTTGAGGGAGCTGAGCCATTGACCAAAGGAAGGCCCAAAAGAGAGGGTGGATTGTTGGGCTGAATAACCTTAAATGGTCATCCCAGTCAGTGAAGCCCGGAAACTTTTAAAAATAGGTTGGGGGTTTGCAAGATGCTGCAGTGCATATCTACACTGGAATCTGCCAAGCCTAAAAGTGCAGTTTTCTTTGCCAGTGGATCATGCATTTTCTTAGGTGTAAGCAGTTGGATTTCCAGGTAGAGGAGAATGAGAGTGAAGATACTGGTGTTTTCAGAATAGAGCAAGCTAAACACTGGAGAAAGAGAAGTGAATGAGACAGACATGGTTCCTGCCTTATGGTAACAAGGGAGCTATTAGCTGGGGGAGGAGGAGCCAGCAGAGAGTCGATGTGCTTGTGCTTTTTCTGTATCCTATTTCATTTTACTATCAAGTATGGATTGAGTGGAATACCTGTGATGTGCTAGGCTCTGTGCTCAGCATTAGGTATAGAATGAGGAGCAAAAATTATATTCTCTGTCTCCATAGGGAACTTATTCTAAGGACCCTTAACATGCACAGCAAACTGCTCATCTGTAAGCTGTAACATTTTTGGGGTCCTTTTTTCAGGATCCTAAGTTTTGTAGTCTCACCCAGCCAACTAACCTCTTTTTCCTTTATTTTGTCTGAGGCTGTCAGCATCATATCCACTCTCCCTGTCTGGGTGTTCATGTGGTCCCTCTTGGGCACACAGCTTTCTGTTTAGTAATCCGGATGCTGACTGTAAATTCAAACCAAATTGGATTTGATAATGGTGGGGCTGGGGGTGGGGGCGGACTTACAACATCCCATTGGAATAGACAGATCTCTTCCATTGTACTCATGTTCCCTTTCTGCGTTCCAGATTAGTGGCAGTAAGCACACCATGAATGACCACCTCCATGTCGGCAGCCACAGCCATGGACAGATCCAGGTGCAGCAGCTGTTTGAGGATAACAGTAACAAGCGGACAGTGCTCACTACACAACCAAATGGGCTTACAACAGTGGGCAAAACGGGATTGCCGGTGGTGCCGGAGCGGCAGCTGGAGAGCATCCATCGACGGCAGGGGAGCTCCACCTCTCTGAAGTCTGTGGAAGGCATGGGGAAGGTGAAAGCCTCCCCCATGACCCCGGAACAAGCAATGAAGCAATACATGCAAAAACTAACCACCTTTGAACACCATGAGATTTTCAGCTACCCTGAAATATACTTCTTGGGTCCAAATGCAAAGAAGCGCCAGGGAATGACAGGTGGGCCCAACAATGGTGGCTATGACGATGACCAGGGATCATATGTGCAGGTGCCCCATGATCATGTGGCTTACAGATACGAGGTCCTCAAGGTCATTGGGAAGGGAAGCTTTGGGCAGGTGGTCAAGGCCTATGACCACAAAGTCCACCAGCACGTGGCCCTGAAGATGGTGCGGAATGAGAAGCGCTTCCACCGTCAGGCTGCTGAGGAGATCCGAATCCTGGAACACCTGCGGAAGCAGGACAAGGACAACACCATGAACGTCATCCACATGCTGGAGAATTTCACCTTCCGCAACCATATCTGCATGACGTTCGAGCTGCTGAGCATGAACCTCTATGAGCTCATCAAGAAGAATAAATTTCAGGGCTTCAGCCTGCCTTTGGTTCGCAAGTTTGCCCACTCCATTCTGCAGTGCTTGGATGCTTTGCACAAAAACAGAATAATTCACTGTGACCTTAAGCCTGAGAACATTTTATTAAAGCAGCAGGGTAGGAGTGGTATTAAAGTGATCGATTTCGGCTCCAGTTGTTACGAGCATCAGCGCGTCTACACGTACATTCAGTCCCGTTTTTACCGGGCTCCGGAAGTGATCCTTGGCGCCAGATACGGCATGCCCATTGATATGTGGAGCCTGGGCTGTATTTTAGCGGAGCTCCTGACTGGGTACCCCCTCTTGCCTGGGGAAGATGAAGGAGACCAGCTGGCCTGTATGATCGAACTGTTGGGCATGCCCTCCCAGAAACTGCTGGATGCATCTAAACGAGCCAAAAATTTCGTGAGCTCCAAGGGTTATCCCCGTTACTGCACTGTCACGACTCTCTCAGACGGCTCTGTGGTTCTCAACGGAGGCCGTTCCCGGAGGGGGAAACTGAGGGGCCCACCGGAGAGCAGAGAGTGGGGGAATGCTCTGAAGGGCTGCGATGATCCCCTTTTCCTTGACTTCTTGAAACAGTGTTTAGAATGGGATCCTGTGGTCCGCATGACCCCGGGCCAGGCTTTACGGCATCCCTGGCTGAGGAGGCGGTTGCCAAAGCCTCCCGCAGGGGAGAAGACGGCAGTGAAAAGGATAACCGAGAGCACTGGTGCTATCACTTCCATTTCCAAGTTACCTCCACCTTCCAGCTCTGCTTCCAAACTGAGGACTAATTTGGCACAGATGACAGATGCCAATGGGAATATTCAGCAGAGGACAGTCTTGCCAAAACTCGTTAGCTGAGCTGAGTCCCCTGATGCTGGTAATCTGAAAGATACAATACGATGTTGCTGAGCCTTACTGGGTTGGAAAGGAGTAGCTCAGACCTGTTTTTATTTGCTCAATAACTCAACTCATTTGTATCTCTTCAGCACTTATTTTAATGTAAGAAAGTTGTTTGTTTTGTTTTTATAAAATACATGGGGACAATGCTTTAAGTTTTTATACTTTCTGAAACTGGTTTTGTGTTCTAAATGTACGATGAGCCTTACTGTACTTAGTGTGGCAGAGTAATAAACATCAGTGGCAGGCCATTGATACTTCATGACTGCCATGCATTTACAGACTGGTGTCAGAGACATTCACTATGTTTGTATGGTTCCTAGTTTATTCTCCCCAAGGTGATTGGCCCAAAGGCCCCCCTTCTCTCTCCATGCTCCAGGTCCAGGCGCAGGTGTAGCCTGTCCTGCCTGCGTCGTCCGTAGGTTATCTGAGTAGTAGTTATGGTGGGAGGGGAATGGTCAGGACGAAAATGATATTCCAAGAAAAACTGCACCTTAGAGATTTTTTCTGAAGTCATGCTCAAACAAAATAAAATCCTCACGGTGGAAATGACCAGTTAACATTCTGACATTCTCAGAGTTGGCCAGCCAGACCTGGTGGGTAAATAGAGAAGTGTGTGTTCCTCCAAACCTAATATGATCAGTGAGCTGTTTTGTAAAGAGGCCTCATGTTACAGAATTGGTCTTGCACCTAAATTTAGAAATGTATTCCATGATATGTTCCTCCCTTCTCTTTGCTTTTCTCCTCTGTTACTCTTTTACCACACATCTGTTGCTTGCATTAAGTTTTTTTCTTCCTTCAAACAGATATCCTAGACTGTTAATACAGAAAAGAGACATTTCAGCTGTGATTATGACCACCGTTTCATATTCCAATTTAAAAAAGAACAGCAGCCTAGCTACTTAAGGTGGGGAGTTCCACAGTTCCAAAGAAGGGTTAATAGGTTAGCACGAGTTCCCACTTTCTAGGTACCACTGTAAGGTTCTCTTAGCCTGGGAAAGTATCAACTGTTTCTTTAAAAAAAAAGAAGAAGAAGAAGAAGAGGGTTGAAAATCCTGTTGATGAGCAGAAGTCATTGTGGCTGTTCAGTAAGGCCAATTTTAACAGCAAATTTAAAGGAGGAAAAGTTCAACCTCAAGTTAAATGATTTGATTTATTCTTTGTATCATTAGAAGAACCACAGAAATTGCATTCCTCTATTTCACTTTCTTTTGGATTGCACTGATTGTTTTTGTGAGAATGATGCTTTACCTGGAAAAGTAACTGAGAGTTAAAAGTAAAAGACTATTTTCTTCTCTGAATGATAATTATTTTCACAGTGGAAAGTTCAGTATTTTATCACTAATGTATGAGCAGTGATATATATCAATTGCAAGGCACGTGAAAAAAATTTTTAGTATGTGCAATTTAATATAGGAAGATTTCTGCCTGTTTGGAAATAGGTTTGGGTAGTGTAAGTTAAGATAAATACTCTTTTATATGCACAGATATTATTGTATTGCCTGTAAATTGATTTACAAGTGCTTAAAGCATGGTCCCCAGTGAGGCCAAGAAAGTTTCCGGTTTAAGTTTCTTTTTTTTTTAATATTAATCCTACAGTTTTTCTTACTTTAAAAAAGGCTGGTTTTGAACAAAATGCTTATCTTGAGGCTTTGTCAATTGATGGTGGAGAAAAATGCTCAGGAAATATTACAGAGATTTGCCAAAAAACAGTAATAAGATTAGCTTATTAATAAGATAGTGATGATGATGTTTGCTTTCTATTTAAGGGTGTTACTGATAAGTTAATTTGTACTTCTGTATTTAAAAATTATAGCTTCTTTTCCTTAGGCAAATTCTTTATCATATTGTACACATTTCTGTGTAATCTGTGGAAGCGCAATATGTTAGTAAATTGCTTTTTAAATGATGCTTATGTGATGATAGCCCCAATCACTGGCTTACAGAATTTAAGGATTATGTATTTATTATTAAAATTTTGGCTTAAAGGCATAAGAAATGTTAAGACTTGGTGTGATGGCTTTGTAAAACCACAAGCCTCTTAATGATGGTTAGCTTTTTTAGGTCATCATAGTAAACAAAACATAAAGGCTCTTTTCCCCTTGCGATGCTCCTCTTCCATATTCAGTCTCAGTTTCACATTTAGGTTGAACTGTATGAACCTGAGCCTACCATTAATATGAATTTCTCTCTGAAACGATTATACACGTGAAAATTTATAAATGGACTAGTACTGTTTGACTTTCCCCCACCACAGAAAGCTGGTTCTTAAGATGCCAACAAAACATTTGTGACCATCTCTACTCACAAATGTAACCGGAAACTTTTAAGCCAAACTATAATGTGCAGTGCTGTGGGGCTCCCCCTGCCCCCCCAAATACAGTGGAATTTATTCACAAGAGCCACCCCATTCAGTGTTTAGTGATAGAGCTGCTTATCAAAAATTCTAGCTTAATTATAATGTCAAAGATGCAACATTAATTATAATGTTGTATCTTTGTGATTTTAAAACGTAAATAAATGAAGGGCTCCGATAGGCTACTAGGAGTTGGCTTGGAAACAGCCCTTGGTCTCACAGGTTACCATTGTCTAGGGATGTCTGAGCTGTTTTCAGATTTAGGAATAGCACAGTGTCGTCTTGTCTTTGGTTGCAGTCTCAACTGGCTCCGTTTCTTGCACCACCGGAGTGTGCATTAGCACACTTAAGTGTATTGCTACAGCAGTGGAACAACAGAGTGATGCAAGACAGTACAGATTAACAGTAGAGGAGAAATTGTGCCCTTAGTGTTAACAATGTGCCTTTTGTTCTGAATGCCATGTTGTAGGGCATGCATTTTTGGGCCTCTTTAACTCTTTGAATACTGGGCAGTAAGGATGGAACCCACCTCTGCAAAGATACATCTGTCTTAAATATCCAGTTACTTCTAGGCCTTAATAGAAACCATAAGGCGTGAATCATCACCAGGCACTGAAAACAGTAACCATTGCTTAGTTACACAGGGAATTCCTATGTGTAAGGGGTTAAAGATGGTCTTTGTTGTATCTTAACATCAGACTGATTTTTTAAATGATTTTTCTTTTGTTATGCTAACACTAGACAAAAATCAACTGTATTTGTAAAAATTTACCTCAAACCATTTAATTTTATAGTGTGATTAATCCCAGGGCATTTGGTATGAACCAAAGTGCATTCCTTTTCTATGTGCCTGGCTCTAGTAAGGATGGCCAGGGATTTTTACAATTTGGGTGCAAGGCACTTAAGCCACTTTTAAACTTACTGGATGGTGTGGAGTCATGTTAAAGGGCTCCGTCAGAATGTTAGGAACACTTTAGGCATCAGTAGCATTGGGCCATATTGGAATCTTAACAGCGTGGATTCTTTTAAAGAGAACATTCATTTTTGTAATTTTTTTCATCAAGAATATTTCTGGGAAGTAGAAGACTTTTTAAAAAAAAAACTGATTTGGTTGGTAAAGGTTTTAATATTGCCCAACATAATGCTGTGGTAGCATTTTAAAAAACAGTATTTGTGAACTCTGTTTCTTAGGGGCTTGTACATCTCTCTGCTATGGACATATAAAATGAATTGTAATTATACTCAGCTCAACTGCTACAGTTATGTCTAGGCAGTGGCTTGAGTTTTTATCGAGCAACAACTTAGACACGTGACTGTAATATGCTGCAACTGTGTGTACTGAAAATATGTGAAAATGGTTGAATGTGGACTGTGTATATATGTATGTAAAAATTTCTGTGAGATGCTGCTGTCGCCACTTAACATGAAATATGTTCTAGTGGATGTTAATCCTAGTGGCCAGTTCTATGATACTGTATGTATTGTACAGCTGATGGCAGGAGTAAGACTGTTCAGTGAATATTTGTTAAATTTTATTGTCGTGGCCAGAGATAATTTCAGAATAAAATTTTAATGTCCTACCTTACTTTTTCTCCCCTTTTCTAACTATAATTTTACTCCTGATCTATTTCTGGTATTCTTGGGCTAGTAGCCTAGACAGAGTTTAAAATGCAAATATTTTCAGCAGTAATTGATTTCTTATTCCATACAAATGTGCAAATTCCAAGTAAGAAAGACTGAAGTTTTCATAGGCAACTCTTGCTTTTCTCAGGATATTCTGATCTTTTTTTCCTTATGTTACTATGTTAATTTTCCTTCATATAGCCTCTGCCATGTTCTCTGTGTTGCTAGAACTTCAAATCTTTGCTGTTGTTGTTGTTGTTTACCTTCAAAGTGACAGTTAAGCTGTGGGAGCAGAGTCTGTAAACTAATCCCACCAGTCTTCATTCTTTTCTATACACAGTTCTGGTAAGTTGCATGCTTTTGCCAGCTGCCCCATATGCATTTTCATGCTTATGCTTCTGCAGTTCTTATACTTTTGGTGGTCTCTATGGTTCCCATTTTGGGGGGTTTTAGTGTGTCTGTCATGGCTGGATCAGAAAATAAGGCCTGTGAACTGCATCTAGCTCATGATTTGTCAGGTTCAGTTAATGCCAAGCTAAGAGTTTACTTAACAGATAGACAGCAAGCAGATGCTGTAGTAATTTGTCAGACATTGCAAGGATATTATGTAGACAAATATTTCCTTCTTGTGGAAAGAACTACCTCACATTTTTATTTATACCCCTCCTGCCACCAACGGCTGAAGAATGACTTAGTGTGGCTTCCTGCAGCAGAAGTGGGATTTGCTAAAACGAGAGCATACTGTAGGAATTTCCAAACCCACATGCAGTCTCATCGTAGCCTATGTCGTAGACTTCCATTACTGCTGTTCTTGCTACTCAAGAGTTCTTACACAGTAAAAAAACACCAACCAAGAAACCCTATATACTTAGGAATACATATTAAAGAAAGGCACATTAGGTATAACATTGAAAATTGATGTTAAAGCAGCAAATTAGATTGTCCAGATCTGACTTCCTTCAGATCAGATAATAGTTTCCACTCTTCTCTTTTTTGCAAAGCTCTCTTTAGAAAGTTGATTAATACTACATTCCGTTTGAATGTCTATAATCTTTTCTCTTTTGAAATCAACAACATACAAACAAATATTCTTGGAACTTAAAGATTGCCTTTAAACTAGCACTTGAGAATGTTTCTAGCTGGCATCTTTGTTGGTCTTTTAGAAAAAGGGAGGTTAGCTTGACTATATTCTGTTTTGGACACAACATGAAGAGACATTTGAAGAAGGGGTATTTGTGGCTTTGTTTTATTGTTTTTAAAAAGTGAATTGCCCTGCATTTCCTTGGGGCAATTAGACAAATAAACACTTGTCATTAGTGATACTTAACACTGCCCAAAATGGAAAATGACTGCTAGTGTGTTGTACCCACATAAGAATATTGAATATTACTGCAGATTCTTTGGTTGGTTTGGTTTGACTTACTGTTTCACTGCGGTCACATCCTTTATATCTGTGCTACATTTTATATGAGGGCAGGGGGGCCTAACTGACATTCCTTTACATCTCAAGGAAGTTTAACAAGCAAACTAATAAATTAGTATTTACTCCTCTAAAGAAAGCCGACATTTGAGGGGTATTAACTAGTCATCTATAATAAGGAGCAGCAGGATGCAGTATAACTATCTCGTGTTCCAGAGCGCTGCTCCTTAAGAAAGGTGCACAGATCCCATGGTGGTGTATGAACTTGAGCTCAAGTCTCATACATCCCTATGAACTATAGTTATCCTCAGTTGGTATGGGAGGAACCTAAAGTGCCTCGCTCTGAAGTGACTTTGCAAAAACTGTGGACTTCGGATGGCAATCAGATAGAGAATTTGGGTCTTGGACAGTGAAGGAAAATCTCTACATTACACATTGAGAAAGGGAGTAAATTTGAGCTAGCAGTGGGCATTACTTTTATTTGAATGAATTGCGTATCCATTTCCAGGAATATTTTTTAAAAGGGCAGAAACCACAAAAACAGGACCATCTTAGTCTCTTTAGGTGTACTCCAAAACTAAAATGCAAGTGCACCCACCCCTCAGTTAATTTGTGAGAGAAGGACTTCTCATATTGCCATGGGGGAGGGGAGGGTAATTTAAGTAGCTTTATTTCTTTCCTTACAACACACTTTTTACATTTGAATGTGAGAATATTTTTACTACTAATTCTCAGGGATGAAAAGT
The DNA here is from genome assembly GCA_004027475.1 of Anoura caudifer. NCBI lineage: Eukaryota > Metazoa > Chordata > Mammalia > Chiroptera > Phyllostomidae > Anoura > Anoura caudifer. The sequence goes on along the minus strand of PVKU01000814.1, from coordinate 97,601 downwards.
TAAATTTTACTGACTGTCGCAGCAGGTAAAATCCCTTAAATTCAAACTTACTCAGGTGTCCTCTTACCCTTTGCCTTCATATTTAAGAAAACAGAATGACTGCCAAGGAAATATATCAAACTTAAAATTCCAAATACAATTTTAAAATACCAAATTGTAAATAAACCAATTTTACAAACTAAAATATTGTGTCTTTCCTTCCTTTTTATCCCAGATTACTTCCCCTCCTGTGTTTGAGGAGTTTTAAATATCTAGACTATTTCTTCACTCGTAAAAATGAAGCGTGTTATTTACAAAACAAAAACCCATGAGAAGGCCCAGATCCTTTGAGCAAGAGCTTATTGAATTGCTCTCAGTTGTTTGGGGGGAAATGTGATTAGTGTGCAAGCAATTTATGTAGACTTACAGGAAATAAGTGTATGGGTAACTTTGGGCTGATTTATCATTCTTTTATTTGAAGAGGAATATCCAATCTAATTTCCTCTTTCCCTCAAATTCAATTCATTGAAATATTGGCTTGGATAGACTTAGATTAAAAAGAAAAAAAAAGACATCCATCTTATTAATATCTATTGCAGATGGCACTCATTTGTCAGATAGTTATTAAATATCTGCTACATGCCAGGTACTACTTAGGCACTAAGGGTATATAATGGTGAACAAAACATAGTTTTTATCCTTAACAGTTTTTAGACTGGTTTGGGAGGGTAAGGTGTTATACAAGTAATTACATGAACAAATTCATAATAGCAAATGTAATAAGTACTGTGAAGGAAAAGCATGTGGTGCTGAGTGTGTGTGTATATGATGGAACAGGGAGGTTGTGTTGTCTTGTATGGCTCAGGAATGGCTTCCCTAGGAAATAAGTAGCTTTTGGGCTGAGGAAGGGAGCTTGCACAGAAGCCCCGGAGCTAGAGGAAGCAAGGTATGTGTGAGCAATGAAAGGAAGTTCCTGTGGCCGGAGCCCATAGGAACCACAAGAATGAGAGAGGCTGGGGTGCAACGCAACATGGTTGGCCCCAGACCGTGCCAAGCCTCGAAGGTCTTCATTAATGTGCAAGGGCAGCAGCTAAGGGATTTTAAGGAGGAAAATGCCATGAGCAGCTCGGGCCCTCACTGTCTTTAGTGGAATGTGCTGAGAAGGGTAAGTGTGGATGGAAGAAGACAACCCAACTGGGAGTGTTTGCAAGAGAAAGCAGATAGGCCAGAAAGCAGGGATGGAGATTGAAAGAAGAGGATGGATTTGAAGGTAGAAATGACAGTAGTGTTTGTTTGTGTATGAAAAATAGCTGGTGCGATTTTAGTGTCTGATTTGCTACATTGTACCAGGGGGAATCAGAGTATCTGATCCATTGGAGAAAAGAAAGTGGTGAAAATTAATGCCTTTGTGTACTTTTATGAAGTCCTAGTAGGCTATTTATCTTTTGCTGAAATGTGAAGCCTTGGAGTAAAATCTTATTAATTCAATTAAATCTTTTCCAGGACATTTTAGATTTAAAAGAGAGTATTAAAAAAAAAAAGTAAGGATGGAGGAGTGGGATTGTAGAGGTCAGCGAAACCAAGTTCTCCCCTAAGTGAGCTATCTTCTTGATTAGGTTTCCTTCCCTCCCTCCCACCTTTTCATAGAAATTAAACACCTACTCTATAGGATGTTTGGAGTACCAAAACAAAACTAAGTGAAAGGAAGAGAAAGGGAAGGAGGAGTCCTGCTCTTGAGGACTAGATGTTTAATTGGAAAGATAAGATTAGGCAGAAAACAAACAGTCTGAGAACAGTCAAAGGTAAAATTCTGTGTTAGTGAAGGTCGTTTGTGCTACCCTTGGGTAAGAAAAGCTTCAGGGAGGTGGGTCTCTAACCAAGTCTTGCTGGAGGTCAGACTGACAGGAAGGGCATCCTGGGAGAAGGGAATTGCTGTAATCCAGGCGTGCTGTGTATCGTTCATTCATCTGGTCGCCCAATATTCACCGGGCTCCTATGTACACGATTTTTGGCATAATGACAGGGGTGACAGAGAGGCTGGGCTTTCTGCAGCGTGGAAGATACATCCTTCAGAAAGGTGAAGCCTTGTTGTTGGCTTGTGGGTTCTTCAGTTGTGCCGGGTTCTCAACTCACAGCCAGTCACTGCGCACGTGCGCTGTCGCCCCCAGTCTCTGCCACGTTCCTGGGGGACTCGGCTCAGACCAGACGTCACGTCCTGGACCAAGCATCTCCTTTACCTGAAGTCGGCCAAAAGCTGACACTGGCACCTTTTTGTTGGGATCTGGGAGGAATCGCTGCCAGCTAGAAGCCGAGTGGAACTGAGGAAAGCGGTGGAGCCCTTTCCCCTGCTTCCCCCGTCTGTCTTCCCCTCTGGGCTTGGACTGCAATCCAAGTAAGTGTGGTGTCTGGAGATAACATTTTGCTGGGGAGGGAGATCTTACACAGATAATCACCAAAAAGTTAGCTGTAAGTTCTGAGAAGTGCCACGAGGGAGAAGCAGCCAGGTCTTGTTAGAAGGAGTAATGGACTGGGTGGTGAGCCCGGGCCCCCTGGGGTGGCGGCGTTCCTGTGGCGCCTGAAGGAAGAGCGCGCCGCAGCCGCCCGGGGAGGAGCGATCGGGGCCTGGGCTCCAGGACACCACGTCGGAAGGCCGCGGGGCCTGCGATCTGGGGAGCAAGGGGCGGGAGAGCGCCGGCGAGGTGAGGGGGGAGGGAAGCAAGGCCACCCGAGGAGTGGAGGAGCTGGGAATTTGTTCTGATTACACCAGGAAGCCCTTGAGGCGTTTAGAGGAGATTTTAAAAAAGTCATTCTGGTTTCCTGTGGAGAAGCACTGGCAGGGAGCCAAGTAGCGTTGGTGAGACCCTGAGGCCGAGGAGGCCTAACCGCCTGAGGGAAGTTAGGCGCAGATAACTGTGTGGGAATTAATAATGGTCTCCGCCGGGGTTCCCTTTAGGGAGAGAGGTGCGCTGGGGGTGAGACCGCACAGGACTCCGGATACCCTTGTGTGGTGATTTTTATAACTAAAGTGGCACAGGTGGAAAAAATGTTTTTGTTTTTTTTTAATATGACTATATAAAAACTACAAACAAGCCTTCAATGTTTTTAACTGACAAGTTTGAGAGGACTATTGGTCTCCAACATCTCAAGATCCAGAGGATCAATGAACCTGTTAAAGACTTTTAAATAAGTTAGAAAACCATTAAAAAAAGCAGTGGAATAAAGGAACAAATGGCATGTTTAAAATTTATATGTGAAATGTAGCCCTGGCTGGTGTAGCTCAGTGGATTGTGCGCCGGCCTGTGAACCAAAGAATCACGGTTCGATTCCCAGTCAGGGCACATGCCTGGGTTGCAGGCCAGTTCCCAGCAAGGGATGCATGGGAGGCAACCACACATTGATATTTCCCTCTCTCCCTCTCTCCTTCCCTTCCCTTCTAAAAATAAATAAATAAAAATGTTTTAAAAAAGAGAGAAATATAAATGGACTCCCCCAAACTATTTAAAATTGTGAATCAAAGTAATGCAAATTAAGTAATGAGTTTATTTTAACTTGTTCATGTATGAACAATGAGTAAAACCACAATGCTTTCACTTTCTGCTACAGCAGGGGTGTGAGGTGGCACAAAATACTGTCCGCTGTTGCTGGGGTGTAATGAGCAGAAAACCTTTCTGAAGAGCAACCTAGCAGTCTAGAGCTTTACAAATGCTACTTTATTTTATTTTACTTTATTACCTGACAATTCTTCTTCCAGGAATCTCTCTCAGAACACCCATGATGTAAGCAAAGATTTATGTACGAGGATAATAATCATATCAAATAGCGCAAACTTAGGAAAAAACTTGTAGCCATCTATAGAAGATTGCTTAATAAATTATGATAAATTTATGTTTTGATGAAAAAAATGTGCACAGTAAATGTTAAGCAAAAAAAGTACCCCCCCAACAAAACACAACAAAACTGAATGCCCTCCCTCCAAATGAGGCCAAAGCAGAAAGGTAGCGTAGAAAAAACTATCAGAAGAGAACGGACCACTGTGTTAACAGGGAACTGATTTTGATTTTAATTCTCTATTTTTCATCAGCTTCACAATGAGCATTCATATTTTTAGTACCAAAAAAAATTTTTCACAAATTTTTTTAGTACCCAATACATTATTTAGAAGAAAAGTATTTGGAAGGGAAGAAGAAAAATGAAAAGAAGACCCCTGTGGACCATATGAGTAGAGCACTGTGGGGAGGAAATCTACTCCTTGTCTCACTGACCTATTGCCGAACCATTTTTGCTCCTACCGCTTGCTGCGCTCTTTCTCACTTCCAGTTTCCACCACCTAGCCTGTGGTTTTCTTCCTCTTGTCCTGGCTAATTCCCACTGTCCTAGGTCTCGGGGAATCAGTGCTTATTCATCCTTCTCTGCCACCTCACTCAGCCTTCCTCAGACTCGCTGAAGTCCTCCAGGGGAGGTTTCCTGTAATAACCCCAACACCCACTTTAGGCCTGGTGTGATTATTAGCCTTTGTGTTCCATGTGGGCAGTAAAGAGTGCTTGGCATACAGTAGGTACTCCACAAATATTTGTGGTTGACAGTACAGCCTATCTGTGTTTGAAGGAGGTGAGGAAGAAGCTGGTAGAGAGGGAGAAATTAGAAATGTTATATGCCAGGAAGACAAATAGGCATCATTTCTACTGCCAGCCCTGAATGCTTTAGAGGGGCTACGTGGAGCCCTGTCTTGGGATTATAAAGTTTCCCAGTTTTCAGTAGGAAATAATGCTGTGACTGATCAGCAGTGCCTGCCATGGGTGTAGGAAGGGGTGGTGAAGTGGTTACATAGATTTTTCCGTATTCCAGTGTGCATTGCTTCGACTCTTGTCTTGACACAAGGATGTTGTGTCCAGGATGTGACTGAGACTAGGTGTGAATTAACATATAGGTGCTTTTTTTTTTTTTTTTTTTTTTTTTTTTTTTTTTTTTTTTTTTTTTTTTTTGTCTTTAGGAACTATCATAATATGGAGAGCATAAATGTTCTTCATAACAGCATGGGTTACTAATGTATTCTTTAACACGTGTGCATGTGAGTGTGTATGTTCAATGGGATGGGAGAAGGTCAAGGAAGTTATTTCCTTGTTATCTTAATCTTCTTTCTTTTATACTTTCATTGCTTGATCTTTTGGGTGTTATCAGAATGGTAGCTAATTCTGGGTAAAAAACTCATTAACAAGCTTCTGGCCAGCAGTAAGAGGTGGTGAGTAGAGATAATGAGGTAGGGGAAGCTACAGTTGTTTTCCTTCTCCAGATATTTGCTGTCTCCTTTTAGGGGTGGAATCTGCAAGTCTCCTACTCCCTAGACTAATTATTTCCTCTTGAGAACAGTAAGACCTTTTATCAAGATGGCCGTATCCCTGTGTATCCTGACACACAAATGATGAATAATGGGACTGATTAACCCAGTGACCTTCATGAATGATAAAAGGAGAATATAAAGATGTGAGCTTTTGCCTGCTCTGGGAATCAGATTCTCTCTGCACTTTTCAGAGGCATACTTTATAACATCTAGTGCTGTGCTTATTTCTTGTGTCTGTAATGCATCATGCTATCTTAAAATGTGGATTTTAAAACCCAGCCTATGGGTCCTTTGCCAGGATCTGCTCAGTGCACACCATTTAACAGTGTTCAGATTAACCTCTGGGCACCTGTGAGTCACCACAGTGTGCAGCTGCTACAGCTCCAAGGCTTGGAGAGCCCGACACCACTGACACTTCCACCTTTTACTCTGAGTAAGTACTCACATTGATCTTCCCCTGCATCCGTGCCAGCGAGGCAGGAAGGCTGGTTCTCTGTTTGGAAGTGGTCCAAGCATCAATTACAACCACTTTGGGAAAAAAAAATGCTAGAGAGTCACTGTCCTCGGCAGTCTTTCCAACCCCTGGCCTGATGTGTGATCAGGCTCATGTTGTTCCCTCGTTTGACCTCAGAAGCATGCGTATATATACCGTGGCAAGTCTGCAGGACAAAGTAAAGCACCGTGGCAGGCAGAAGAATGGCTCTACCAAAGATGTGCATGTCCTAATTCCCAGAACCTGAGACTGATAGGTCACAAGATGCGTGGGCTGAATTGTGTTCACCCTATAATTCATATGTTGAAGCTTGTGACTTTATGATATAATAAAAAATATATGCTTGGTACTTGTCCCTAGTTCCTGGCACAGAGCTCCTAAAACTCCTGTAATTTCCTGAGTGATAGGGGTGATGGTAACATCTTTTGTTGTAATATTTGTTCTTAGCCCCAGTTCCTGACACAAGAGCTTCTAAGACCCATGGAATCCCCATAGTGATAAGAATGTTTTTTTTGTATGCTGATGAAGTGGGTGGTGACTGAGGGCCCCTAGACAGTGTCAGGATAGAGGCTGGTCCATGGAAAGACCAAGACTTTCAGGTTTTATCCCTTTGACCTCAGGGGAGGAGAGAGGGGCTGGAGATTAAGTTAGCAATCAATCATGCCTGCATAATGAAGCCTCCATTAAAATCCCTAAACTACAGGGTTCAGAGTGCTTCTGAGTCAGTGTGTACATCCATGTATAGGATGCTTGGAGCACCCTAACTCTATAGGAACAGAAGCTTCTGTTCTCAGCACCCTTCTGGACTTTACTCTCTGGATCTCTTCACCTGGTGTCCATTTGTGTTCTTTCCATATTCTTTGTAATAAACTGATAAGTTTAAGTAGAGTTTCCCTGAGTTCTGTAAGCCTCTATAACTAATTATTGAATTGGAGGAGGGGCACTGTGGGAACATTTGATTATAGCTGGTTAGTCACAAGTACAGATGACAACCTGGAACTTACGACAGGTGTCAGAAATGGGAGCAGTCTTGTGGGACTCAGCCCTTAACCTATGTGATCAGAATTGAATTAAATTGTAGGACAGCTAGTTGGTATCTGGAAAGTGGAAGGATTGATTGTTGATGAGGAAAACCCTCAACTTTTGGTGTGAGAAGTGTTGTAAGTACTGAAACACTTTCCTCTAGTAAACCCTAATGTGACTGAATTTGGAGACAGGGCATTGAAGGAAGTAATGAAGATTAAATGAGATCATAAGGTGGAGTCCTAATCCCATAAGGCTGATGTCCTTATAAAAAAAGGAAGCAATACCAAAGTTGTCTCTCTGTGCTCAGTGGGAGGGAAGGCCACGTGAGGAACCAGCGAGAAGGCAGCTGTTTGCAAACCAAGGAGAGAGGTGTCACCAGACACTAACCCAGCTGGTAACTTGAGCTTGGACTTCCAGCCTTGAACTTCCAGAACTGTGAGAAAATAAATTTCTGTTTTTTAAGCCACCCAGACTGTGGTAGTTTGTTATGGCAGCTCTAGCAAACTAATACCCATGACAAAAGAGGATTAAACTTGCAGATGGAATGAAGCCTATTAACTGATTTTGAGATGGAGAGATTATTGTGGATTATCCAGACACTCTGCCTGTAATATCGGGGGTCCTCAAATACTGGAGAGGAAGGCAGAAATAGAGATTCAAAGAGAGATACTATAGTCATTGTGTATTGGTTCAGAGAGATACAAGGGCAGCTGGCTTTGAAGATGAAGGGAGGGATCCATGAGCCAAGCAATGCAGGCAGCCTCTAGAAACTGGAAAAGGCAGAGAAGTGCCTTCTCTTCCAGAACCTCCAACAAGTAACACAGCCCTGCCAACGCTTTGCCTTTAGCCCCAGTGAGGACTGTGTCAAATGTTTAACCTACAGAACTGTAAGATAACAAATTCCTGTTGTTTTAAGCCATGGAGTTCATGGTAATTTGTTATAATTCCAAGAAAAGATCAATATAAGCATGTTAAGGCATAATGTCTGTGTACTTTTAAAATTATATTTTGGATATACATATATATTTGGAATTCATTATCTCCTAAAAGAAAAACTGTAGAGCACCATAAGATGACAAAACATATTCTGTCTATACCCCCAATAAGCTGCTGCTAGGAGAACACTAGGTAAATGGAACCAAAGGGTATCTAACTTCCACTTTATTTTGTTTGCTTTGCCCAAACTAAGACTCATAATAGGTCAAAATATTTAAGGACTCTGTATTTAAATGTAATTTACTATTTAAATAGAGCAAAATTTTAGGAGACATAATGCCTGCCTGCAAAGGAGCTTTTAAATAATAATTAATTCTCTCCTTTTTCAATCATTACTTTTCAGTGTGTGTGTGTGAGAGAGATTTTCAGGGATTATTATGGTTTCAGGATGCCCAGCAATGAAATTCTTCCCATTACTGTATTTTGAAGAATGGCTTCACCATTTTTTCTGGTTTTCTATTCTCCTTTGTCATTTTTATTAGTTGTCAAAGAAACCAACCCTTACATCTATGCTGATTCCCAAAAAGGCCAACTTTCTCAGTACTCACAGTTCGTAATGTTTGATCATCTCTTGGAAAATAAGAAAAGAAAGCACGTAGTCATGTAAACGCACATGCCCCTCTCAGTGGGAAGGTGGTAACTTTATTCCTCCCGCCCCCTGCTTTTGGCCCTCTGTGCCGTTTTGATTTTTGTCAATTGCTTGCATTCACTCCTTCAGCACCTTCATTAATAGCTCAATCTCCCCTGCAGCTTTAGACCATGTTTCTTAGATTCCCCTTTTCATAGGACATACATTTTGAAGAATTTTAAAAGAAAATATCAGTATTTAAAATTGAGACTTAAAATGACTATGTGCTTGTAGGCAGACGTAAATATTGTAGTTCTGCTCTGTTGAACATTTTAAGCAGCACTAGAAATTTTAGCAGTGGATAGAACCGGTTTATGCTGCAAACAGATTTAATAATGATATCCTGAAATGCCTCCGCTCTACTCATATATAAAGGGTAGCATAACACAATGATCCAATTGAGAATATGCTATGTCCTAATTTTTACATCTCACATTTTAATATTGAGACCAAATTTGGCTCAAGTAATTAAGATTTTCTTATGGTTTTGAGTTGTTTAAATGTTGGTACATATATTTCCAAACATGACCTCATTGGAGAGTCAATGTATTTGGCTAGCAATTAAACAAGGTTTATAAGCTTATTTTAAAAATATTCATATTATAGCCAACTTAAAAAAGAAACACTTGTGCACAGAGCTGCAGGCTTTTTCTCATTTGTCTTTTGTGACATCAGGTGTATAATTTCATTTCTATTTCTTGAGCTATTTCTGCTCTTGGGCAAATGAGCATGTTGCTGAGACTTAATCATATGAATGTTTAAGTTTTTATTTTCTGACATCGGCCATTCATAGAAACCACCTGGGTATCTGAAATTATATTTATAGCTTCACTCTATTATGGTTTTGCATATTCACTCACTAAATATTTGTTGAGTGCCCTGTTTACCACTGTTGTCTCAATGTCCAGCATAGGAATAAAAGTTAACACTAACAGTTACCAATAATTAGAAACAATGATTATCTGCGGGGCATGCTCCCTATAGTGACTCTGTGGTAACTACTCATTGTCCCCATTTTACAGATGGGGAAGTTAAAGCACAGACAGAGGAAATGACTCACCCCAGGCCTCAGAACTAGTAAGTGGCAGAGCTGGAATTTGAACCCAGGTTTCACACTCCAGATTCTATGCTTTTCACAATGTTTACAAATAGCTGACTAAGGCACAAGTGTTTCCAAAATTTCTCAAAACAGTGAAAACTAGACCAAAATATGAAACTTTCTGGCCTGTTTATGAGTACCTCATATTTCTCATCTACTTCCTCCTATCAGAAACACAGCCAGCATCATGGTGCTACACTGATGTCGAAGGACTTCTGCGCACAGCCCTGGAAACTGACACAACTGAGTCATCCCAGCAGCACCGACCTGCCACAGAGGGTGCCGTGAGCGGTTCATGAATGTTCGTAGTGCGCTTAAGGCATGGGTGAAAAACTTGAAAGAAATATAAGTTCTTAAATAAAATAATAATTGCTCTCATAATGTTATTGTTTTTTGGAAACCTTTGCTATCAATGTCCTGTGTTCTTGGACTAGCTCTGAGTTTGTGACATGGGTACAAGAGCGCATGTGATTTCTAAGAATATAGCATTGGCCTCTGTTTAAAATTTATACGCCTGTAACACAAAGTGCTGAGGCTCTTGATCAGGATCTTTGAAAGTATGACATGCATGCACTTCAAATAAAAGATCATTCTAATTATTGTATAATCATTCATCATACAAAGGACCTTTGTAAGTAACCAGAAAATCCTTAATAAGCTTTGATTTATAATATTAATTTTAATTTGACACCTGATATTATTGAAATCCCATTGATTTTCAAAATAAGGACCATGTTTAATCTAAGCATGAGATTTTAAGTTTATGCCATTGCAAGGTGTGACTAGAGAGGAGGGGACAGAAAACAGTATTTATTAAATGCTGTTTGTGTGCCAAGTTCTCTGATTAGGGGCTGTTCCTTCACCATCATAGTTAATCCTCAAAACAGCCCTGGAAGGCAAGCGTCTGTATTTTTAAATGGGAAAAACTAAGGTTCAGAAAGTTTACATAACTCCACATCTGGTGAAAGCCAGAACTGAGATCCATTTCCTGGTCTGTCTTTTCTCACAGTTGTTGCTACAACTCCACCACGAGCTAACTAACCATGCTGGGGCGCCGTGGAGGCTTCCCGGAGGAAGCAATGTTTGAGCTGAGCCTGAAACCTAAGTAGGAGGACTCCAGGTGAATGAGGAGACCAAGGACATTTCAGGCAATGAAAGGAGGTGTGAAAGAGCATGGTGTGCATGGAGAACTAAAAATAGCTGTTCCCCTGGTAAGAGCACAGCACCTGTTCTATGAGGCTGATAGGAGACCCAATTGTAAAGGCAGAAGGTCCCAAAGGCCAGTATGGCACGTGCTGGCACACACCTGTGCAAACTGAAATGCCTTCTCTCCAAATTCCCATAGAGCCGAGGAAGGATGGCTAGGCTAACGGGTTAATTTTTTCTGAGATGGTTTCTTAACTTCCAGCCAACTTTTCAGCCCTGATTCCTCATAGTCAACATTCCACAAATGTTACTGACCTAGTCCACTCGGGCCAGAGGAGGGAATGATGCCAGGGTGCTTGCTTCCTAGAGGCTGATGGTGTCATTTCATGTGCATCTGAATCTATCTTCTTTAACCAAAGTTAGAGAAACAATGTGCTTTAACAGATTTGAATTTTAAGCTCCATGAAAATAGAGACTGCAGATTTTTCTAGTGTATTACTGAATTGCTAGTGCCTCACACATAGCAGTTTCTTAAATAATTATTTTTAAGGAACAGACAAAAAGACTGATTTTAAAAACTCCTATAAAATTCCTGTAAAATGTTTTGGTCTTTTAATATATCTGCTTTATAAATCTTTCCCTGTATATTAATGTACTCAGAAATGCTTCCTTTTTTATAGTTTTTAAATATGCTCTTCAAGGAACTGGGGCCAGGGGATATTCCAAGGAAGGTGTATGTATCAGAAAAATCTTTCTGTTAGCTGAGAATTGTCCCATGTAACTTTCAGACATGACCTTTTATTTAAATTTTAAAACTCTGTCTGCTATAAAGAGATATCACCATAGTTGTGATGTTTTAGATTGGTATGATGCTTGTCTTTGTTTTCTTTCTATTGATTTTTAAGTGTTATACATATTTTACTTAGCAGTGATTTTATAAAAGTTTTTGCTAATGAGAAATATAAAATATATTGGAGTTTTAAAGTTGCATTTCAAATACTTGGGAAAAACATACTTGGAAATACTTGTGTGTGTGTGTTTAATTGCATGATTCAATGAATTTAGGGATAATTTAGCATATAGTATCACTTTTTATAAAATTACTAAAATCGAGTGCTTTAAAATGACCTTTATTGAAGTGATAAAGCTGTGCTAGAGAGCCTAGAAATGCTTGGATGGTAATTCTTCCTGCTATCTCTCCATAGTTTTATGGCTTTTACGTATATCACCATTATGCAGAGTCTTCCCAGTACCAGGAATGACATTCATTTTATGTGTCAAGGGCAGGGAAGTAAGAATAACTGGATGATGGGGATGTGTGATGTGGTATGGAGGACTACATTACTATGAAATAGCTCCTAGCATTTGTATCCAAGCATGGTATTAAATTCTTTTAGAGAGATGGAGGAAGTTCAGAAGAAAATGATCAGAATAATAGGAAGACTACACATTTAATGAGACATAGTTAAAGGAACTAGAAATATTTGATCTGGAGAGGATAGGAGGATATACAACTAGTTTCAAATATTTGGAGATCTGATAAGTAGAAGAGATACTAAGCCTTGATTGTATGGTCCACTGGGCTCTAAGTGGAAGCTACCAGGAGTCTTTTGCCTCAACATAAAAACATCAACAAAACCCAAGAAGATGTCTGAAGACACAATAGGAATTCTTGTTCAAGATGGCAGTCAGCACATACATACATCTCCTTTCTGCTCCAAATCCCATAGAAATATCAAAAAAGAGAAACACAGAATAATAAATTAATGACTGTACTGTGTGCAAGGGAAGGGGATCAGGGAACTAAAGATACAGACAAATTTCTTGAGAGTAAAAAATACTTGGAATTTGTTAACAGATTAAATCCCATTCACAGGAGAAGGCTGCAGTAGGGCTGGGGCTATTTTTCCTGGCAGCAGACCCACAGAGAGGCTCAGAACTTGGAGTGTGAGAGGGAAGTTGGAAAGCAACCATCTGTGGAATAACTGTGAGTCATAGCCCACGTTCCCCTTCCGTGTGTCACATGCTCAGGCTGAAACCAGAGGACTGCTCTTTACAATAATTGAGAATAGTCTGCATGAGAAGGAATCCCATGTAGGAGTGATGCCTACTCTTAATAAAAATTTTCCTTATTTTGGCTAGGAAGTGGTAGAAGTGGGAGTGGGACATCCTACTTCTTCCTCTTTCCCTTAAGGTCTAAAGCAAAGCCTGCCAGTCAAAAGGCCCACCCATGTGGACAGAAGGTGAGATCCAAGCAAAGTGAACTATCTGTATTAAGCAAGCTGGTCTGCTTCAGCTACAAATATGAATTGATTGCCAAGGATTATAAAAATCTGAGAAAAAATAAGAACAAAAATGTGGGTGGAACTTATAAACTGACCCTGCAGGATAGATAATTAGGGAATTTAATATATCTTTAACATTTTCTATGTAGTTTCCTCATCAAAGAAAATTTCAAGAAAAAGCATTTATAAAGCAAAAATAGGTTGCTAAGGAAAGAACAATCAAAACCAAAAAGTGCTCTTAACTTGAAAAAATAATCACCAAGTTAAAAATGGAGGAAATCTGGGACAACTGTAATAGCATAATCAATAAAATATAATAAAAAAAGAAAAAGAAAAAAAATGGAGGAAATCTCTTTGACCATAGAGCAAAAAGCTAAAGGGGTAGAAAATAGGGATGGGGGCGCAGTTAAGAAATTAGGCAACAGTCTGAAACATCCAAAATGATATTTAGAATGAGAAAACAGGCAAAACAGATAAGAAGTAGAGAGAATTTCTGGATGTGAAGAAATAGAACTTCATATTCTAAGGGCTTAGAGAATGCAGAAGAGGATGAATAAACAAACTTACTCCAAGACTTGTGTTATCTTGTGATATTTTAGACACTGCAAATAGAGGGAAGATTCTAAAACCTGTAAGAATAACAGGTCACTCAAAAAGAACTGAGAATCCACGACGTTGGGTAGATCATCAGCAACCCTAGATATTACAAAACAACAACAACAACAACAACAACGACAAATATTCAGAAGCATGCTTGCAAAATGTTGAAGGAACGGTGTTTTTGAACCTAACATTCTCTACCTAGCCAAACTATCATCAATCAAGAGTGAGGCATTTTTAGACATGTAAGTACTCAGACTATTTACCACCCACAGACCATTTTTGAAAGAATTACTCAAGCAAAACAAAAAAAGAATCCAAGTCAGAGGAAGTCATAGGCTCCAAGGAACATTGGATCTAACCCAGGATTGTAGTAAAAAGTAATTCTAGGACCAGAACTTTGAGGTAGGCCTAGAAAGCCATCAGTCCAAACTAGAACTAGAAGTCAGAGGCCCTGTGAAGAATCTCTTTTGGGAGAACATGGATTTCTTCTAACAAAAAGAATGATTAAGAAGCTGGAAGATCTGTGACACAGCAAAGTTTATCAAGTCATTATGATATGGTGCTGTCCTAACTTTACAGTTATTTGCTACTTCCAATAGCAAAGGTTTATTGATGAGTTACATCTCCTTTATAGGCTCAATGGCACTACTTGGCTCTGCAGTGAATGATATTTTGATACAAATATTATTGTGAATACTATATTTTAGCTTGTAGTTTAAAAATAAATTTATAGACAGTATATCAAAAAGTAATTGTAGCCCTGGCTGGAGTAGCTCAGTGGATTGAGTGTGTGCCTGTGAACCAAAAGATTGCAGTTCGATTCCCAGTCAGGGCACATGCCTGGGTTGCAGGCCAGTTCCCAGCAGGGGACACACGAGAGGCAACCACACATTGATATTTCTCTCCCTCTCTCCTTCCCTTCCCCTCTAAAAGATAAAATAAATAAAATCTTTAAAAAAAAGTAATTATAGTTACAGAACAAATGTAAAAACAATAGCATTCTGGAATGGGGAACTGGAGAGAGAGGAAGAGAGGTGAAGGCAACCACTGTTCTGTTTTCTGTGAGAATAATTTATTTGAAGTATTTAGAATATTATATAGATGAAATCATAGAGTATGTACTGTCTTCTCTGACTTCTTTCATAAGCATAAATATATTGAGATTCATCTATATTATACTGTGCATCAATATTTCATTCCATGTGTGAATAAACCACAATGAAGAAACTCACTTGTTGATGGAAATTAGTTGTTTTTCCCCTTAATTTTTGACAATTGCAGATAGAGTTAGGTAAACATTATTGTACAAGTCTTTGTATGGACATAGGATTTCATTTCTCTTGGATAAGCATGTAGAAGTAGAATGGTTGAACCATGTGACAGGCACATGTTTAAATTTCTAAGAAATTGCCAAGCTGTTTTTTCAAGGTGTTCTACATTCCCACCAGCAGGGTATGAGAGTCCTAGCACTTTCTCCTCCTTGTCTTAGCAGTCAGTCTTTTTAAAGACATTCTAATAGGTGTGGCGTGATTATTGGGGTTTTAATTTGCCTTTCCCTGGTGACTATTGATATTGAGCATCTTTTCACTTTTTATTCATTGTCTGTAAATATTCACTGGAAAAGTGTTCAAATGTTTTGGATCTTTTAAAAATTGGGTTATTTCCTTATTATTGAAATTTGAGAATTCTTTAGATATGTATTTTGGCTACAAAGCCTTTATCAAATATATGATTTGCAAGTGTTTTCTCCTAGTCTGTGCTGGTCTTTATATTCTCTTATAGTGTCTTCGGAAAAACAGGCATTTTGAATTTTGATGAAGCCCAAGTTTTATCTTTTTTTCTTTTCTACATTATTCTTTCAGTGTTGTGTTTACATAATCTTTGCATAACCTATAGTTGTTAAGACTTCCGTATTTTGTAGTTTTAGGTTTTACACTTAGGTTTTAGGTCTATGATCAATTTTGAGTTAATCTTATGAATATGATAAGATGTATGGAAATTAATTTTTTGCATATGTGTATTTAATTGTTTCTGCACAATTAGTTGAAAAGGCCATCTTTTCTTCACTAAATTACCTTTGCACTTTTCTCAAATATCAGTTATCCAAATACATGGGGGTCTTTTGATGGAGTCTTTTCTGTTCTATTGATCTATTTATCTTTGTTCTTATGGCATGCTATATTAATTTGTCTTATAAAAAGTTTTGATGTAATAGTCTATTTGGGCTGCCATTACAAAATGCTGTAGACTGGCTGGCTTGGACAACAGAAATTCATTTTCTCACAGTTCTGGAGACTGAAAGTTTAAGATCAAGGTGCCAGCACATTCAGGTTCTAGTGAAAGGTTTCTTCCTGGTTTGCACCCTCAGGATATCATCTAAATGTAATTACCTTCCAAAGTCCCAACTCCAAATACCATTACATTGGGGACTATAGTTTCAACATAGGGATTTTGGGGGGGATACAATTCATGCCATAGCACTCAAAAACAGTAGTATTTGTCCTTCAACTTTGTTTTCCTTTTTCAAATTTGTTTTTGCTATTATAGGTCTTTTGCATTTCCATGTAAATTTAGAACCAGTTTGTCAATTTCCACATAAAGTCTCTCTGGAATTTTGGTTGGGATTGCCTTAAATCATTAGATCAATTCTGAAAGAACTGACATTTTAAAAATATGGAGTCACTTCCAGTTAAGATGGTGGCATAGGTAAACACAGCTCATGTCCTTGCACAACCACATCAAAATCACAACTAAAATATAGAACAAGCATCACTCAGAACTGTCAGAAATTGAGTTGAATGGAGGTCTGACAACGATGGAATTAAAAAAAAACACATCCATCAGACTGAGCCACAGAGCTGGCAGGCTGTTGTCATACCTGAGACTCTATCAACCTGGCTAAAACTGTTTGCCTCACTCTGGAGATCCCCAGAGACTTCCTCCCATCCAACTTACGGGACCATCCAAATTGTTAACCATGCCTTTTGCATATGAATGGCTGGTCTTGGCTCATGCTTCACAACCTCCCAAATCCTTTCAAACAAGCAACAGTCAGCCTCAGTGAGCCCCCAGCTCTTGTACATCTTGCTAAGTAGCCACAGGCCTGGCACTAGCAGCAGCCAACCTACATTCACAGCTTGGCTTCTTCTGGGAATCTCCAAGCCCAGCACAAGTAGTAGCCATCTGCACATTGCTTTATAGCTCAGATAGGATGGCCCAGGGCAAAATACAAGTGGGGACTGACCTTGGCTGGCACCACTCAGAAAACCCCAGACTCTGCACACCCAGTGGGCAGCTACAGCCCATGTCAGAGCACCACCATGCTGCTCCCACACAGCCAATCCTCCACAGAAGATGGAAGTTAGTGGTCAGTGGTCACAGCCATTCATTGAAGCTGAATGGCTTGGGTAAATCCCTCCCATTGACCTGCCAACAGCCATCAAGTCTCAAGTACAAGAGGAGGGTGTACTCAGCCCTTACAAAGGGTGCATCTCAAGTACCAAGCTTTGGTGGTAGTGGAGGCTGTGTCATTGGACCCTACGGGATACCTACTACATTAGGCCATGCTACCAAGAGAGGGAGTCATAGCAGCTCTATCTAATATGTGGAAACAAACACAGGGAGGCTGCCAAAATGAGGAGACAAAGAAACAAGGCCCAAATGAAAGAATAGATTAAAAACCCTGTAAAAGAACTAAACAAAAGGGAGATAAGCAATCTATCAGATGCAGAGTTCAAAATACTGGTTATAAGAATGCTCAAGGAACTTAGTGAGGACCTCAAAAGCATAAAAAGATCCAATCAGAAACAAAGGATGCACTAATTAAAATAAAGAACAATTTACAGGGAAACAGCAGTGGAGTAGATAAAGCCAAGAATCAAATCAATGATTTGGAACATAAGGAACAAAAAAACAACCAATCAGAACAACAAGAAGAAAAAAGAATACAAAAAGCAAGGATAGTGTAAGCAGCCTCTGGGACAATCTCAAGCATTCCAATATTCATATCATAAGATTGCCAGAAGACGAGAAAGAGCAAGAAACTGGAAATCTATTTGAAAAAATAATGAAGAAAAACTTCCTTAATTTAGTGAAGGAAATAGATATGTAAGTCAAGGAAGCACAGAGAACCCCAAACAAGGTGGATACAAAGAGGTCTGCTTCAAGATACATCATAATTAAAATTCCAAAGATTAAAGACAAAAGATAATGTTAAGTGCAGCCGGAGAAAAGCAGCTAGCTACTTGCAGGGGAGTTCCCATAAGACTGTCAGCTGATTTCCTCAAAAGAAACTTTGCAGGCTAGAAGGGATTGGCAAGAAATATTCAAAGTCATGAAAAGCAGGGGCCTACAGTCAAAATTGTTCTACCCAGCAAAGCTATCATTTAGAACTGTAGGTCAGATAAAGAGGTTCCTAGACAAGAAAAAACTAAAGGTGTTCATCATCACCAAACCATTATTATATGAAATATTAAAGGGATTTATTTAAGAAAAAGAAGAAGAAAGATAAAAACTATGAACAATAAAATGGTAATAAACACATACCTGTCAACAATTGAATCTAAAAAACAAACTAAGCAAACAAGAAGAACAGAGACAGAATCATGGATACAGAGAGTGTTTGATGGTTTCCAGATGCGAGGAGGTGTGGGAGAATGGGTGAAGAGGTGAGGGGATTAAGAAGTACAAATAGGTAGTTTCAGAATAGCCAGGGGGATGTAAAGTACGGTATAGGGAATAGAGTAGCCAAAGAACCTACAACATGACCCATGGACATGAACAATGGTGTGGGTATTGTCTGAGGGACTGGGGGGGTGCTAGGTGGTGGGGTGAAAAGGGGGGAAATTGGGACAACTATAATAGCATAATCAATAAAGTATAATGAGAAAAAGAAAGAAACATAAAAGGAAAAAATAAAGTTAATCTAGGGAAAAAAATGAAAGAGCAAATTCCAAGTATGGCCAAGACACTCCTGAAGAAACAGATGTAGAGATATGTACTAATGAACATTAAGACTTATTATAAAGCAATAGTATTAGAGACTGTGGCATTAACCCAGAGACAGGACAGACCAGATAATCCAGAAATAGACTTACATGTGGAGATCTGATAGACAATAGAACTGGCCTTACAACAAGTTATAGAAGCACACATATGGCATGATTGAATTTATACAAAAGCTGAAAATGAGCAAAATCAAGCAATGCATTATTTAGAAATACATATACACCTGGCAAACAGCATAAGTGAAATTCAAACTTTGATAACCCCTTGGCTTGGCAGTGGAGAATTGTACATAGGTACCATCAAAAGTATTGGTAATGTTCTATTTTTTAAGCTAAGTGGAAAGGACAGAAGTGTTCAATTTATTATTAATCTTTCAACTATACAAATATTATATATATACTCTTTTGTTTTAAGATCCTCATATTTTATTGTCCTGACCACCATGGTTCAGTTGGTTGAGGCACATGCTTAGGTTATGGGCCAGGTCCCTGGCTGGGGCATATACGAGAGGCGACAGATCCGTTTTTCTTATACATCAATACTTCTCTTTCTTTTTCCCTGCCTTCCCTTCTCTCTAAAAATAAATAATATGTTTAAAAATATATGGACTCTACTGATTCATTGACAAAGTAGATCTCTCCTATTTATTTATGTCTTCTTTAATTTTTCTCAATAGTATTATAATTTTCAGTCAATAAGGCTTGCATATATTTTTTAGAGTTATCCCTAAGTATTTCATAATTTTGATCCTAATTATGTGGTTTTATTTACAAATATTTGTAGATAGTATGTAAGAAATAAAGTTGATTTGAGAATATTGCTCATGTATTCTGTAACCTTTCTAAACTCATTTATTACTTCTAGCTTTTTTGTAGGTGCTATCAGTTTTTCTAAATAAACAATCATGCTGTTGGCACATAAATGCAGTTTTACTTCTTATCCAATCTGGATTTCTTTTATTTCTTTTTCTTGTCTGATTGCACTGCCTGGAACCTCTAAATATTGTTTAACAGAAGTGGTGACAATGGCCATCCCTGTCTTGTTCCTGATCTTAGAAGGAAAGCATTAAGTCCTTCACCATTGCACATGGTTTTAGCTCTAGTTTTTTACATATACCCTTAATCAGGTTGAGGATGTTCCCTTCTGTTCCTAGTTTGCTGAGGCTTTTCATCAGGAATAGCCATTAGAATATGTCAAATGTATTTTCTGAATCTACTGATGTATTCTTATAGTTTTTCTTTCTAATTTATTAATATGATGAATTACATTGATTTTTGAATGTTATGCCAATCTTGCATTCTTGGGATAAAACCCTTTTAGTCACTATGCATTATACCCTTTTTATATACTGTTGGATTTGATTTCTTAAAACATTGCTTTGAATTTTTACATCTATGTTCATAAGAGATATTGATTTGTAGTTTTCTCTTCTTTTAATCTCTTTGACTAATTTTGGTCTGAGGGTAATGCTGGCCATATAGCATAAGTTGGGAAGTGTTATATCCTCTTCAGTTATTTTGGAAGAGTTTGTGTAGATTTGATAGAATTCGCCACTGAAGCTATCTGAGCCTGCAGTTTTCTTTGTAGAAAGATTTTCATCTAACAGTTTAATTTCTTTAATAGAAATAGGGTTACTCAGGCTATATCGTTATTCTTTTTTCAACTTACTATGGTAAGAACACTTAATATGACAACTACCCTTTTAACAAAATTTTAAGTAAACAATACAGTATCATTAATTATAGGAACAACATTGTACAGCAGATCTCTAGAACTTGTGTATCTTGCATAACTGAAACTTTACACCATTGAACAACAACTCCTCATTGTCCCTCTCCTAAGTGCCTGGCAACCACCATTCTACTATGTTTCTATGAGTCTGAGTGTTTTAGATACCTTATCTAAGTAGAATTATGCAGCATGTGTCCTCCTGTGACTGGCTTATTTCACTTGGTATACTGTCCTCCAGATTCATCCATGTTGTTTCATATGACAGTATTTTCTTCTTTCTTAAGGATGAATAACATTCCATTGTATGTATACACCACATTTTCTTTGTTAATTTATCTGCCAATGAACATTAGATTGTTTTCATATCTTGGCTGTTGTAAATAATACTATAATGAAAATGAAAATGCAGATATCTCTGAGATTCTGGTTTCAGAAGTAAATGAAACTGCTGAATCATATGGTAGTTGTTTTTAATTTTTTGAGAAACTTCCATACTGTTCAATTACTGTTGTCTTACTTTTTTTTTTTTTTTTTTTTGATGATAGCCATGCTGACAGGTGTGAGGTAATATTTCATTGTGGATTTGATTTATATTTCCCTGATGAATAAAGATGTTGAGCATCTTTTCATATACTTGTTAGCCATTGGTTATATGTTTTTTGGAGGGATGTCTATTTAAGTCCTTTGCCAATTTTTAAATTAGATTTTTTAACAGTGATTTATTTATTTATTTATTTCTACATAAGAACTATTTTTATTTTTATTTTTTAAATACATTTTATTGATTATGCTATTACAGTAATCCCATTTCTCCCCCATCATTCCCCTCCACCCTGCACACCCCCTCCCACCCACATTCTCCCCTTTAGTTCATGTCCATGTGTCATAAGTTCTTTAGCTTCTACATTTCCCATACTATTCTTGCCCTCCCCCTGTCTATTTTCTACCTATCGTCTATGCTACTTATTCTCTGTAGCTTTTCCCCCTCTCTCCTCCTCCCACTCCCCTGTTGGTAATCCTCAGTGTGATCTCCATTTCTGTGTTTCTGTTCCTGTTCTAGTCATTTGCTTAGTTTGCTTTTGCTTTAATGTGGTTGTTAATATCTGTGACTTTGCTGTCTTTTTACTGTCATATTTTTTTATCTTATTTTTCTTAGATAAGTCCCTTTAACATTTTATATAATAAGGGCTTGGTGATGATGAACTCCTCTAACTTGACCTTATCTGAGAAGCGCTTTATCTTCCCTTCCATTCTAAATGAAAGCTTTGCTGGAGAGAGCAATCTTGGATGTAGGTCCTTGACTTTCAAGACTTGGAATACTTCTTTCCAGCCCCTTCTTGCTTGTAAGGTCTCTTTTGAGAAATCAGCTGACAGTCTGATGGGAACTCCTTTGTAGGTGACTGTCCCCTTATCCCTTGCTGCTTCTAGGATTCTCTTCTTCATTTTAATCTTGGCTAATGTAATTATGGTGTGCCTTGGAGTGTTCCTCCTTGGGTCCACCTTCTTTGGGACTCTCTGAGCTTCCTGGGCTTCCTGGTAGTTTCTTTCCTTAGTCAGATTGGGGAAGTTCTCCTTTATTATTTGTTCAAATAAGTTTTCCACTTGTTGCTCTTCCTCTTCCCATTCTGGTACCCCTATAATTCAGATGTTGGAATGTTTAAACATGTCCTGGAGGTTCCTAAGCCTCTCTTCATTTTTTTGAATTCTTGTTTCTTCCTTCTTTCCTGTTTGTTTGTTTCTTTCTTCCTTCTGGTCTACTCCATTGATTTGAGTCCCAGTTTTCCTCCCATCACTATTGGTTCCCTGTGCATTTTCCTTCATTTCACTTATTGTAGCCTTCATTTTTTCATCTAATTTGTGACCAAAATCAACCAGTTCTGTGAGCTTCCTAATCACCAGAGCTTTGAACTGTGCTTCTGATAGTTTGGCTACCAGTGCTATGAGCTCTGTATCTGATAGGTTGACCACCTCCTAGTTGCTCAGATGAATTAGCTCCAGGGCCCCGGTCTGTTCTCCCTTTTGGGCCATCTTCGGTTTTTTTTGTTTTTGTTTTTGTTTTTGTCTGGTCATGGCTCTAAATTAGATTTTTTTGCTATTAGATTACAGGAATTCCTTACTTCTTTGGATATTAATCCCTTATCAGATATATGATAAGCAAATGTTTTCTTTCATGTTGCAGGTTGTTTTTGTACTATGTTGATTGTTTCCTTTGCTGTACAGAAGCTTTTTAGTTTGATGTAGTCCCACTTGTCTTTTTTTGCTTTTATTGTTTGTGCTCTTAGAGTCATAACTAAAAAATCTTTGCCTAGGCCAATATCATGAAGCTTTCCCCTTATGTTTTCTTCTAGTTTTATAGTTTTGGGTTTTATATTAAAGACTTTAAGCCACTCAAATTGATTTTTATGGATGGTGTAACATAAGGGTATAATTTCATTCTTTTGCATGTGGATATCCAGTTTTCCCAACACCATTTGTTGGAGACATTTTCCCTTACCTGTCATGTATTCTTGGCACCCTTGGCAAAAATCAGTTGACTGTATTATGCATGCATTTATTTCTGGGCTCTTCATTCTGTTCCATTGCTCAGTTTTATGCCAGTACCATAACTGTTTTAATTGTATTATATTACATTAATTATATCATATTGTCAAATATTTAAAAATCAGAAAGTGATTTGTTCTTTTTTCTCAGGATTGCTTTGACTACTCAGGGTCTTTTGTGGTTCCACATGAATTTTAGAATTAGCTTTGATAATTTGGATTTTTCAAAAATGTTGTTTCATCTAAATTGTTGATAGTTTTGGCATGGAGTTCTTTATACTATACCTTTATTACCTTAGTAATATCTACAAAATCTGTAGCAATGTTACCTTTCTCATTCCTGTGTATTCCCTCTTCTTATTCTGGTCAATCTAGCTATAGGCTTATCATTTTTATTGATCATCTTTAATATCCAGTCTTCGGCTTCCCTGATTTTCTCTATTGTTTTTTTTTTTACTTCTATTTATTGAATGCACTCTAATCTTTAGTATTTGCTTACTTCCGCTTATTTGGGGTTTATTTGTTCTACTTCTTTTGGTTTCTTAAGGGAAAGCTGAGATGATTGATTTGAGACACTTCTCTTTTAATAAAAACATTTAGTACTATAAATACCTCCCCCACCTCATACACAAGTACTTCTTTAGTGGCATTGCACAAATTTTTTTTGTTCCTTTTTTATTTTTAATTAGTTCAGAATACTATCTGCTTTCTGTTTTGATTTTTTTCTTTTATACATGTGCTATTTAGAAGTGTGTTATTTTGTTTGAAAAAGGTTTGGGGCTTTCCAGAAATCTTTTTGTTATCAATTTCTAAGTTAATTCAATATAGTTAGATAACATATAACATTGGACTTGAATCATTTGCATTTGGTAATACTTGTTTTATCACCTTGAATATGGTCTATCTTGGTGAATATTACATGTGCTCTTGCAGAATGTGTATGTAGCTATTCTTCGGTGGGGTGTTCTGGATATGTTGTTTAGATCATGTTGGTGGATAATTTGTTCACAACTTTTATATCTTTACTGATTTTTCTCTCATGGTTCTATTGATTATGGAAAAAAGGGGTATGATATTTTTATCTTTGGTTGTATGTTTGTCTATTTCTCTTTGCTTCATGTATTTCAAATTGCTTTTTTTAAGTACATAAACATTTAGGATTGTTATGTGATATTGATAAAAGTTTATTACGAAATAAGCTGTCTCTGGTGCTGTTCTTTGCTCTGATACCTACTTTGTCTGACATTAAAATAGCCACTTTTGCTTCCTTGTGATTAATCCTGGCATCTTTTTTTTTTTTGCAAGTTAAGAAAATGTACCAGCACAGTTGTGACTGGTGAGACTTCTCTCCCTGGCATACAGATGGCCGCCTTCTTGCTGTGTCTTCACATGGTCCTTCATCTGTGTGCTTACAGAGAGAGATTTCTGATATCTCTTCCTCCTCTGTGGACAGCAGTCCTATGGGATCAGGGCTCCACCCTTATGACCTCATTTAACCTCAGTCACCTTCTTAAAAGCCCAATCTCCAAAAGCCACTTTGGGAATTAAAGCTTCAACAAAGGAATATTAGGGAGATACACTTCAGTCCACAACAGCATGGCATATCTTTTGTCCTTTTATGTTTAACTTATTTGTTTCTTTTATATGTACAGTGCATTCTTATAGGAAGAATACAGTTGGATTTTGCTTTTTTTGCCCAATCTGGATAATTTCAATAAGGTGTATAAATAATATTTAATATGACTATTGATATGTTAAGATTTAAATTTACCATCCTGCTATCTACTTTCTATTTACTCCATCTATTATCTTTTCCTTTTTCTGCTTTTTTAAAATTAATTGAATTATTTTTATGACTTCATTTTTCTCCTTTTGTTGACTTATTAACTATGACATATATATGTGTTGCTTTGGGATTTATGGTATATATCTTTAATGTATCACAGTCTACCTTCAAGAGATATTATTTTGCTTTCCATATAATATTTTATATATTTCATTTGGATAGTTTCTATTGCTATATTTTCAGGTTCTCTAATCTTTTCTTCTGCAATATTTAATGTGCTGTTAATACCAGTTAGTATTTTTCATTTCAAACATATTTTTCATTTCTAGAAGTTTGATTTGTATTTATAATATCTTCCATGTCTTAACTTTTTAAACATAAAATATACAGCTATAATAGCTGTTTTAATATCCTTGTCTTAACATCTGCCTCAGTTCTGGTTTGGTTTTCATTGATGATTTTTTTTTCTCATCATGGCTATCTTTTGTCTGCTTCTTTGCTTTCCTGACAATTATTTTTTATTTTTCCATATTGAATGTTGGATTATTTTATTCCCATAAATATAACTGAGCTTTGTTTTGGAATGCAGCTAGGTTACTTAGAAGCAGTTTGATTCTTTTACATCATACCTTTAAGATTTGTTAGGCAGGACCAGGGCAGTATTTAAGGTTAATTTTGTCCCAGTATTGAGGCTTCTCAGCACTCTGCCCAGTGATCCATGAATTGAAATTTCCAGTCTGGCTGTTGGGAATAGGTATTATGTGAGCACTTGATACTGTTCTCTCTATTCATAGGATGGTTCTCTCTAGGGTCTTGGATTCTTCCCTCACAGGCTTGTGCTTATCAGTAGTCTGATCAGTACTTGAGATAAACCCTTTGCAGATCTTGACACCTTGTCTTTGTAAGTACTTGAAGAAAATATTTTAAATTAGCTGATTAAAAGCCTTTTTCTTGCTTGGAACCTGGCATCTTATTTACCACCTTTCTCGTGTATGGACCATCACTACCAACTTTCATGACAGGGTGGAGATGGGTTGGCAATTCTTGCAAAAACCTTTGGGTAACTAATTAGAAAAGTCACCGGCCTTTTCTCGGAAATATCACTACTTAGGGTAATGACTTTTCTCATATTCGATTTGGTTATCTGTCTTTTCTAATTTTTCTAGAAAGAATTTATTTAACTTATGTATTACAAATATTTTTAAAATAGAACAAAATTACATCTCCCCACGAACCCAAATCGTCATTTAAATTACTTATTCCATATTTTTCTGGCTGTTTGCTTCTGGTCATTGGAAGGCTGGGCCAGAGCTGTCATCAGCAGGACTTCCAAAGCCTTGTGCTTTCGCGGGCCGTGAGGCCTCGGGAGCCCGCTCACCCTTTTCCCTCTCCGTATGGTTGTACTCCTGTGTTCCCGAGCTGGCACTGTACCATGGCTCTCCCTTCCCCTCCAGATTGATAGGAGGAGTTCAACTCCAGTCTTTGGGAACAAGGCATTCTGATGTTGTCTTGTTCTTCTCAGAATCTCACAGACTTACCCCTCAGAGTTCTTTTTTCCCTTCTTGTTATTCGTACTGCCTGTTCCTACTTTACACTGTGCTCCCTCCTATTTGTATCATTTTAATTAGTCCTGTAAGACTTTGTTTGAACACCCCCTTCCTTTTCACGGATGACTGTGCTGACTGCCTCCTCCGCTGGTCTCAGGCTCTGTTCCTTTCCCCTCCAGCCGGCCTTCTTTTGTGTTTGGAGTCTATTATAACTGAATGTATTATTCTCCTTTATTTTTTTTTTTTTAATTTTGTGTTTTTCTTGTCCTTCTGTGGATGTCTTAAGATGGTCCTGCTCCTTATTTCCTCTGCTTCCTGACATCAGGCAAAACTAAGGAATCTGAGACAAGACAACCTGGTCTATCCTCTACCAGAGCAATCTTCTGCTGCCTCTTTCCTCCACTTCCAATTACTTCATTTACTCTCTTTTTGTCTTTCACATTCAAACTATAATCCGTATTTTTCTTTCTTCATCTATATCTTAGAACTGCTAGAACAGAGCCTTATATGTAGCAGATATTTATTAAATGTTTGTTGGATAAAAGAATAAATAAGTGAATGGATGAATGTTTGGTTATTACCACCTCAGCTATTGATTCTTTGCTTTTGGTTTCATTCCTAGTAGCTGGTCCTGTTGGTTCATTATTGTTTACTATGAATATTTTTATATAGTTGCTTTACTTCAGGCCCCATACAAGCCACACATTTCTCATTTTCTACAGAAAGTACTGTTGCATCCTGAGCTTTTGCATTTATAATAATTATCCTTACAATGCATGTTGATGTACGTTTCAATGTTTGGAAAGTAAGGACTTAAATGCAAGAAAGGAAATATATAATGCACTGGGAAATATAATGCAGAGGGTCCAGCAGAAGTAAGGCCTGCTTGAGTCTGGTTGGTAGGGGAATAATATGGGTGTAACAATTTATAGTTTTAATTGGAACATTTCACCTAAAATGTCATATGGTGTGCTTGAGTGTGCTATTGTTATGTTACAGAATTACATGCTTATGATTTTGTAATAAAAGATTTTGTAATTAAAAAGGGGCGTTATTTGTGCTGGATCCTGCATTTGAGTATTAAAATAATATGTAATTAACTTAAACTACAAATTTGAAACAATAATTTTCTTAGGCTTTTACGTTCACTTTGCAATTTTGATTTTCATTTTAAACCAAGAAGTTTTTATTAAAAGTACCACCTCTTTTTACTTACTTGATTAACTTAAATAAGTAAATTATTTAAATTAAGTGAATCAGCAGATTGAAATCTTCTATACAATTAATCATATTAATAAGCCATGAATTAAATTCCCCAAAATGTTTAAAAACACTTATAATTTCATACATCAAGCAATTCAGATGCATGGCAAGGCTGACTTAAACCTTAGCCAGTAAAATAAAAATACTTGTAAATCTAAAAATCACCTTAAAAAGATACTACATTAAAACATTCAAAGATGGTTTATAAACATTATGAAATTACCAGAACTTTGCAACTTAATAAGAATAAAATGAAGTATAATTTTCAAATTAATATCACAATGCTAAATTTCTTAGATTCTGTTATACTACGTCAGCTTTTCTTAAACATATCTAACAGTTCAAACACACAAACTGTAATTTCTTTTTCTAACCCTATAACTGAATAGTATTAATACTATGGGCCCAATTTACTTCAAGGTTATGGTAAACTGTGCTGAGGTCACTGGGTTGATAGACTTGGGGCTGTGACATAGTTACTGCTACAAACTTCTAGAAGGATTCTACCCATGCCACAGACAGACACGCTGAGAATATTTCCATCTGCTGTATTCATGTGGGGGCCAAGCTCCTATCCTTTGTTGGGATTGACTTGGCAGACTGTGTCCCCTAGACATTTTAACCCCAAATTACACCCTTACCTAAATCTGTGTAACATCTTAAAATATTTCTTATCGTTTTGGGGGTAGAGTAAGTTACGTACTTCCGTTTAGTTTGCCACAAATAGCTGTTATTACTTGATTAGATTCTTCATTTATTTTAAACTCTTCTTAACTGACTCTTTTGATTGTAAATGGAAATAATTGCAAGTCACACTGAAAGCAGCAAAAAAAGTAACCAATTGGCTCACAAAACTGAAAAGTCCTAAGAAGTGGCAGGTTCGGGCATGACCGATTCAAGCAGTGCGAGCAACCAGATAGTGTCAACAGGAACATCTCTCTCTGTCTCTGCGTGTCTGTCCCTTTCTCCTCCCTGCCTTCTTCTCTTTGGATTCTTCTTGTCTAGATTTGGGGTTAATTCTTAGTTTTGTTCCAGGTGGCAACAACAAGACTCCAAATGAGCTTATATTGGACTGACAGCCAGCCATCTCAAAAGGAGAGACTAACTATCAACATCCCTATTAATCCTTCCAGAAACCCCTGATTGGCCATGCTTGAGTCATGTGTCTTCCTGTGGATCAGTCACTATGGCCCAGAAAATGGGGTATTCTGATTGAACCTCCTGGATCACAAGTCCACCCATGTGGTGTGGAACATAGGGCCCCTTGATTAATAGATTCAAGAGAATCACCTGGAACTGGGGAGGGGACATTCTCTGCAGTAAATCATGTAAAACAACAAAAAGTGGCAAGTGCCCACTATAGTCCAGAACATATTCTGATAATTTTATGAGATTCATGTACATCAAGTTTTTGGCTGTTCCTGCTGCCTGCTATAAACCTT
Organism: Anoura caudifer; assembly: GCA_004027475.1. NCBI lineage: Eukaryota > Metazoa > Chordata > Mammalia > Chiroptera > Phyllostomidae > Anoura > Anoura caudifer. Next base: position 68,692 of record PVKU01000814.1, on the reverse strand, counting down.
GTTTGTCCCAAATGGAAAAGCACTTGGCAGCTGATTTACTCAATCCCTTCTTCCTTGGCATAGCACTATTTCATTTTTTGTATTGCTCAGCTACAAATATTTCTTCTGCTTTTCCTGGAACTGCTAATATATTACAATCTTTATCCAAGTCACATAAGGTCTCCCATATATATCTTTAATGTAGAATCATCATCAAGTTTTTCTAGAATTCTATCTTCTTTCCTATAAATGTATATTCTCTAGGATAAATCCTGTTTCACAGATGAACCAAATTCCTAGGGATCTGAATTACTGAAAAAATGTTTCTTTAGACTCATCCCAATTCATGTAATAAATTCATTCCCAGTGTATAATCATACCATCAACTGCTTTTAAAATGAGTCCTTATGATGGGTTTCCCTTCAAGAAGTCTTTCCTGCTTTTATCTTCTCCTGTTAGAAGATGCAGAGCTGCTACTATCCTATCCTCCTGTGATGATGATGATGATGATGATGATGATGACGATGATGATGACAATTATCATTGTAAAGTGACAAATATTTATTGAGTAAATCAGTGCCAGCATTGTGCTAGGTATTTATGTGCAGAATCTCTTTCAGTTCCAACAGCAGGCTATGAGGGGAATATCAAATCTCCATTTGACACAGAAACAGTCTCCAAGTGGTGACTTACCCAAGGTCACAGAGAGGAAGTGGAATGTCTAAGATTTGAAATGAGGTCAGCCCAACCCCAAAGCTCACCTTATCCATGGTTTCCCCTTCCTCAGTTCCAGTTACCCACAGTCAACCACAGTCAACCACTGCAGTCCAAAAATATTAAATGGAAAATTACGGAAATAAGCAGTTTATAAGTTTTAAATTGTGTGCTGTTCTGAGTGGTGTGAGGAGCTCTCTCACCATCCAGCTCGGTCCTGCCTGGAATGTGAACCACCCCTTTGTTCAGCACATCCAGCTGTACTCACTGCCCGCCTGTTGGTCACTTTATAGTTGTTTCCGTTATCAGATTAACTGTCACAGTATCACAGTACTTGTGTTCAAGTAACCCTTATATTACTTAATAATGGCCCCAAATAATGGCCCCAAAGTGCAAGAGTAGTGATACTGGCAATTAAGAGATGCCAGAGAAGCCATAAAGTGTATGTATATATAAGCTAAAGCATTGTATATGTAAGGCCTGGAAGTATCCATGGTTTCAGGCATCCACTGGGGGTCTTGGAATGTATACTTTGAAGATAAGGAGGGACTTCTGTAATGTTTTGTTAAAATACAACTATATCCATTCATTTATGTACTGACTGCTGTCTATGGCTGCTCTTCCTGGAATGGCAGAGTTGAGTAGTTGAGACAGAGATAGTCAAGCCCGCAAAACTTTAAGGTGTTAGCTATCTAGCCCTTTACAAAAAAGGCTTTTGGACTCCTAATCTAGTATGCAAATTTCTGATATAAAGTCTGTATGGTTGACCCTTGAACAACACTGAGTTAAACTGTATGAGTCTGCTTATGTGCAGATTTTTTCAATAAATACTGTAAATGTATTTTCCTGATGATTTTCTTTTTTAAACAATTAAAAAAAGATTTTATCTATTTATTTTTAGAGAGGGGGAGGGAAGGAGAAAGAGAGGGAGAGAAACATCAATGTGTGTTTCCTTCTTGTGCGCCCCCTACTGGGGAGCTGGCCTGCAACCCAGGCATGTGCTCTGACTGGGAATTGAACCGGTGACCCTTTGGTTCGAAGACCTGCACTCAATCCACTGAGCCAGACCAGCCAGGGCCTCATTATGATTTTCTTGATAACATTTTCTTTCCTGTGGCTTACTTTATTGTAAGAATACAATTTATAATACATATAAAATATGTGTTAATCAATTATTATGTTACTGGTAAGACTCCCAGTCAATAGCAGGCTATTTATTATTAGTGAAATTTTGGAGGGTCAAAAGTTACACATGGATTTTCAACTGTGCAGCTTGTGTCCCCTAACTCCCACGTCACTCAGGGTCACCTGTAGTTAAGTGTCCTCTTAAACCAGCCCATTCTTCCGGTGTAATAGTGTACCTAACAAATTGTTCAAACATGGCAATGTGCTTTTGTGATAGTATATTCTTACTGTTACCATTTTCCCAGCTATGTTAACTGCTCTTAGATTAAAATGTTACTTTATAAAATAGAATTATGAAATAGTTTAGACAGCACCATGTGAGAGCCAGTGGCAAGACACTGCCCAGAGTGAAATCCAGTAAACGTGAGGAAGCTAATGACATTGGGAGGAGGTTAGAACTGCCTGGATCTCCTCAAGTGCATGTATTTCACAGCTGTGGTGCTAAGAGACAGATTTCTTGGAATGCCATGGGTAGGCTAAGCCAGACAGAATGAGAGCATGAGGAAATTTTTCTAGTGAAAAAAAATATTTTTCCTTACAAATTGGAAATATTTTCCCTTTTATGTTATATTCATTTCTGTTCCTTTTGAAATAAGGTTTTCATCCCCCATGGAGTGTGTTTTTCTCTTTTGATTTCTGCAACAAATGAAAATTAATTCTTTCACCTGCTTCACATGGACAGTTCCACAGTCTTATAGTGCATACTAAAAATGTTGAAATGAATTAGGGTTTTTTGTTTTTTTGTTTTTTTTTTTTCAGTAGATGAAAATGGTAAAATTGCCAAACTGAAATTTTAAAAAACTACTTTTTTTTTGGTATTTTTCTTGCATTTGAAGTTAAGGGCACCAATAAGCAAAGCAGTTTTAAGGCCATAGTAAAGATCTCAGTCTGTGGACTGTGTTTTGTTTCTTCCCCCATCCCGGGGCGTGAGATCCATGCTTGTCTCTTCAGTAGTTCTGAGATTCTAAGACCTGAGACTGGGGACAAGTCACTTCTACTTTTGGAGGTGGACTCAGTCGCTACGAATGTCAGACAGGAGGAGTAATTGCTGTGGACAGGGCTCTTGAGAGGACTGAAGGGGACTGAACAGAAAGGTTTTGTAAACTGCTGGAAGCTTGTGTAAGTGGAAGGTGTAGTGATTGTTTCTGTGTCAGTAAAACCTCTTGAGAACCTCTACCAGAGGTTGGAGTTGGGGAATGAAGGATGTAGAAGCAAAAGCAAGCGTTGTGTTGCTATTTAAAAGCCACCCTAGTAACGAGCCTTGCAGGCTAAAGAGTTGAGACTAAATGAGGCTTTCAGTTTTCTGTGGGTTTCAGTGATTCGAATTAGCCTGAGGGCTCCCCTTTTGTCTCTCCCTGTGTATCGGTGGTTACACCCGGGGTTGGCAGGAGATGAAACACGGCTGTGCACACAGAAACCGCTTGTGCATTCTCCAGGGTCTCTCCGAAGTCAAAGCACCCGAGTTACTTCCATTTTTTTGTTTTTTAATATTCCTGGCATGTTCCGAAGTGAAATGCTGAAACAGAGTTACAAACACTGTGGTACATTTTTTAACATTTATGCTTTAAAAGCTAGTAATTTTAACACATTCATTTACATAAGTGCAATATAGCTATCTTGCTTTTCAAAGATTACAAGATTTATAAGCAATGTTTACATGGGATGCACTATAGAACAAGGGACCGAAATTTAAGGTTGTGTGATGAATGACCCCTTCCAGTCTGATGAGTGAACGCACTGCATATATAGGTTCATTTAGGTTAGGAATGATGTCAAAAGTCTTTATTTGAGATCCTTTCTAAACTGGAAGGCTGAGCCGAAAGGGTCTCCTGCCCTTTGTCCCCCAGCTCCTCCGCCCCCAACCTTGCTGAGACCCAACTATAAGTATGTAATTACGAATGTGAAGCAGAGAGGAGAAAAATAAGGGATGAAGGAGAGGTCCGTATGGATTCCTTCCACAAATATTTTTCTAGGGCTTACTATGTTCCCAGGTAGTGAATGACGCAGTGTTGTGATTAAGCCCACATTCAGGGTCTGAATCCTGGCAGTTTTATTCCTTCCTTGTGTTAATGACCCTCTCTAAGCCTGTTTTCTATCCGTTACGTCATGTGTGAGGTACCTCATCGGTGGTTGTGAGGGTTCAGTGACTGACACAGGTAAAGCTAACAGAACAGTACCTGGGACAGTGAGCGAGCAAAACAGAAGTTCTGGCCCTCAGGGAACTTAAGTTTCAATTCCCTCCTTGCATTTCGATCTGCATTTTCTCCTCTGCAAGGTGGTCTACCTGCCTTGCAGCATCTAGTGATATTTGGTAACATGGGTAACTGTTACTCCACTGATGAGAAGATATAAAAAGAAAAGAGCATCCGATTTACTAAGGAAACTCTTCACATTTCGTTAATTAGCCACCCAACAAGCGCCAGTGCGTCAGGCTTCAGGCTTCGTGCAGGGGCCACTGACATCACAATGAGGAAGCTGCGGGTGGTTCTGCGCTCCCGCTCCCAGGGAGGAAAGGCATCCGGCACACAGTGGGAGCTTTTGTAGAGTACAAAGAGCATACAGATAGTGCGCAAGTGATCAAGTGTTCAACTCAATGAATTTTCACGAAATGACACACATGTATAACTTGCACCCAGATCAAGAATCAGAATCTTATGAGCCCCTCAGGTGACTCACGGTGCCCCTGCCGCTCCCAACCACCCACCGCCAGGGTAGACATTCATCTGACTTCTGAAGTCACGGGTTACTTTTGCCCATTTTTAAACTTTACAAAAAAAGAATCATGGCATGTCCTCTTTTGTGACTGGCTTTTTATATTTATTTATTTTTCTATTAAGTTTTCATCTTTATCTTTTTAACATTTTTTAAATTATTGTTCAAGTACAGTTGTCTCCATTTTCCCACCACCACTTTCCCTGCCCCACCCACCTCCACCTCCCACCCTCAATCCTTCTCCCCTTTGGCTTTGTCCGTGGGTCCTTTATACATGTTCTTGATGACCATTTCCCTCCTTTCCCCCATTATTTTCCTCCCCCCTCCCCACTGGTTACTGCCAGTTTGTTCTTAATTTCATTGTCTTTTAAAATATAATATTATGTTTATGCAAAAAGTCATCCAGTTTTTGTGTATAATTATAGTTTATTCATTGTCATTCCTGCATATTACTCCACTGTATGACTATCCATGATTTTTGTATCCACTCTGTTGTTGCTGGACATTTGGGTTGTTCCCTTGGGAATATTGCAAATACTACCAAACCTGACATTCTAATACCTGCCATTTGTTGGATACGTCTGTGCGCTTCTGTTGAGTATACACGTAGGGAGGGAGTGGCTGTGTATAAGACATGGACAGGCTGAGGTTTAGTAGATACTGCCAAACAGATTTCCACAGTAGTTGTCACAGTTGATACACTGGTCAGCAGAGGATGAGTTCTAGTTACTCTAAATTGTCTGTCTTTTCCACTCTAGTCATTTGGGTATATCTTTTTCAATCTGCTTTATGAGAATAATCTGCATTTTCCAAAAATGATGAAGTTGAATGCCTTTTCACATGTCTTTTTTTCTGCTCCGATGTCTTTTGTTGTGAAGTATCTCTTCTGACATTCGCTCATTTTTCTTTAAGTTCTCTTTCTTTTTCTTGCTGATTTGAAAGAGTGTTTCATATATTCCAGATAAGAGTCCTTTGTTGGATATATATGTTGAAACTCTCTTTTCCCACTCTGTGGCTTATCTTTTTACCCTCTTAATGATTTTTGAAGTACTAAAGTTCCTAATTTCAATGTAGTTCAATTGATAAATATTTTTTCCCTATATGGTTATTGCTTTTTATGTCTCATGAAATCTTTGCTTGGAGCAGTTCTTGTGGAGGCAGCTCAGGCTAGTCTGGGCAATTGTTATGCCCTCTGCTGCCTAGACTAGCAAAAAATTCAGTCAGAAAAGCTAAAGGTAACCCCAAGAATCTAAAAGGTGAGATGCCCAATATGCTACGTGTGGGTTCGATCCCCAGGCAGGACACATATAAGAAGCAACCACTGAATGCACCAGTAAGTGGAACAACAAATCAATGTTTCTCTCTCTCCATCCCTCCCTCCCTCCTCCCATCTCCCCACTCTGTCTCCCTCCCTCCCTTTCCTCTCTTCCTTCCTCTCTCTCTAAAATCAATCAATACATTTTTTTTTTTTGTAAAAAATTTTAAAAAAGGTGAGATGCCTGCTCCTACTTTCTTTGTGAAGACATGCTGGGAGGGACATACAGATAAAAATTCAGAGACCACTGTGAGCTTTGCATTTTTCGAGTGCTCGAAGAAGTGGAATAGAATGCATGGGAAAGAGAAATACAAAAAAGAGAATTGTGCACTGTGATCACAAATAAAGGATTGGAGACAAGCTCAGGGAGGCCAGAAAAAAAAAATCACAATATTCCTGATACCCTCATACACCATCTGGCTTCTTCCTCGTCTACTAGACCTCTGCCAAAGAGCAAATCCACAAAGCTAGGCATTTGCATTGGAGATGTGGCCAAAGAGCTGGTGACATGTTGTGGTGTGCGGAATTTCCAACAAGCCCCCACAGAGGTATTACATCCTGATCCCTGGAATCTATAAATGTGATGAGACATCACTCATTCATGTGAATGTGTGGTATTCAAGGCGGAGCTGGACTTAAGCAATTATCCAGGTACTTACGATTTAATCAACAAAGCCTTTCTAAGCAGAGAGCTTTTTCCAGCTGGTGGTGGAAGATGAAGCCAGAGATTTGAAGAATGAAGGGGATTTGACTTGAAGGTGCAGAAAGTCATGTGAGAAGGAATTTTAGCAACCTTAAAGAACTGAGAGAGGCCCTGGTCAAGAGCTGTCAAGAAAATACGGTCCTCAGCCCTATATCCACAGGCATTGATCCTGCCAACAACCTGAATGAGCATGGAAGAGATGTCTACTTGGCTTGGAATGTGGCTAATAACTCGATTTCAGCCTTGTCATTCCCTGAGAGAGAACTCTGTGTCACACTGTGCTGACTTACAGAACAGTGAGCTAACAAATGGGTGCTGATTTAAGTTGCTAAGTTTGTAATAATTTGCTACACAGCGATAGAAAAAATAAAACACAAGGCATAGTTTGAGTGATAGTAAAAAGCCACCTCATCATAAGGCAACAAGGTTGAAAGACATGAATGAGAAGGATGTTGCCAAGTACAATAGAAAGAAAATGATGCTATAAAGTACCATCTAACATTCTCAAGGAAAAAGGTGGAGGAGGAAGATGAAGAATATGAGAAACGGATACTAGGATGAGGAGGAGAATAAATAACAAAATGTTTCATCTGCCTCCACATGAGCACAGAGATGCCATCACTGACCCACCTCCCATGTGAGAAGGTGTCTGTTGATCTCACTGAGTTTAATTTCTCAGCTGGAAAAATGATTTCCATTGTAGTTTTTGAAATGCTCTGGAAATTGCAAGTGTCTTTCATGATGTGTTTATAGGTGTTACAAGCATCCAGAAATTCGTTCAAAGCTGTTCATATTTCTAAATACTTTTAAAATAAAAAGATATTTGTTGTCCTTACTTCATGACCTTAAGATATTCATGTGAGAGGATAATGAAAAATGTTCCTGGAGTAAAAATATATATTTGTAATTTATTTGTAAGGTAGTGTTATCAGTGAGAAAGACTGCACATATCTACAGTTTGTAACAAGGACAAAGCAAGCCAGGCAAACTCTTGTGGTCGGTCCATGACTGGTGTCATGATGCTGTGGGGGTGGCACTTTTGGAAGGGCCCCCGGGAGAAGTGAACCTTGTTGACACTGCCTCACATTGTCTTGTTTTTCTACACAGTGACATGATATTCTGCTGACATTTTTAGCTGTGGGAAAAGGACATCGGCTGGTGTGAGAAGTGTTCTTATTACTTTCAGTTAAACCTGGTTGTTTTACAACAAACTGTAAAACTCTTCATTGTCTGGGGGGGGAAAGGTAATAGCCACTGCTTTGATGTCCTTACACACGTAAGTCACAACTTCAGAAGTGAAAACCTTTTCACCGAAGCATAACACAAAGAGTGCACGTGTCACCGGCATGAAGCGCAACTGAGCATTCACCAAGTGAAAACACCTGGGTGCAGCCACCCAGAACCGGGAGCCCCCCGGTCACCCCCCATTCTCAGCTAAATCTTCCCCTTCTCCCCCAAAATCCTTCCTTCAGAATGCTGAAATGTGTTTTGAGGCAAAATGGATTGTATTTCTTTAACTGGGAAAAAAGAAGAAATTTTACCTTCAGGTCATGAAGGCCTTTTCCTGTTTTCTTGTGGAAGTGTTATGGCTTTGCCTTTTGCATGTAGGTCTTGTTCCATCTCAGTTCCATCTTCAGTGTGACGTACAGCCAGGCGACTCCCCTCAGCAGGCCCTAGACTTTGGTTTTCCTCGCGTGAAACTGCTGAGAACTCTGAGAGGATTTTCAGAGACTTTCTGCATCTGTTTTTCAGTCTCCACTCCTCATGCACTCCCAACTCAGGAAATGACGTGAAGGGGAGTCCAGCCACGTGTTTGAGGCCCCTGTGTCTCTTTTAGAAATTCTCTGGTTTCTCTGTCTCCAGATTCTCTGCTTCTGCCGGGACCGGAATGGGGGAATGCTTGAAGGGAGGGGCTGCAGCAATCAGCTCCCTGCTCTGAGGGTCGGCCCACTCCAGTCTCAGCCCCTCCAGTCCTCGCTGCCTCAACAGCTCAGCGCTGCTGGCAGACAGATGATGTCTGCATTTAACTGGACCTTTCTCGCTTTGCTGGACAGAAGTGCTGGTCTGTGCAAATTACTCCATATCACCTGCAAAAACAGATACATTTTTAATTGCAACTGTGACAGTTTATGAAGGAACACACCCCCTCCCCCCCACAGAGGGTGCTATTACAAGAGGGGATACTAGGAGTCTCTTGTTCAAAAGCCACTGTCTTCTGCAGAAGCCACTGTCATTTATCACTAGTGGGCCTGAGCCTTGGGCACGAGGACAGGGCATTGGTGAAAGCACCAGCAGGTCAGCCACTAACCTGACTTTCCCATCAGTGCTCCTTATGCGGCAAGTAACTTAGCCCCTCTGGGTCCCAGTTTCTGTGATCCTGGCATTTGTTTTTCACCTTTCAACAGGATCCTGTCTTTTAAGTGCTTTACACCCTTAGAACAAAAGGTGGCTATTTTTAAAAAGATGCCACGGACATTTTCTGAGCCCATGTACAATGGTGTGTGTATGCTTGAAAATCAAGACAGTAGGTTTAGTTTAGTTTAGTTTAGGATTGTTTTGTTTTATTTTGTTTTAAGGAGGAAGCAGAAGAAATTCCATCAGGCCACATAGGACCAAAAGCTCCTGAGACATAATCCCTCCAGAAGGATGTCTGAGGGGAGTGTCACTTTATATTCACACAGTTTCTTCTATGATCGCTCCCAGGCCCTCTCCCGCAGCGTGGGTATGAACACAGGTTTACAGAAGAAGTCATTGGCAGGAAATGAAATTAAAAGTCATCAGGTAATATCACCATAGGATGAAGGCTGAGCTTATCTGGATAATGTTGAGTGTCTTGGGATGGAATGGAGTTCAGGGTACTGTTTTCACCCTTATGTTTGTACTTGTAACTGACGAGGCCTAGCGATCAAGGAAGGAGTTAGGAAAACAGCCAGGGATCTGTGAGGGCAGAGGCCAGCTGGGTGGTGGCCAGGAGGAGCAGGGCGTTCCTGGGTAAAGACCGGGGTGCTTGAGTGCTCCCTGGCAGCTGGCTTCCAGCCGATGAAACTCTGTAATAGTGTAAGACAGGCAAGGATGTTAGCAAATCTGAGTGATCACCCCTTTGGGAGAAAAAAAATGTATAAATAATTAATTGAAATTCTCTTTTAAAGCAGGGTCAAAAGAGAGTGTTGTCTAGAGGGAAGCCAACACCCAGAGATAACCTCAGCTAATTGAGGATGTGATGGCTCAGAAGGTAAACAAAATAAAGTGTGGGAGAAGCACAAGTAAAACAAATGAAGGGAAATAGGGAGGAAATAAAACACAGGGTGAATTGGGAGGAAGCAACTACTTGGGGACAAGCCAGGGAAAAATATATTTTTTTTTTAAAAAAGCTAAGAGTTTATCGTTCCGATGGGGGATGCTGATAATGGAGGAGGCTATGCGTTGTGGGTCCTGGAGGTGTATGGGAAGTCTCTGCACTTTCAGTTTTGCTGTGGACCTAGAATGGCTCTAAAAATTCAGTTAAAAAAAGAGACTAGAGAAAGTCAAGTGAACTCATAACACTGAGAGATGGCTAGGGCCGGAGGGGGAGTGTCATCATTCCTTAGAAAAGCATCTTATTCAAAGGCTTGGACCTTGACCTCTCCTTCTTCTATCATCAAGGAACATCCCTCTCAGGTTATGGCTCGAGGGGGGAAAAGAAGAAAAAGAAGCAACCACATAGAACGGACAAGAACCCCAAACAGGAGTAAACAAATTTCTTCAGGAAGTCTCCCAAAAAGGTTTCTCTTTTTCTCTCTCCATCCTCTGAGCTTTCACCCCATCCCTTCCCACCCTTTCCTTCATTTGTTGCTGTACTTTTCCATCCTTTCATGAAACTTTCCCACTGGACACTTCTGATATTTCACAGCCCTCATCTAAGTACTGCAAGAAATTAATACAGGAAATAGGATAATAGTAATATAAAAGGCTGATAATAACACAAATTATTAAATACAATACACATTATTGCAATAATCTTTTAGCATAAGCTGTGAATGGACTTTGGATTTGATTTTTTTATCTTGGCACTTGAAGGTTCGCATTGTTTTTAAAGACATTTTAACTCTTGCTGGATCTCAGAATACCTATTCCTGAAACTGTACAATATTTGTTGCCATTATTTTGAAATATGTATTTGCTATATTACAGCACAATGAAACTGTCAAGCAAGTTGTAATCATACATATAATGATACTTTGTCCTTTTATTTATTTTTATTTTTTAAGGTTTTATTTATTTATTTTTAGAAGGGACGGGAGGGAGAAAGAGAGGGAGAGAAACATCAGTGTGTGGTTGCCTTCATGTGTCCCCCACTGGGGACCTGGCCTGCAACCCAGGCATGTGCCCTGACTGGGAATCGAACTGCGATTCTTTGGTTCACTGGCCCGCGCTCAATCTACTGAGCTACACCAGCCAGGGCACTTTGTCCTTTTAAAGTGTTGCACTCCTACAGCCAAAATTTCCCAAGCATCCCTTTAAGCCAGGCAGGCTTACAAGAAAATCCAATGTACTCAGGATTTTAGAGCTGAGCAAACCAGAACATAGAGAAAGTAAGAACTTGAGCCAGTGCCTTACAGGGAGTCAGAAATAAAGCTGGAATTCAGAGGAAATATGTTATACTCAACATTGGACTTCCTGTACTGTGAAACATGCAATAGGGAAGAAAAACTATAAATTAGGGTTTCAGAAGTATTTTAATCAAGTTTATATATTTACCAATTAAAAGCTAATAATTCATAAGCAATGTCATTGAAGGCTAGTACTAACAAAGAACAATGTAGTCTTTGTTTCAGTATTTGCTTCTTGATTTCTCATAATTAAAATTTGTCATGAAAACATAAATTTTCATGGTTTTAGTGCAAGAGTGGAGACAATACATGAACTTAAGAATGATTATTCAATTTGTTTTATTCAAGTGAACATCATGCTCACAAATTCTATACTAGCTACCATCTACCCCTTTGGAAGAGATAATAGATCAGTTAAGATATTATTTGTATTTTTTAAAATAGATTGCTTTAAAAACTTTTTTTTTTTTCATTTTAGAAAGAGAGGAGGGGGGAGAGAGAGAGAGAGAAGCATCAGTTTGTTGTTCCACTCACTGATACATTCATTGGTTGATTCTTGTACGTGCTCTGACCAGGGGTTGAACTTGAAGCCTTGGTGTGTCAGGACAGTGCTCCAACCAACTGAGCTACCCAGCCAAGGTGACATCTGTGATTTTTAAGAGTCCTTTAAACTGCTATTAAAGGTAAAACTACATGATTTTGATCAAAAAAGACTTCATGTAGCAAACATTTGCTTCAGATCCCTGGATACTATAGTCAGGCAAATCTGAGCAGGAGATGGCTGGGCTGACTGGCATTTTACTTGTTCCTTTCAGATACTGGTGGGAACTGAGATCTGAAGCTATTGCAGGAGGGTGTTGGGGAGGGGTGGTGAGCAGAGATTAGAAATAAGGAATCTGGTCTGCTGTTTGCTCTCAAGTATCAAAACCACAGATGTAAAAACAAACAACCACTGGATGCCATCTGCCACCTGTTGCCTTCCAGCTTTCACTAGTGAACTGCTGAGCTGCACATATAAAATTCTGCACCTCTTTGTAACACAACTCCCAGCATCAGGCTGTTGATTTTGTGGGGAAAAAAATGGATTTGAGGTCAAATGACCAGCACCTGGGTCCTGTATGAGATGAGCAGCTTTGAAGATGTCACTTGACCTATTTGGACCCCAGTTTGCTTTCTATACGAGAGAGAGCGAGCATTAATTTCTCATGGAATCGTTGCCTTGGTTCAGCGAGATACGGGGTCTGCAGAAGTGCTTTGTAAACTGTAAAGGACAATAGAAATAGCTATTACTGTTCAATCAACCAATGATCTGTGTGTCACTCATAACCCGTGCCTGGTGCCTTCTGGTCCTATCTAGCTTTGGCTTCTGGCACTTAACTCCTGAGAGAGCTCTTTAACAAGCTACAGGAGGTATCCTGTCATTAGGGCAGCCTCTCAGGTGTGCGACCCGAGCTGTCTTATTGGTCCCGTGCTCAGAAAGGCCCTACACTTAGTCTACTGGTCTGCCGTCATCCTGACATTCTTTATAATTTTCAGACAAGGGACTTTTGGTTTCATTTTACACGGAACCCTACAAATCATGTAGCCAGGACTGCCTGTCATGTTTTTCTAATTTATAAAATAAAGCCTGACTTTAAAGTTTCTTGGAATTTGCTTCACTTCTTAGCATCTGCTTTGAGGATCTTGATGTAGCAAGTAGTTATAAATTAATATTTTTTGTTAAAATGGTTTGTATTTGATATATCATGTGTTAAAGCACAATGCAAAATTGTGACCTAATGGTTGATTCTTGACTACGTAGACTTTAGATTTCTGGAGGAAATGTGTTTTGTACTCCTGTCCGAGTGCCTGGCCCACTGGGGACGTTCAACGGAAGTGGAATGTGCTCACGTCGCGTATACTGTATCAATCTACTGAGAAACACTCCCTTTGGATGACAAAAGTATCCTGACAGAGTGATTTATGGTTTTATTTTCTATATTGTGGTTAAGGGTATATGACTTTCAAAACACCAGTTGCAGCTTTCTTCAAGTTCTTTGAATGTTTTCCATTAAAAATTTTGGTTCTCTAAAGAAAAATGCAAACATACTTTATGTTTTGCTCTCAATCATAATATAGTGAAGCCTGGTATTCTTGTTAAAGAAAGGTTATTTGACTTTGTTGGGTATGTCATTTGGTAATAAAATGATAGTCAAATAATTTTGAAGTACATATAATTTTTCTTTTCTACATTTTTATTGTGTTTTTCCATTACTATTTAGTCCCCTCATGCACACCCCACCCATATGATTTGTTTTCTATTGTAAAAAGTTAGATTACCTCAGATGGGTTTCAGAAATGTATTTGGGAGTGGTGGGCACTTCTACAGGAGAAAGAGGATATGTTAGTTATATAGGAATAGAAAATTTGTATTAGTTATCTAACACTGCACAAAAATTTGCTATACAGCATGTCAGCATAAGACAACATTTACTTTTCACACAGTTTCTGAGCATCAGGAGCCTGGCTCAGGGCCTCCTCTGAAGCTGCAGTCAGGATGCTGGCTGGGGCTGCAGTCCTCCAAAGGCATGGCTGGGGTCAGGGGACCTGCTTCCCAGAAGTAGCCCTCTCCTGGCTATTGACTGGAGGGCTCAGTTTCTCTCTACGTGGGCCTCTCCAGGGGCCCACCAGAGTGTCCTCAGGACATGGCCACTGGCTTCCACCAGAGCAAGTTATCCAAGAGAAAGCAAGGGAGAAGCCACGGTGACTTTTACAGTCTTGCCTCCAGAGAAATATCCTATCACTGCTCTTAATTTTCTATTGCTTGTACAAACTGTCTTAGTCCACTGGGCTGCTATAAAAAATAAAACCACAGACTAGGTGGCTTATAAACAGTAGAAATTTTCTTCTCACAGTGCTGGAGGCTGGGAAGCCCAAGATCAAGGTGTTGGCAAAACCACATTCTGGTGAAGAATCTTTTCTGGGTTTGTAAATGGCGCCTTCAGTACCCTCATGTGGTGAAAGAGGGACGAAATCTCTTTGGGCTCTCTTTTATTAGAACATCAATTCTGCTCATGAGGGGTCCATCTTCCTAATCTAAGCACCTCCCAAAGGCCCCACCCTCTAATGCCATAGCCTTGGGGTCTAGGTTTCAACATATGAATTTGGGTTGGGGGAGGACACAGACATTCAGACCATAGCACAGACCAACCCTGATGCAATGTGGGAGGGGACTATAGAAGGTGTGGATATCAGGAGGTTGGGATCATGCAGGGCCATCTTGGAGGCTAGCTACCACAGAGTCTTTTCCCTAAATTCTGCTGCAGTTCCCAATGTTTGGCTTCCAGAAGCCCTACACAGCAGACTGAAGGCATGGAAATCAGACTCGGGTTAATTTTCAAGTCCAGTCCATACATTTTTATCAGATACTGAGTCAGGACTGTTATATTGTACAACTGTGGAAGACTCATCAATGTGTGTGGGGCCATTTGAAGTGTCTCTATTTACTACATTCTTAGTGCTGTGTTAAGTCCCACCAGGATGGGGGCACAGGTGGTCTTAGATAGAGATAGGCAAAAAAACGATATGCTGGCATGTATACTCAAGCAGTGGAAAGTGCAATTCAGACTAAACACTGTAAGAGTTTAGGGCTCCCTGCTAGTTTGTAAGAATACAAACTTTCCTGAAGATGTAAGTTTGTTGAGAACTGCATAGAGAGATGATCTGGAGAGACGCATGGGCCTGAGGATAGGAGGGGGCCTTGAGCTGTGGCAGGAAGGGGCAGGAGGCTGATTCAGAAGCCTCGTAGGCTTGAGTGAGAGTGACTTTGACCCTCAGGGGACTCAGAGGGTCCCACTCTCTGCTTACACCAGAAGATTGAGGGAAGCAGAATCATCAATAGAGGGGACCCAAAGCCATGGAGATTTGTCAGACACCAGCCATAGGCAATGTACTCTCCCTGTTATTTTACTTAATCTCCAAGTGACTGGGAGAGGCGAGGGTAGCATCCTCCTCTTTACAAAAGTGTGTGTTGAATCCAGAGGTGTTTGCATCCAAAGTACACACTATTTTCACAAGACACTTGCCATCTCTGTAGGGATGGATCAGCTGAAACCTGTGAAAAATAGGACTCCTTGGAGGCAGGGAGGACACTGAATAATTGGCATCTAACTACTGCGCAAACTTCCTCCTTTCCATCCACAATCCCATAGGGCAGACACTGACTCTTCTAGAGCAGCGATTTTCAACCCTTTTAATCCCTCAGCACTCATAACTGATTATTAAAATTCTGCAGCACACCAAAAAATATATTTTTTGCCAATCTGACAAAAAATAGGTACCATTTTGATTCATTCACACTGGATGGCTATTGTTGTGTTGGCTATTGTCATTTTTTAAAATTAAGAAATGACCTGTTTATCAATTTTTTTCCATTACCATTTATCCCCCTTATAGCCCCCCCTCCCAGCAATCACCACACTGTTGTCCAGGTCCATGAGGCCTTTTTCCGTTTTGCTCCATCCCTCCATCCCTCCCCTCCCCCCACTCTTAGCTGTCATTTTACTCACTATCTATGAGTCTGTCTTTATTTTGCTTGTTAGTTCAGTTTGTTCATTAGATTCCAAATATGAGTGAAATCGATGGTGTTTGTCTTTCTCTGCCTTATTTCACTCAGGATAACATTCTCCAGGTCCCTCCATTCTGTTACATGGTAGAATTTTGTATCTTTCCCCCTTTTTAATGGCTGCATATTATTTCATTGTGTAAATGTCCCATAGTTGTTTTACCTATTCATCTAGTGATGTGTCATCATTTTTTAAATTTGACAATCTAAGGGAATAGAGGTCGGAGTGCCTAACTAAATAATCAGATATTGCATGTTTTAAAAATTCTTGCAGCACATCAGTGGCTGAAAATCACTGTTCTGGAGATTTCATGAAGACACAGCTGACCACAATTTCTACTCTGCCTCCCGTGGTCAGACACACCCAGCAACAACAGGCGTGCCCTTGCAGAGGCCTCATCTCACTCATTTCAAAACAGAGCCATTTGCTGTTAGCCACTTTAAGTTTAAGTAAAATCTATTTCTCAGATGGAGATGAGAGTGGCTACTTAAAAAGAAGAGAGAACAATTATGTTATCAAATCATACCATAGAAAATAAAACAGAAGAGGCATTTAAGTGCTCAGTTTCGTATAGAGGTGTCAGGAGAGCCAAGTTTGAGTTCTGGCTGCACATCTGAGTGACTTACAGCTAAATGTGGAAGCTCAAGGTCTCACCTGAAAAATGCGGATGGTGATTCCTATCTCATTAGAATATTGTTTTAGAAGAGCTAATGTTAAATACTGTTATGGGTAGCTCATAGTAGGTGCTATATAAATTCTAGTTAATTCTGTTATCACTTTAATTTTTCCTCAGAAGATTTACAGTTCCAACTGTGGTCAGCTTTGGCTAAAATGTAACTTACTTGCATCCTTAGGTAAACACCTAAGGATGCAGGTCTCTAGTCTACATCATTTGTAGGTTGCACTCTCTGGGACTAGAAATTGCTTAAATTAAAAAATAGGAATGAAAGGCGGAGAACTGTTTACTCACTGTAAATAAACCAGCAGATAATTCAAATCACAATTTGTCTCACTGGCAGTTTCATTTATCTGACTAAATGAAATCTTTTCACCTCCTCACCTTACCTTACTAGAGCAATATGAATTTAATGCTATCCAAATATCTGGTTTTATTTGCTTGCTTACTGTGCCTTGCACTCAGAGTAAAGATAAGACCTGATAGTTTTTTTAAAACTCAAAATTGATTATCCTAAATAAATAAATAAAAGAAAAAGAGTAGACCTTAAAAGCTCTCATCACAAGAAAAAAAATTGTCACGATGTGTGTGTAATGTTAACCAGAGTTAGTGTGGTGATCAATTCACAACCTATGCAAATATTAAATCATTATGTTATGCATCTGAGACTGATATAATATTGTATGTCAATTATATCTCAATAAAAAAATAAGGAGGAAAAAATGTTTCCCTTAAGTGCGGAACACTTCCAAAATATATAGTAGAAAATGAGTGCCAGTTACATTTAGAGGAAGGAGACCCCATGAGGATTTTAGAAACATTTTAGAGATTGGGAAAGTGGGGAAAAGAATGTATATTCATTCATAGGACTTAGGTAACTTACCTACAAAAAATTTCAAACATTTTGCCCCAAAACAAGAACATATGCCTACGGTCCATCACAGTTTATAAATGCAAGGTTTGAGAGGCAGGAAGTCACAAGGGTCAGACTCTTCCTGGAGTTCACAGGAGGAAGGTGTTAAACATAGGAGTCCCCTGGGGCTTTGACTTTTCCAAATTCCAGTTCCAGTGTCACTGGTCACCTCTCCTTTCAGCCAATCGTGCCTCATGCATGCAGGGTTTCTCCCTGGTCTGACTGAACTACTTCCCTGAAGAAGAGAAATTGGAGCAGCCCCAGAGCATGGACCCTGCCTGGTGGAACTCGGGTGTCAAGAATGTAGGTAGGGGTTGTCATCCCCCAGAAGACATTTTGTGTAGCTTCGGGAGACTAGGTTTCCCAGTGGCATTGTATGATTTGGTGACTAAATTCTAACAAATGAGATGTCAGCAAAAAACACCTTCCCTGAGAGATAACTATTGTGCACTCTTGAGTTCTCTGCTCCTTTGTCCCTTCCTCTGTTCAGGGACTGGAAGATGGGCCCAGGAGGAGGACTGTCCCTCTGCTGATGGTGGCAGAGAGGGGAACCAGAGGAGTCCGAACTCTGGAGGATGTTGTGAACCTGCCGTGACAGCCCTGAACCTCTTACATCTTCTGATTTCACCAAGGTGGGAAGAGAATGTATTTCTGTCTTGTTCAAACACTATTATTTTGAGTTTTCTGTCACTTGCAGCTAAACTGGGTAAAAGGCAGAATTTAGTTGTTGGGTGTTTGTTTGTTTGTTTGTTTTTGCCAACGTTTTCCATTCACCAGTGACAATACAGAGAAATTGGTACCTGATAGGCACGCGGAACAGTACAGAGTTGTGTTGCAAGCCAGTTCCTGGGATGCTGAAGGACTCGTGCTCCCTGTCGGCGGCAGACTTGGGGTTACTCACAAATCTCCAGGGCCATGCTCCTCCTGCTAGCTGCTAACAATTCATAATAAAGAGTAGCATGTCAGTAGCCCCTTAAATATATATATTTTAAAACCAATTAATGAGATCTTGGTAGAACTCATAACAGGGCCTGCCCTTTGGGATAGTTTTATCTTAGGGGAGAAGTGATGAGCTAAGAATTAAACAGATATTCCAAATAATTACCCCTCAAATGGTGTCAGGGATACAGGCCAGAGCCCAAGATTCTCTTATGATTAAGGAATTATTATACAAACTTTTTAAAGAGAGGGGACAGGAAGGGGATAGAGCTAATTCAGATAAAATAAACTCAACAAAGATTGTTGCAATTATAGCAAAACCCCAGCTGCTTGCAATTTTTTGCTGCTTCTTGTGCTCTGGGACGTTTTTTTTGTGCTCACAACTGTATGGCCTTTCAGTAGGAATCGTTCTGTCTCAGCTCTTCCACTGAAATGTCTACTTGCTATTGGAACTCTTGGCCACAGCTGACATCTCATTCTTCATTAGGGCCCTCCCTTATCCTTGCTTCATCTAGCAAAGTACCAGTGGTCATCAAACCACGGCTCATAGGCCCAATCCATGGGCTAACAATGCTCTCTTGGAGGAGAGGGGCAAGATTAGGAAAGGACTTGAGCTAGAGATGGGGAAATGAGCATCATGTAAAGCCTAGAATTTGTTGCTACAGTCACATTCCCAACATGGGTTTGAGGTGGCTGTTGAGGGCTCTTGAGGCTGGCATGATGCCAAATACAATGCAATGCTTTGGCACCATCGCATTTGGCTGACTTTTTAAAAGAAGTGTTTTGTGGATCTATTTTGGTGACTTAGCTAGGTGCTGATACACATCAAGATCATGTGAAACTAGCATTTTAGGGAACCAGTAAAAAGACAGACATGGACCAAAAATTACTAGAGCCATGGGGAGAATTCCAAGGGATATCTCAGTGACAACTCATTTCATTGCAATAATCTTCACTGTGGGTGTGAGGTGCTTTAAAGAATACAAATCAACAACACATATACAAAACGGTGATTATCCACCTTGAAAAGGCATAGTGCATTTACAGATGCATTCACTATGAGTCCCTTTAATATCAATGAAATGCAATGAAAAGCAATTCATTATATACAATACTTAATGTGTTTTTTCAAGGGTACACCCATTGGATAAAGGGCTGTTCACATACATATGTTCTGAAGAAATACATTTCATAGAGCTTCATCAAGATCAAAGTTCAACTTTTTTTTTATCGTACATTTAAGAACTGTCCATTAAGATACTGCACTTTGATGCATTGACTCATAGGTCTGGAAGGCCCAGATTCTGCATTCCCAACAAGTACCCAGACCACACTTGAAGTAGCAAGAGCTTCCAGAGAACCAGTCTGGGGAACCAGGCAGGAACAGGAGAGATGTGAGGCATGGAGACTTCCAGTCCAGTACCGCAGCGGCCTGAGTCTGGGAGGATGCTTGCTTTCGCCAGCTGGGGCAGTGCCAGGGTGGGGGTGGGGGGGTGGGGAATGGGTGGTGTAACACCACTGCCACCAGTGTGTCTCCAGCTTCCTTTGCTGCTGCTAGACACTAGGTGCTGTAGTTCCTGCAGCTGAAATGAATTCCTAAAATAAATTCCTATTTGCAGTGATTGCTCCAGTCTCTGTGACCTACGTGGGAGCACATGGTTGGCCAAGCCAGGGTAGAACATCTGTACTCTTTTTTGGAGTGTGGCAAGGCTGATATCTGCTATTTTCTGCTTCTGCAGAGGAAGACCGACCCCGCTTTTTGTCATTTCTCATGGGATAAGAACTTCCCCAAATTAGGAACGAGGTTCAAGTGCTAGGCAGCCCCCACCCCAAAGAAGATAAATGTCCATAAATGTCCATTACTTGAGTTTATACATTACAAAAGCCTGGTTTAGTTATGTAGCTCACTTTTACCTGATCCATGGCACAAAGACAAAATTCTCAGGATCCTGTTCCACCCACGGTTTCAGCCTTGGGCTCAGTACTCGGCCCCAAATGGAAGAAACGGCCTTCTGTGTTGCGTGCTGTGCTCACAAAGCCCCTTTCTGACTGGGAGCACAAAACACTGCCCAGTCCACTGTCATTTGCTTTATTTCATCTTGCACTTAACTGCAAATTTTTCTTATGTCAGGAAGTTTTTTCTGGATTTAGTTTGTGAGGGTCAGTGAACTCCCGAGGTGTTTTGTTCATCTT
Source organism: Anoura caudifer (assembly GCA_004027475.1). Taxonomy (NCBI): domain Eukaryota; kingdom Metazoa; phylum Chordata; class Mammalia; order Chiroptera; family Phyllostomidae; genus Anoura; species Anoura caudifer. The sequence continues at coordinate 48,170 of PVKU01000814.1, read as the reverse complement.
CCTGATGGGATTTATGAGGTAATTTCTGCAATATTAAAAGATAAAGGTAAATCTTATGCAGTGGCTGAGAAGAATGAGAAATGTCAAAGTGTGTGCCTGTCTGTTCCCCTCGCAGGACCACTCCTCCCATCCACATTGTAAGGTGGTTTTCATTAAACTGTGACATTTATCTTCCCAAAGTGAGTTTATGTTACTAGCATAAGAATTAAAAAGTCACAATTTACTGCAAAAAAAGTAAATACAGATAAAGATAAATGATATTTTTTAACAAAAACCGTAATTTTAAAATAATGCCATTCTTAAATGTACAACGCCAAAGCCAAAAAAAAATTGGCGTGAGGATTCAAATGCCATAAATTCTAATGTTTGATGAGGAGAATATATTGGACAAAGATGCATGTTGTCCAAACACCGAAATAGAGACTTTTATTGCCACATACGCTCTCCCATTCCTAGTTCCTGAAAGTCAGGAATCATAGACATTTCTTGCCTTGCAAGTGAAGATGTTAGGTTTAGACTTTGTTGGGTGAGAAGGGGATAAGGGTACCAGGACAATCAGCCACTTGATTGAATTTTGCCACTTTTTAATTGGCTATGGACAGCCATCAATGAAAGTGTCCAGCTGCTGGAGTGGGTATAACTCCTTGAGGCTGGACAGACAACCCCAGACCAGACATCACAGCCCACAGGAGAGACAGAGATGTTCTTTGCTCTATTCTTTTCTTTGCTAGAGAAACAAAATATACAGAGGTCACCTAAATTAAGAACTAACTATGGGTAACTTAAACATCTACTTCACAGATATAGCAAACTGTAAAATATGCTGGAGGTTGCAGGGCTTGATTTCAATTCTGGTTCTCACACTCTTCCTTCATCTGAGGAATGAGAGGGTTGGAGTAAATGATCTAAAATGTTCTTCCTTCTTTAAAATTGCACAATCCTAAAGATGAAAAGCATTTATCTCTACAACATGCTCTGCTGGAAGGAGAGGGGTGAGATTAGGAAAGGATTTTAACTAGGATGGGGAAATGAAAACTGGAAAAGTCAGAAACATGGAGAAAGAGGGAATGTGGAGACGTCTTTGGTAGGGAGATAAGAAGAGGACTCCACTGGTCTTGCTCCTCCCATTCCCTCTGGAAAGAGAGAGATGCTTGAACACAATCATTAGTTGATTGATCATTGTTCCCGGCGGTTTTAATGTCTGTTTCTGAATGACAGAGTCACAGTAACCCTGACCACTAGGTGAAGTGACTTTCTGATTATTGATAAAGACAAGATAAAACCAAGTCTCATATTTCAGTTCCTCTTCCACTGAACTATAAGACCCTCCCCATGATCAAAGTCCAGCAATCACTCTCCCTAGACCTTGACGCACGATTCGGAACCAGGGTAGAGCTGAGAATCAGGAACCAACATCAGCCACTGCCATGCAAACACCTAAGTGAAGGTGTCTGGCTTATGTTTTTCCCCATATTATTTTTCAACATGTTAAGAAAAGAAAAAGAGGAGCCTGGCTTTTTAGAAAAAAAATAACTTTTAAGTCTCTGGTAGTTAAGCATTACACAGATCTGGATGGACTTACTTACCACTTTTGGATTTTCTTTTTCTGGCAAGATGCATGAAGGGGAATATGTAGAAAGGATTTTCTTTTTCTTCTTTGACACCAAATATGATAGTCCACATAACACTTTTTGAAGGTTTACACTGTGCCAGTCTTTCATACATGTTATTTAGCATTCCTCAGTACTCTGTGAGATTGATGTGGATGACAATACAACAACTTGGTGTGTATGAGATTCCTTAAGGTTATACAGGGTCACGCTCAGTTCTCAGTTCAAGTCAGATGTGTTTAGAGCTGCTTCTCAGCTTCTGGACTCATCTGGAAGGCAGCTTGGCTGTGAAAGGAGAATAAACTTTGCTCAGTTGTAGGTCAAGACACCAGCAAAGGCCTGAAAACCTGAACTTGCCCAGCCTTGAGCCATCAGCGTGTCCAGGGACCATGACTCAAACCATGCAGTTCCTGTAGGGCAATGCTACGCAGTCTCAGCCTACTGGCTGAACAAATGGGTATGTGATTGACTGTGCCTGTGGAATATTTTCCAAAAGAAGACATCTTCCTAAACATAGAGAGTTGAAATGCTAATATTTTGAATTGGTCGCTTTGTCTTTCATTCTGGAAATATATTTTGATCTAACTAGTCAGGCTAGTCCTATAACTTAGGTAAACTTCTCAACATGTTTGTAAGTGTTGACTTTTGGAAACTAATATAGTGGCATATGACCAAGTGCACTGACTTGTGGAAAAGAGACTTTCTGTGGGGTTATGACTGTATGCTCCTGGGTAATTTGTTAGACTTACCAAAACAAAAACTGGCACACAGACCAGCAGTTTTTCATTAGCAAGTAAATTTTAAATGGCTTGCTAAATAAGGAGATTGGTTAAAAATAATTCTTCATATTCTAATAAAGACTTTTTTATATAGGTAGCTTTACTTGTTATTAAGAATCTGCAGACTCACTATACAGGGTGTGGGAAAAGTAGATTTACAGTTGTGAATACATGAAACACAGAGTTTATTCTTGTATTAATATTTATTAATGATTGTACTATTTCTACATGAACAACTGTAAACCCACCTTTGCCCCACCCTGTATATATGTCTCAAAGTCACCAAGCAGGCAATCAGAATTGACTAGAACCAACACTGTCAGAATTTGTTTTCTCAACTGCAAGGTAAGTCAGACTACAAACAAGAGTCAGCCTTAGGATAAAGTGGTATTGAAAATAGGTTTAAAAAAAATTGTGGTACATCAGCACGGTGGCTGCTATGTGTGTCATCATGAACTACGCTGATGGCAGTCAGTGTCTCGCATCCCTTTCACCTGTTTCCACATCATTCCAGTTACCCAGCATACTCTTCCCCAGAAAGGGAAGAAGGGCGTAGTGAGAATCACTGATGCGAGCTATTTTTATTAACATGGAAAAATGTCTAAACATTGCTGACTGGAAAAGCCAGTTCTAGGAAATTATGTAGAATTATGTCTGCATGTACATATTCATAGAGAGATAGCTCTACGGATATTTGGCAAAATGTAAATGGTGGCTATCTTTAAAGAGTTAGGTTTCCGGTGACTTCTATCTTACTTGTGCTTTTCTGCACTGTTTAAATTCTTATAATGGGCATATACCATATGTATGCTCAGAGGAAAGAAGTAAAGCAGGAAAGCATTTTTTAAAAAAGAATAATAATTAGAAACAGCAGTAATCAGCACTGGCTTAAAAAACTTGAAAAAAAATTTTCTCAATGGAGAGTGACTATTCAACAGAATATAACATTTTTTAAAGGCACCACAATTTGGTGATCTTTTGTTTGTAATATTTTTCTTCCATTTGAGTGTTATGTATAAATACATGCTCTAAACAGAATCCACCAAGATATTCAGATAAGAAGCAAGAGCTAACCATTAGTCTGAATAAGACTAAATAGCTGTTTTCTATTATTTAAATAAGTGTGCAAATAATGAAGTTTTCATTTGTCATGCAGGCACTGTTAGAATTATTGAGATGCAGCCCAGAGAGAAGGGGAAGAGGAGAGAAGGGCATTGTGCTTTACATCTACCTTTTAAGAGATGTTTGTATGCAAGAGAAATAACAGTGTCTGTAGCATCTCAAATTCAAAGGACATCTAAAAGTTCAGGACACATCAGATGTATGTTTCAAACATAGCAACAGATTTCAAATAGCATGCCATTGTTAGAAGATTGTGCAATGTTCAAATACTCCTTGAGCAGTAAATTTTTAAATGGTCATCTTTCACTTTATGCACTCAGAAATATGGTATGTGAGAGCGCAGTGTTATAAAGCTCAGCAGACAACTGAAATAAAAGAGAGAACTCGATTTTGGATTGAGCAGAAATGACTCTCCTCCCTGAAGATTTATAATTCTCGGCAGTGAATGAGTGTTGGCATTAGAAAGCTAAACCGCACAGCACGTACAGAATATTAGCATTCAGTAAACAATCAAGATTACAGCCAGCTAGTGCCCGACGTCTGGCGTGAGTGTTCCCAGCTTCCTTTAAAAGCAGTGCAGCTGTTCCACCGATGGCTGAGAATCCAGGGTGATATCAAGGAACAGAAATTGTTGAGTTTCCTTAGCTCTAGTGGGTGTCAACCTCGAAATGCGATTAATGTGATAATACCAGAGTGTTTCTGAGGGAAGAAAGAAAATAAGGATAATGTTATGTAAATAGATACATATTATTTTCTTCTCTTTTGACATAAACCATCCTAGAAAAAGAAATGACAGCGAGGAAGTGAGAAATGAATGAAGCAGCCTCTGCTGTCTCTAGATAATTGCAGAGCAGGCTGACAGCTCTGGGCCGGAGGGCCAGGAGCAGGCCCAGCCAGGCTGGCTTCCCCGTAGTAATTGTAATAGTAGCTCACGTTCGTGGACCGTTTAATATGTTCCAGACCCTTCGCTAGCTGCTTCACATGAATTAGATGATTTAATCTTCACTGCCACCCTGCAGCGTAAGGACTGTTATCACTGTCATTTTACATATATAAAAATTGAAGCTTGGAAAGGTTAGGTAACTTCTCAAGGTCACCCAGTGAGGAGTGGAGCTGGTATTTGGACCCGGCGAGGCTGCTGACTACCTCCGCCATGACATTCAATTACTTCCCTGTGCCTGTGAGCCGAGGAGTAGGCTTTTGTGTCTATGAGCTGCCAGTGACCTCAGCATCCAGTTCCAAATCTCTCTTTGGGATACTGGGAATCTTTTCTTTGTTTTACGTCAAGAAAATACTTTCCATCAAGCTGAGTCAAAACCATTTTTATGCTGTTGTCTTTGAAATGCCCTCTCTCCACCTGCTTCCACCCACCCCCGCCCTGGGCTCCTGATAGTTCTCAAAGCTGACCTACGGAAGACTTAAATACATACCCAATTGGAAAGCAAGAGGAAAAAAGATGAGCCTGGAAATGCTTGGAATTAAAATTTAAATTTTAGGTCCTCTGGCAGTGTTTTTCCTTACTTTGTTTGGTGACCGGAATATGGCCAGCCGTCACTAAATATTCCTGGAAATTTGAATTGCCATTACAGCTCAAGTTCTCCTTGGTTCAAATTCTTTTCTAAAATGAGACCAAAGCTTACTCAAGGCAGCAGGTGGATGGTAGTGCTGTTTGAGCACTGCAGCGGGCTTTACCGTCTCACCCAACCTAGAGAAGGTTGCTGGGGGGTGTGTATCCAGTTTTCCTGCTGCCCTTTATCCTTTGGAGGGGAAACAAGGTGATTTCATCAAGAGGTTTTTACTCTTAACTCTTTCTACTTTTTAATAAAGGATTTAATTATTTACACCCATTCTTTGAAACATGAATTCTCCTTGAAACACAATATTGACCACTTTTAGTGCTTTGAGTTATGTATCTAGGCCAAGATATTACATGATTTATTAATAGTAACAGTAATAACCATCAAAAATGCTGGAATTCACTTGTACAGAAAATCTCAGATGGCCTCAAGATATCTTCAAAGTGGCACAATCCTCTTAATAAATTAAAAATGAAAAATCTATGTAGATCACTGAGATAGTAGATAAAATCATTTAAAAAATTCTACTACTGAGTGTAGTGTAGTCATTTTAAAAGCTAATATAACTGGAAGTTTGTACCTATTATTCCCCTTCACTTTTGTCATCCATCCTCAACTGGCCTCCCCTATGCAACCATCAAGAAGCGAAAGGGAGTAAGAGGTACGAACTCCCACGTACAAAATAAATAAGCCACATGGAGTGGAGTCAGTAATATCATAATAAGTTTTCAGGGTGACAGATGGTTACTAGACTTACTGTGGTGATCACATCATAAGGTACATAAATGTGAGATCACTATGTTGTACACATGAAATTAATACAAAATTATATGCCAACTGTACTTTAACAAAACTCTTTTTGAAAAAGGCAGTACAAATCTAATTATACAGTTGATCATTGAATAACATGGGTTTGAACTACACATGAATTTTTTTTCAATAAATACCTATGCTATTTTTGATCCATGTTTATGAGGATTTTGGTATTTATGTATGTGTGTGGCTGGTGGGGGTGTGTGGTCCAATTCCCTGTAGATATCCAGGGATAGCTTAAGTTTTTAGGGAGTTAGAATCTGTAGTCGGATTTCCACTGCTCAGGGGTCTGTTCCCTAATCCCCGCGTTGCTCAAGAATCAGCTGTATAGCGACGAACAGTGAAACTTTTATAACCTTCACATGTGACTTCTAGATTAGATCTGGAATATTAGCAGCTAAAAAAATCAGTAGTTTGAATGGATAAGCACAATTTTAATGAACATTATTAAAATGAAAAAAGTGACTAAAACATTTTTGTGTGATTGAAGAGTCTTTCTTCCTTTATATTATCCAGCTTCCATGGTGCAACTAGTATTCCATTTCAGTTTTTGTATGTTGTCTAGATTCTTACTCAAAATATGAACCATCATGTATTATCAGTTTTTCTCATTATTTAACTAGGTTTGAAAATTCAATGCTTTTATTTAGTACAGACGAATCCAAAGACTGAGAATCACCAATATGTCTGTGAGAAAGACTCCTGGGGTGGGATGAGCAGAGCAGGTTTCTGTGAGGATAAGGAAGAATTGAATGTGAGCTGGATCTCTATCTCTACTGCTAAATTTAAAGGTTGGGATTTTTTTTTAAAAACATGTTTATTGGGCATAAAATATTCTAGGCAAGGTAATATAGTAGTTATATTGCAATACACAGAGAAGGGTAACATATACTCTGATTTTAAGAATTTGGATCAGGAGATGAGAAATATGTGTGTAAAATATTATTAAAATATACGGTAAGTGTAAAATGTTAGTAGAAGCAACAATACTAAAGAAATTCAGAAAAGTTTGCTTCTGAAGGAGGCAGGATCTAGTTTGCTCTTGGAAGGATGGTGTGGTGGACAGCACTATTTGCCTCTCCAGCCTCCATTCACCCTTCTTTTCACATTTTTCAGAAACTCTTCCATATATCTCAGGGAAAGCACACTCCATCTTAAGCTCCAAGGGAGGATCCTGATTGGTCCAATGCTAAATCCATCATGGTTATCCTATCCTCTCATCCCTTCCCGCGCCCCCCATGATGCATTCAGGGAACTAGGCTTAAGTCAGTCAGAGGATGGCATTTCCCCAGTCACTGACGCTGCTTTGGAGGTAAGCACTTGACCTAAATAAATTCAAGCAGCCTAAAAGGAAAGGCCTTTGATTCATAATTGGGAATGAGAGTTTCATTCTCTCCTGGCACTGAAAGGATGTTGCTGCTTCTGGCAGCCATATTGAGATCATGAGGGATGCTGGCATGAAGATGAGACTGGCCTGTGGAGGAAAGCTGAGGCTGTAGAACAGGGGAGGCCGAGCTGCAGGCCTGTTTGTGCTGTGCCTAGAGCCTGATCTGCCTCTGGATTTCCATTTTACGAGACAATATGCTTCTTCAAAGTTTAGGTTGGTTAGAGCCAGGTTTTCTGTAAGTACCGGCCAAAATCATCTAAACTGCTATCAGTAGAATGGGTTGTTTTCCTAGCATTTATTTCCCTCTTTTTCTGACAATAGTGGCCTGTTTCCTTTGGGTGGAATCTCCTTTCCACCATTTTGCATTATAGTTTAAATAAGAGAGACTTTCTCTTAGCTCCAGGTGGGCTGGATGCAATGACTGAGTCAGACGTGGGCATAGGAAATGTGTGAAAAAGTTGCCGAGGCTTCTAAAAAGCAGCTTCCCTTTCCCATGGGAAGTAGCAGATATATTGTCCTTTATACCCCTGCATAGCAGGTGAGCATAGGGTGCCTGTGTTAGTTTCCTAGGGCTGCTATAACAAATCATCACACACTGGGTGGCTTAAAACAATAGGAATTTATTCTCTCACAGTTCTGGAGGCTAGAAGTCCAAAGTCAAGGCGTTGATAAGGGCACCACTTCTTCTGAAGGCTTTAGGGAAGAATTCTCCCTTGCATCTTCTTAGCTCCTGGTGGTTACCAGCAATCCTCGAAATTTCTTGGTTTGTTGCTGCATCACTCATCTCAGCTACTGCTTTCACATGGTCTTCTACCTGTGTCTCTGTGCCTAAATTTATTTCTTCTTATAAAAACTCCAGTCTTTGGATTAGGGCCTATTCTAAACCCCACATGACCTCATCTTGACCTGACTATATCTATAAAGACCCTATTTCCAAATAAAGTCACATTCACAGGTCACAAGTAGGCATGACTTTTGGGGGAATACTATTCAACACAGTACGTTTTTGCCATCCTGAAAAAAAGGCAGCCTGAGAATGAAGCCAACACATGGGGCCGTACAGGAACATGATAATCTCAGAGTAAATGACATAGTTGACCTCTGGATAAAACTTGACTTCAAGTTTGTTTTCCTTTCAACATTTAATTTACTGAAGCTGGAACTTTCTCTTTTTATTTAAGCTACTTAGTGTAGGATTTTCTCTTGCTAGTTACAGAGAGATTTCTAACTGATAGCAATTGACATAAATTTGTTCAGAGGAGGGGAAAGCTCAAGCTGGATATTGGGGAATAGCAGGCTCTCCAAAATCAAGAAGATAAAAGCAGTGTTGGAGAAAAGGTCTGGCTAGAGGAGAGTATTAGAGGAGCCAAGAGTTGTTAAGCTGTATCGATTTGTTGGTGTCTGTGAATGTCAAGCTAAATCATTTGAACTTTTTTGTATAGGCAGATGGAATATAAGATGGTTTTTGAACATGAAAGTTGGGCCAATTAACATAATATTTTTAGGTTAATTAATGGTGAAGTGCAGATTATGTTAGAAGGGGATGGATTAGAAGAACAACTAATTAGAAGGGGACAGAAGTCAGATCAAAATATACTGCCTTAATGTTTGCTAATTTAGCCACAAGTACTACAGTTCTGTGACTGGGACTTCTGCAGTGGGGTTCATTCCATGTCTACTCTGAACTCGTTCCATCCCAGGTTCCTAATCTCGCCGTCTTCCTCTTCCATAAGAGACCACACTCATTCTGCTTTAGGGCTTTTGCATTGGCTCTTCCCTCTGCTCCAAATGCTTTTGCTTCCTGATCTTGCATGGCTGGCTTCTTCCTGTCATTCAATTCTCAGCTCAACCGTTGCCTCTTCAGAGAGGCCTTCTCCAACCAGTCAGTCTAGAATAGCCACCTGCCTTTCTGTAGCTACTGCCCTATTTTGATTGTCAAGAACTTTACTACCATCTGCTATTTTTCTTGTTTGTTTATTCAATTTTGTAACCTTTCCGCTCCCTAACTACAAAGTAAACTTCATGAAAGTGAAGAGCGTTTAGTCTTCTCACTGCTATATCCCCAGACCCTGGAAGGAGCTCAATAAATGCATGTGGAATCAAAGATTAAATAAATAAATTGGGCAATAGCATTTTAAAACTGCTGAAATATTGAATCAATAATTTAAGTAACTTTTAGATTAGCAAAATTAAATAATTTAGCTAATTAGGAGATAAGTAAAATACATATTTCCAAAATAAATTGTGCTTGGAAAGCAAGCAAAGGTGGAAGAACTAAAATATGTTAAGATTTTTCTCAATGTTCCTAAAAGAAAAAGGTAATTTTCAAAACAGCACTATCACTTAAGGTTATTTCCACCAGACATGCCTTGGGCATAAGCAAAAGCACTGGGGAACTTAAGGGAATATACTTAAGTTTTTCTGTTTCTATTTTCCCTGGTGGCAGTTTCATTGCAAGACCATCATCATCCCACAGCTAGCCTTATGTGTCTAGAGTAATTTACATCTTTGAAATGATACAGAAGGAGGAGCATTTTTTGTTGTTGTAAAGAGAGTTGAGCCTCCTGATTTGTTCTCCAGTAAGTAGAAATCTCTGTGTTATTGGCCTTCAACTTCAGCATGAAGCCCTCCCACTGTTAATAATTCTCCTCTATTTCTTGAAATATGCCCCGGTGCCTTTCCCAGTCCATCATGAGAAACCTTTGTCGCAGAGAATGAAGACCAAACAAGCCTCAGCAGAGCAATGAAGGAGCACATGCTATGATGCAAATAACTTTCTAAGTCAGCCCTTCCCTATTACTCTCCCAGGGTGCTATTATTTATTTATTTAATAATTATTACTATTTATTCAATATATTTTTTATTTTTATTGTCATTTTCCATTATCATTTAGTCCCATAATACCCCCTCCCCGCTTTGTGATCACCCCACTGTTGTCCGTGTCCATGAGTCTTTTTTCCTTTTGACTTGATCCCTCCACCCCCTCACCTCGCCACCCCAGAGCTGTCAGCCTGTTCTCTGTCTATGAGTCTGTCTCTATTCTTCTGCTTAGTTCAGTTTGTTCATTAGATTCCACATATGAGTGAAGTCCTATAGTATTTGTCTTTCTCTGACTGGGTTATTTCACTTAGCATAATATTCTCCAGGTCCATCCATATTGTCACAAAGGGTAAAATTTACTTCTTTTTATGGCTGAGCAGCATTCCATCATGTAAATGTCCCAGAGTTGTTTTATCCACTCATCTACTGATGGACACTTGGGCTATTTCCATATCTTGGCAAATGTAAATAAGGCTGCAATGAACATAGGGGTGCATATGTTCTTTCAAATTAGCATTTGGGGTTCCCTCAGACATATTCCCAGAAATGGGATTGCTGGATCAAAAGGCAGTTCCATTTTTAATATTTTGAGGTATCTCTATACTGCTTTCCACAGCGGCTGCACCAGTCTGCATTCCCACCAACAGTGCAACAGCTCCTTCTCCACATCCTCACCAGCACTTGTTTGTTGACTTATTGATGATAGCCATTGTGGCAGGTGTGAGATGATATCTCATGGTGGTTTTAATTTGCATTTCTCTGATGATTAGTGATGTTGTGCATCTTTTCATGTGTTTATTGGCCATCCGTATGTCCTCTTTGGAGAAGTGTCTATTCAGGTCCTTTGCCCATTTTTAATTGGGTTATTATTATTTTTTTTAGTATTGAGTTTTGTGAGGTCTTTATAAATTTGGGGTATTTACCCCTTATCAGATGTATCAATAAAAATGTTCTCCCATTCTGTGGGTTGTCTTTTTATTTTGCCAATGTTTTCCTCTGGATTCCACCAAGAAACCACTAGAACTGATCAATGAATTCAGCAAAGTAGAAGGATACAAAATTAATATCCAGAAATCAGTTGCATTTTTATATGCCAATAATGAACTAACAGAAAGGGAAATCAAGAAAACAATCCCATGAACAACTGTTTCAAAAAGAATAAAATACCTGGGAATAAATTGAACCAAGGATGTAAAAGACCTGTACTCAGAAAATTATAAGACACTGAATAAAGGAATTGAAGAAGATACAAATAAGTGGAAGCACATACCATGTTCATGGATAGGATGAATTAACATCATTAAAATGTCCATACTACCTAAAGTAATGTATAGATTCAATGCAGTTTTTACCAAGATTCCAATGACATATTTCACAGAACTAAAACAAATATTTCAAAAATTTATATGGAAGCACAAAAGGTCTCTCATAGCAAAGTGATTCTGAGAAAGAAGAACAAAGTTGGAGGAATCACACTACCTAATATGAACCTATATAATAAAGGCATAGTAATCAAAACAGCCTGGTACTGGCATAGAAACAGATACATAGATCAATGGAACAGAATACAGAGTCCAGATATAAACCCACACCTCTAGAGTCAATTAACATTAGACAGAGGAAGCAAGTACATACAATGGGCTAAAGATAGTTTACTCAATAAATGGTGTTGGGAAAATTCGCCAGGAACATATGGAAAAATGAAACTAGATCACCTTCTTACACCACACACAAGAATAAATTAAAAATGGATTAAAGACTTAAATGTTAGACCAAATACAATACAAATCATAGAAGAAAACAAAGGCAGCAAAATCTCAGACATTGCTCATAGCAATATTTTTACTGATATATCTCCCCAGGCAAGGGAAACAAAAGAAAATATTTAAAAAATGGTACTACATCAAATTAAAAGTTTTTTTCACAGCAAAGGAAAACATCAACAAAATTAAAAGGGTGCTATTATTTATGATACACCCTTGTGGCTTTTTCTGAGATTACAATATATGAGCTAGTGTTTATTACACCTCTGCTTCTTTTGACTGAATTAGCTGGCAAATTATTTGAAGTTGTCTATTGAGGCCACGTGGAAAAACATGACTGTTAACTTGAAGAAATTGGTTAGTCTGGGTGAATTGGCCACTGAATTCGAACTCCAAATATAATATCTCAAAAGTGATACACATCTTAATTTATCATCAGTCAAGGTTGAGAAAAAAATCTAAGGGTCTGATATATTTTAATTTAGTAGAATTATTGCAGTGAATACTATTTGAAATTACTGTATATTGGCTGAAATTTGGAAATGTTTGTCACCCAGAAATTTTTGTTTTCCTTCCTTTCCTCTCCTCCCCTCCTTCTTTTCCTTCCCATCCCTACTTCTTAATACTTTTACGACTTCTTATGGCATTTCATGAGGAATAACTTTTGAATAAGTTCCCTTTAAAGGAAGGCTCCTTTTTAAAGTAAGAGACTCAAGGGAATTAATGATTAATGGAGTTACAGAAGTAAAGTAATTCTTATAATTATTTGCATAGTTTAAAATGTTTGACCAGTGCCATGCATTTCCAAATTAGGTAATTTTTTTTTTTTTTTTTTTTTTTGCTGGGGAATATACAGCCTCTCATAAATAATTTGTAAAAGTTGTACTGAAATATTTTTTAATTAACAAAGATGCATACTGGAAAAATTAATGTACTTCAAACTAAATATGTATGAGTTGTGCCTGAATTTAAGATTATCTTAGCAAAACTTATGCATTTAATTGAGTGGTCACATTGGGAAACCATTTATTTCAGTGATGTTGCCTCTTCTAAAATATTTTTGGACTCTCTTTTTGGAATTAATTTAAGAACACATAGCACATTTTTTGGAATATTTTTAGTAGTGGCAGATTTTCTTCTATTAAAGACTCATTTGAATTTTGGAAGTAGTCAAAAGTCATGTTTTTAAACCCATTTTATATGATACATGATTAATTTATGTCATAATGTCTATTATGAAACAAAGCAATGCAAGAAGATAGGACTCTAAAGCAATTTGATTGATTTTCTCGCATGGTTCAAAGTGTATTTAAAGTCATATTTTTCAGTACAATAAATATTTCTGTTTCTTATTTGGTTACTGTTTGATTTACTTTTATTCTTTAGAGGAAAACGTTTTTGATTCCTCATAGTCATTTGACGTAACAGCTCTTTTGGAACTTTGGGACCCCTCCACCTCTGCCGGACAGAGAGCAAGGCGTTGGCAGGCATTTCAGGGCAGATTTGTAAATCATCATGTCTCCCTTCCCCGCACCACCCAGGTTGGTGAAACAGCAAGTAAGGTGAAGAATACAAAGCAAGATAGAAATATGACTTGAACCCCATGTGCCTGAGATAAAAATTTATCTTTTAAACATGCATGTCTGAGTGCTTTACAATGAACACAGATACATTTGTAAAATGCAATACTTTTCAGAAGTTTGACCAAAAAGTTTCTCCCCCATTTCCCTCAACCCAGAACTTCTCAAAGGGGCGCACTTTGCAAAATGCTCCCGACCCGTTGAAAATTATTCAGAGAAGGGTACCTATCATTTAGAATATAGCTTCTGCTGGACTAGATTTGTCCCCTGTGAAAAGAAGGGACTGAGATTGGTACAGAAGTTTGAGAGGAGAATTAATATTTATTGAGGATGTTTTCCATTGCAGACACCATGCTAGGGACTTTGATAACATTAATAATAAAAATAATAATAACAAAAATTTACCTTAACATTTTAATCTAATACATATCCCTCCATTAATACTATGAGAGAAATAGTATTCTCATTTTATAGATGGTTAAACTGGTTGAGTTGGTTGACTTGGCCATGGCCAACTAGCTAGTAAGAATTCCAGCCCGCATACTTGTTAAATCAAAGTCAGAACATTTTCCCTCACACGGGCTACTTCAGCAAATGTGGCAATCATGTCAATCTATCTCATAAGTGATAGTAAAAATAGGCACAAACACTGTTACGAAAACAGTCTTCAACAAACTAGCACGTGAGGTGGTAGAGAACCAGGCAGGACCACGGGGCATGATTGTTCAGGTTGCACATTGCCCCCCAAGGAAGCTGTGTGAACAGCACTTCCTGACGCAGTGCGGGGTTCAACCGAGCAGCGTCTGCGCCCGCTCTAGAACCAGTGGGGATTGGAAAAGGCACCCGCAAACCACAGGACTTTGAATTTTCAGAGGCAATATAACTTTTGAGTAAGAACTCAGGAAAAAATGGTAACTAGTTTTAGGAAAACTATGTTATTCATAAAAAGGCACTAGAAACAGATGTTAGAAACTCACATATAGTGTAGCATTGGCCAGAGAGAGATGACACTTCCAGACAAACCAAAAATCTGGCAGAGAGTCAATTTGTAACTTTTGTAATGGTCTTGTTCCTGATATCTGTAGATTCTCCCCACCCCTGCTTTTTTTCCAGCTTCTGTCTTTCTTTTCTGTTTCCACTTGAGCTACTACACTCTGAACTGATGGCTGAGCCATCCCTGTCCAGGGCAGGAAAAGTTATCAGCAGCCTCACACACACCAATGTCTGAAAATGATGCTTTGGCCTTCCACCTGGCGTCCAGTGTACCAGGGATCAGCCTGTGAATCATGGCCTCTGTCTCCTCCTGTCACATTGGCTTCCACATACAAGGGCTCTCCCTGCCCAGTGCATAAGCTCCTTTTGCGACTGGCATTCTGCTGTTAAAACAGATTACTTATCAGGCTTTATCCTCAGTGGGCTCTTGCCTAACTTCTGCAGGGAACTGGATTATGGTTGTATGCCTTTTATTACTGGCCAAGATTTCCACTGTGCGCCTTGGAAAGCACACAGACCTTGATGTCAGACCCTCCTAGGTAAAAATTTAGGTCTTGTCATTTACTAGGTAAATGTGACCTAGGATGAGTTACTTAACTCTTCTCATCTATAATGAGGGCTCGTTATATGGCCTCCCTCCCATTAGTGAGATCGTCCATAAGGGCTCTGATTGCTCTTTCCTTTCTTCTCTGAGGAGAACTCATGGGGTGACTATTGGTTAGGATGTTTGCAGTTGCAGAGAACGGTTACTCAACTCAAAGTTATTTGAAAAGCAAGGACACTTACTGGCTCATATAAAATGAAATCCAGAGGCAGGGCAGTCTCTAGGTTTGTTGATCCTTCTGCTTAATTATGTCATCAACAAGCCAGGTTCCTTCAATCTCTCCATACTGCCGTCTACAAAGAAGACTTCACCCAAGGTGAATTCTTTACTTGATAGTATGGTGGCTTCCGGTAACAATCAGTGCCATAGTCTTCTATTTACTTACTTCTAGGGGAAAGAGGGGAAGGAGGGAGGAAAGAAGGACAGAGGGAGAGAGAGAGAATATTTGTCCCTGATCTTTGGAACCCCAGTCCTTCCCAATCAGTTGCTTGGACCAATTTCAGAATATGCTGCTCTTACATTAATAATTGTTAATTAGGAGCTGACTGGTCCATCTCATAGCTTCTGAACCACCAGTGGCCAATGAATTACTATACTGACTAAGGTCAATATAGGCCATCCCTACTGCACTAGAGGTATAGGTATCCAGTGAGGAAGAGGAGGAGCAAATATTGCAGAATCAGACTCTACACAGTGAAAAACCCTGGGTTTTGTCTGTGTCCCCACTCTGGCAATTACCAGTGTGGTTACCATTTCTGAACTTCAGTTTTTTCATCTAAAAATGAGGGATAAAAATAGTGCCTGTCTCACTGGATGGTTGTAGGGATTCGGTGAAATAAAATTTATGAAGCTCTTAGCACAGAGCCTGGCAGTTATGTTATTGTTATTAACAGTAACATCTACAAATTCTAGATGTCTTTGTTCCTCTACGTGC
This sequence comes from Anoura caudifer, assembly GCA_004027475.1. Lineage (NCBI taxonomy): Eukaryota > Metazoa > Chordata > Mammalia > Chiroptera > Phyllostomidae > Anoura > Anoura caudifer. Next base: position 32,188 of record PVKU01000814.1, on the reverse strand, counting down.
CTAGAAACAGGGTGCCACTCCCTGCAATATCTGATCGGTACCAGGTTCCTGGATTCTCACCGTGGACCCCTCTGCACTAGGGTGGCTGAATCCTGTCTGATCGCTTCATACCCTCCCTACATTGCACATCTAACTGTTCAGCTACTCTTGATGGGTTGGCTGGATTAGTCCCTCTCTCTCCCATCACCTCATCATCCAATCTAGACTCATATGTCCTCCCTGGTGACATAGGGTATTGCGATCACAGCGTGTTTTCTGCTAGAGCACCCTCATGTTTTGATAATTTTCTTGGCCACCAAGAAATGATGAATGACAAGCCTGGGCAACTGGCAGGGCAACCAGGGGCTTTTACCTGATACCAGCACTAAATACAAATGCCTCCAGGGATTCTGACTGCTAATGTGCCTATTAGTCAGAACTGAGTATTTCTGTTTGACTCCTGCTTTTCAGCTAGGCTTGTTTTACTAATATCCCAACCAACATCATTACTGCATTTCTTAGCCTCTCATTTCTTCTTAGAGATAGTGTTGTTAAATATTACACATCCCCAGAAGTTTTAAAATTTCCATGCGTTTTATCCCTTCTTACATGGAGTTCTTTGTGTCCTGGTATGTCATTGTTTTCCAGAAGTATTTTAAGAATCCTACTTTATTTTTCCATTTGCTGTCTTTGATAACAATTTTTCCTCCAGTATACCCATTTATATTCTGAAAGGTGTAATGAATTTTGTAAGTTTACAGAGTTCTCATACTCTAATTAATTAATTAACTAATTAATTTGAAACAGGGAAAGGGAGGGAGAAAAAGAGGAAGAGAAGTATTGATGTGAGAGAGAAACACTGGTTGGCTGCCTCTTGCATGCGCCCTGACGGGAAACCACACCTGCAACCTAAGCATGTGCCCTGACTGGGAATTGAACCGGCAACCTTTTGCTTTGAGGGACAATGCCCAACATCAGGGCCAGATTTATGACCTTTTAATTTCTGGTCCTTTCTTTCTCTTTCTTGGTCCCCACCATGGAAGCCTGGAAGTGACATACAATGTGCAGCCCTTTAGAAAAGTGGACTATGCCTGGAATCAAAAGATTCCAAGAGGAAGCTGGTGACTAGTCTGTTGCGAAAGCCCAGGAAGACCCCAAGGCTACAGTGGCAGTTTCAAGCTGGCATATGGATAGGAGTAAAGGTGGCAGACAGATGGTGACTGGAGTTGGAAGCAAATATTTTCACTTTCTGAACAGCCAACCCAGCATCAGGCTCCTAATGGCGACGTATCACGTTACAGTGGGAGAAACTGGAGTGTGGTGGCAAGCTCTGACATCTCCCTAGGAGAGGAGCTGTGGGCCCCACTCAGGAAGCATTTGGGAAGGTGGCCCTGCCTTCCATGGGCCAAGAACACAGATGTGCACTGCTGGCCGAGACCCATGTCTGGGAGGGAAACCACATCCAAAGGCTGGGCTCTGCCTTTGGCCATAGATTACATCCAGAAGTGCCAGACCAGGGTTGGAAAGACAGCCTCCCCCACCCCAGAAAGATGTCTTAACGGGTGATACACCCTGCTTGTGTACAGGAAGGAGGAAGAACAAAATCAAGGTGACAGGTACTGCTAAATTACTAAAGGACCAGAGGGAGAGGGGATTTTGCGCATTTTAACATATTGGTAACATAACCTTCCTAGGTTTCTACTGTCTTGCGTGGAACCATCCCCAGGAATGGTGATGGTGGCCTGGAGTCCAGTACTTTCTAGGAGAATCACAGCTGTGTGCTTTGATAAAGAAGAGCAACAGAGCGCTGAGTCCAGTTAGGGTGGTTGTGTGTGCTTGTGTATGGGCACTGTGTTGGGGCACGTGCATGTGTGCAAGCACGCTGCTCAAAAGGGACAGCGTGCACACTGCAGCCCTCTGGGGAGGGAAGCAGTGCGCTCTCTTTTAGGCTGTGATGTTTGAGTGCTTCTCTCTTCTTGCCGATTGTATTCTACAAACATTCCGGGACCTTGATCCCTGGCGCTTCTGCCCCAGGTATTTGCTTAAAGGATTTTGCTGCTTATCTTGCTCAATCAGGATTGTGCACAGCCTTCTTCTGCTCACACGTGTGCCAGGGCTGCGCTTCTGTGACTCCTGGCCTCCGGCCACTGAAGAACTTATAAGCCCTCAGGAAAGAGTAAAAAAGATGAAAGGATGTGTCTCTGAAGCTGTGAGACTCTGGGGCTTATGGAAGCCGAGGCTGATTTACATTAGAGCTTTGCTGGAATCATTTCCCACCGGCATATTCGGGATGCTGTGGAAGGCTTCCACCACTTTCTGCATTCACAGTGCAGCTATTTCAGAAAGTTAATTAAGCTGACCAAGATATTGTCGTCCTTCAGAACTCAAGGTAGACTTGGAGTTTGCCTTTTAGGAATGACCCACATCCTGGGAACTGAGGAAGATAAAGCCTCATCTATTTTTATTTTGGTAGGCTCACTGTTTCTTCAGCTTACTTGATAATTAGTAATTTACCTATCCTCCTTTAGATTTATTAGTGCACTTATTTTTAAATTGCCTGTTTATGCACATGACTGTGTTAGGCACTTTGAAGAACACTAAGAATTAGAAAATCCAGTTTTTACCTCAGGGAGTTTGCAGTCTTAGTGGAATTATAAAACAAGAAATAAAAATTGAGGTAACAGTTTAGACTCTGTTCCGTTCCAAATGACTGAGAATTTCAGAAGCTTGTTTTCCCTTTCCGGAGTGAGACAGCGCGGTTCTGAGTGCTGCGTTCCGCAACACGGGCTGCCTGACCTTGGACGAGACCTCGTCCTTCCTAAGCCTCAGTTTCTTCTCTTGCCAAAAGGGGGGAAGTAATATTATAAACCTCTCAGGAGTTGAGAGGATTAAATAATTTCATGTGTAAAAAGCACTTAGCACCATGTCTGGCACATGATGAGTGCTCAGTGACAGCTGTCACGCGTCGACTTTGTTTGCTGCTCACCGCTGTGAGCTGGGCTGTGAGTGACCGCGCGCAGGCGGGCTGCAGGGCCAACGTGATGTGTGCTTTTCAGGCTTTTCAAGGCTGCCTGGCGCAGTGGATCTGAGACAACAGTTAAACTCCAAGTATCCCTTACTCTGCACCCCTTCCACTCTAAGGATCAGAAGTACCACTGACCTAATGAAGTGCCCCAGACCCTGGTGAGGACTGCATTGTGGGGGAGGGGCTAGGGTCACAACTAAGGAAGGATGTCGCTTGAAATCAGCACCAATCCCTGCTTACAAGCAGGGGGTGATCAAAAGAAGGAACTTACAGGGGTTCCTGTGTTTTCTTTACACCTGCTGCCATGTTAAATTTCCTTGTCTGAAGTTGGTAGGGAGCCCTGGACCACAACTTTAGTTAGCCTCAAGAGTAAGGCCTGTGAGGCAGAGATTTCAAAAGTTGACATATGTGGTACATGATATATAAATGTAAGATATATGATATCTATGATATGTATGTAAGAACACTTTTTATGCCTGTGTTTTAAGACTTTCCTAAAACTCACCACCAGCATCTTGTTCAGAGTTGGGCTTGGTGACTAACAGCTCCACAGGAAGACTGGATTTTTCCGTTAACAAGTTTCCTCCCAGTGGGGTCGGGAGGCAGTTCATCACGGGCCAGTGGTTCCCTCCCTTTGCCACAGGACGCCCCAGCAGCAGGTGGGAAGCGAGACAGCTTTGGGAAGCTGATCCTGTTTGAGCCTTTCCTATTGCTCCCCTGAAAGCTGCTGTGGAAAAGAGCCCGAAGCCGAGGCTCTCACAGCCTTGCAGGCAGTTTCAGAGATGTCTCAGCCTGTGAAATTGTTTCCAGGTTGCAGGGTTTTCCCCAGCTCCTCCCAGGCTGTGAGCACCGGTGCCAGGTGGGAGGAGGACCCAGCTCTTCTGCAGGGCCCTGCCCTAGATTCTGGGCACATTGTGGGGGCTCAGGACCACATTTCCTTGGGATCTGTACTAAGTTTCGAGGGCTGCTTTATTAGCATTCACCCCAAGGCCTCTCATGCCAAGGCCAAAAGGGCATTTATTGTTGTAGGAGACCAGAATAAGCCACCACAATATATGTCTCTTGGCATAGGATTATTTTGAGCTATTTATTATGTGAAACAGCCTACATAAGAGAGGTTCTGAAAACACAATAAAAGTTACCCTTTTGTAAAAGATATTTATATTTTTAAAGGAAATCTTCATGTGTAAGGATGTCTCCCTTTGTATTCCAGGAAGAGAAGAATAACTGTTATAATTTCACAAGAGGCTCAATGACAGAGAAGGCATCAATGTAGAACTTATTTCTTAGAGAGAGGGGAAGGAAAGGACAAAGAGAGGGAGGGAAATGTTAATGTGTGGTTGCCTCTCACATGCCCCACACTAGAGACCTGGCCTGCAACCCAGGCATGTGCCCTGACTGGGATTCAAACCTGCAACCTTTTGGTTTGCAGGCCCATGCTTAATCCACTGAACTATACCAGCCAGGATTAATGGCACATTCTAAACCACCTCCTTGAGTTACTCATTTCCCTGGCTTAGATACCTTCCATGTATAAATAAGATATACATGTGAGTAAACTGTTTGTTTTCCTCTCATTAATCTGCCTTTTGTTATAGGGGCCCCAGCCAAGGACTTAGAAGGATAGAGGGAAAATTATTGTTTCCTCCCCTATGATACCAACATCATGAGGCATCTTCCATTTAGATATTAAACATGATTTTCAAATGAACTTCTAGCCTGAGATAAGGAGACCTAAGGATGAGACTGAAACTGACCCTGTACATAGGGTATATTTGTGTGTGTGTTCAGGTATGTACCAAATTATTAATTTCTTCTGAATAGCACAATTATATTACATTGTATGGGTGTGGGCGAGTTAAAGTGTTAAATGGTTAGATGCCAAGAAATCATACCACAACTTTTGCAACCCTGCCTCGGCTTTTTTAAATATAGTATTTTAAGTACAGTTCAGGAAGGCCTAGGACCTCTTTTAAGTTCGAGAGGCCTGGGTATGCACCAAAAGTTGCAGTGAGCGTTAACTATACTGACTGTAAACTAAAAATACATGGCACCCAGTACGACGAGTACAGGGATACTTATGACATCAAGAAGACAAATTAATAAAAGTTGAACCTGTTTTGGAAAATCTAGAAGGAATGTTGTCGTAAGTATAGATGTCTGGAAATTTCTTCTAGAAAGTGCAGCTCACTCAGGGGCACCCAGGGAGAGTTCCAGTAGTGTCTTGGCATAGACAGACCATTTTAATCTCTTAAAAATCATGTGATTTTTACATGTATCCACTTCTCACATTTACATCAGATGCAATGGATATAAAAGCAATTTGTGCATTGTTTGGTTCTATGAAATGTTAATTACTCTGGTAGCGGACTATACCCAGTGACATAACTGGTGTGGAGTGTTAACCTTTGTGCATAGCCAAAAACCTCAGGGACTAGACTTAGAAGTAACTAGAAATCGATGAAGTGTTATCGTCTTATGTCATCCACACTAATGGGGAGGGCCATTTTAGAACAGCTCCCCTAGATGAGGACCTGGGTGTTTGCCCCTTAAGTGCATGGAGCCGAGCATTTGGCTCTGAGAGGTGTTTCGGAAATATTTGAATTGGCCTGAAGTCCCACGTCTGAGGCAGAGCTGAGAGCCCTCGATGTGGACTGTTTGTTGTGGTTGCAGTTGCCAACGCGGCTCTCAAACTTGAAAAGACACGTCAGTAGATGATGATACTATTCTCATCGTCTCTGTGTGCTAAAGCAAAAGGACACCCAGCCGCAAACAGGCAGGCTGGCAGCAGATGCGTGCCCGTCCAGGGTGAGAGGAGAAGGAAAGCCCCTCGGTGCTTTCCCGAGAGGAGATAAAAAACCCCCTGAGAAGCGCTGGAGCAACCTCACTGGTTAGCTCTGTCAGAGACGCCTTTCACTGAAGGAGGAACTTCTCTTTGTTCAGGGAAAGCAGAATTTTGAAGTCTCTGGCTCCAGTTGCTGCCCAAGTCAGTCCCTAAGTATGACCTATTGTGAGCAGACCTCTGTGGGTCTTCTGAAGTGGTCAGTGAGCTGGAACCAAACTTTCAGGAAGATGAGAGACCTAAAGTACGGCCCTATTGAGTGAACTGTGAGATTACATGTTATGGGAGAAGATATATTGAGCCCGTGGATGAGAAAGAATCGTTATATAACTGAAGAACCAAAAGCTGACGTAAACGGAATTGGTCAGCGCATCCCGTTATGGATGTAGTGCCTTCTGGCTGATGTAGCTGTCTTTCCTCTCTTTTTTGGCCTGCCCTGCCCACTGTAGGGTTATTCACCAGAATGAACTGTGACATGCACTGGGACCTTGTGAAAATTAGGACAGAAAACACCTCCTCTCTGAAGGGCTTCTCAGAAGATACAAGTTGCTGCAGTTTTGAGATGATGCCAGTTTCACTTTCTCCCTCCCACTCTCTGATCTTCAACTTGCTAGAGCAACATTCTCTTGACAGTGATCACATAGTAATAATAATAATGGTGATGATAAAAGCAAAGAAACAAATAATAACAACTTGGGGTTAAAGAAGCCTTGGAACTAAAAAAAAAAAAAAAAAAATGTGTTAACCTGCAGAATAACTTCAGCTTTGACTCCTTATGAGATACTGTCTTGTAGCCAGACTTTCTCTTTTGTTTTTTTCATGATGTGCAGTTACTAATTATGTAACTTGAGAATTAGACACTAGGACATGTATCCAGTCTCTATTACTATCCTACAGTGAAACAGAACACTGAATTCTAGTACTGAATGTGTTATTTAAATGCTACATCAGCTTTTCAAAGGGAAGCATAATTTCTAGGCCTGAAGAAGAAGCCACTGAAATCACAGTTTTCATAGAACTGTGTGATCACTGACTAGGTTAAAGTGTGTCCCTCTCCTGATTTTGTTGACGGTGTTATTTTCCTTTCCTTGCCATGATGATGGCTTACGGGCTGTGCGTGCACACGTGCGTGCATGTGTGTGTATTAATTCAGTCACTTGCATTTCTGTGTCTGTGGCTTGCTTGTCTAGTCACGGCCTCCTCAGGGTCGCTGTCTATCTCTGCACAGAGAGTGCACTGTGCAGGCCCACCAGATGGAACAGTGATGCTGTGAAGGAAACTCGGGTCATTGCTGCGGTGGAAAGGGGCTCTGTGGGAAGTAACCTCACAGGCTGCTCTGATCATACATTCCCACCAGGCAGGTCATGGTGGGCAGTCATGCCCTAAGTATATAACTTCTTTGGTACAAAGTTCCTCTCTGCCTTAAGCAGGCCCTGTCCATTGTTTCTGTGCCTCTAGATTAACACACCTTTGAAATGCCTCTTTCAGAACCCTCAGAAAAAAAACTACCTTTAAGAGAACCCATAATCTTAACTATGCTGTAATCCAATTCCCACCTTGCTTTCTCCCGCCTTCATGTAATCTTCCTTAACTCACCCCTAATTCCAAATGCATAAAACAAACTGCAGCACTTTCACTCGCTGCAGAATTTCAGATATCACTTCCCTCCAACGGTCATTTCCCTCCAACGGTTAGTTTGGCTCATATATAAGCCTACAAAATTTTTTACAGGTTTGGATGTTTTTTAGGTCAACATTGTCAAGTCTTATATGGCCCCCTAACATACGATATTGCTTACGGTGACTTTTATAATGCTATGTTGACTTGTGATGGGGTTAGATCCTGATAGACCCTTGTAAATTGTGAATATTGCAAGTTGAAAATTCATTTAATACACCTAACTCCCTGAACAGCATAGCCTACCTTAAACGTGCTCAGGACACTTACGTTAGCCTACAGTTGAGCAATTATCTTGAATTTCTTCTCAAGGGTAATTGCCTTTCTCTTCTCCCCAGAAGCAGGAGACAGAGATGGGTATTTTGTAGACATGATGTGATGAGAAAACACAAAGCATGACATCCAACAAGTGCTGGCAACCCAGTGAACTGTGGAATGCTGGTTGTTCACCCTCCTGATCGCTTGGCTGACGGCCGCTGCCTGGCATCATGAGAGAGCATCATGCAGCACACTGCTAGTCCGGGAAAAAAACCAAACAAAAGGACGGTTACCCCAAGGACGGTTACTACTGAATGTGAGTGGCTTTCACACCATTGTAAATTTGAAAAATCCTAAATCAGATCATCTGGAGTGGGAAATGACTGTATGGGGGGGGGAACTACCCACCCTCCTTTCTTCCATGATCACGGGAAGTAGGTTAAGCAGGGACAGAGTTGTAGATAAAGTTGAAGGGATTGGTAGCCAGAGGGAGGAATCCTGTTATCTTTGGTGGTGGCTGTGACCCTGACAAAGAATCAAAGGCAGGGGCTTGGGGACTTAGGTAAGCTGGGCAGTTTCTCTGCCCTGGCTGACTGTGCAGGGATGTCCCAGGCAGCAGTGAAATTGGGACAGAGCTCTGGGGCTGGCCCTCCCGCTCCTGTGTCATCCTAGCTCTGCCCTCCTCTCTGGCCATGAACCCTTGGCTTAGGCAATGCCACGCCCACCCTCTGAGGGGGAGAGGGTGGTGAGGGGGACTGAAGACACTCATCCTCTGCATTAACTTTGAATTTTCTGCACTTAAGGATTTCCCAAACTTTTTATAACCTTACACATTCTACTAGAATTTGGGGTGGCAACAGAGATTCTAATCTGATCCTATTATAATGGTTCTGGAGGGTTGCCCAGGCACCAGTATTTTTAAAAAGCTCTCAGTTGATAGTAACCTGTCCCTAGGACTGAGAAAGTCCAAGGTGGAGCTGGAAAGTGATCTGGAATGGGAATCCTGATGGCCCATCTGGGGCTCTTTACTTTCTATGTTCATCCCACACCTTCCCAAAACTCCACAGGGCATCTTTCATCAGGGCCACTTTTGAGTCTGGAGACCTCTCTTAGCAACCAGAAAAATATGGGAGAAGGCAGCTTGCTTGGCAGCATGGCTATCTTTATGTGACCGAGTTCTTCTTCTTATGGAACATACAAGGCAGTCTCTTCTTCCATTTTAGTCAGTGGCATCTGGTGAGTCCCTGCCTTTAAGGATCTTGTGCGGTCTGTGTCCGGACCTTGGAGGATTCAATTGTTATCCGGATTGCAATCTCAATGGCAGCACCCCCTCTTTGCCGAACGCTGGATTCAGGCTCTCCATGAAAGCCACAGGGGAATAGGACTTAGAGAGTAAACCACTAGAGAACAGAGTTTTGCTAATGGGAGATGCAACAGTAGAAGTTACATTAAGGAGACAAATGAAAGGCTGGGGACCTGTGGGTGTTCATCTTCCGACTAGAATGCTGGGGGTTTGATGATTAAGAAGTCGACACCAGGTCACACACTGAGAGTCCGGGGTCTGTGAGAGATGCCAGCAGACGAGGACATCTGGATTCAGTACCGGCGGCTCCAGAGGCCTTCGCATCACCCAGCGCTGCGCATGGCCCTCCTCGGCCCTCTGGGGCTCTGCTGCGTCTGTGTGCTCCGTCAGAGGTAATGAAATCAGACAGGCGCTCAGAGACTTCTTTTCTCTCCTCACCAATTTTTAATAAAACTCTTTGAACAACAGAGCTGGGCATCTCTGAAGCCTGAAATTAAAGCGATAAGATGGAAGATTACTCACTTGTCAGTCTGCACCAAACTCCATCACCCATACGAATTCCAGGAGAGTTTTTCTAAATCTGCCGACAATGTGAGGCTCTCCATCTGGAGTCCTTTCTTTCTTATTTTCATTGGAAGAAAATAAGCACCAAGGACGAGAAAAGAGACACTTCATTCTTTGCCACGAACAACATGTGAATCAAGCCCTGAATCGGGTTTTCTCAGAAAGGAATTTTTGGCTTTTGAATTACAAAGTGTCCTCAATTCAGACTTTCTGAGACAAAATGTAATCACAGCTGTTCATTCGGTCACTGCCACTCATTCTTCTGGCCGCTGCAGGTTGCTGGATTCCCACGTGTATCCTGTCCCTTCGGTCTCCATGACCACCCTCTACCTCATCCTGCTGACTGAACAACAGCACACCCGGCCTAGTGGAGCTCGCAGGTCAGAGGGCACAGCCAACAACAGACGGATACCTAAGTCCCATAGTGGAATGACAGGTAGTGTTAAGTACCAAGAGAAAAAATCAAACACACTGTGGGCCAGAAGATTAGGGAGGACCAGGGGTGTTTTAGATAGGGAGTTTGGGAGAGGCCTCTGAGCCCCAGGTTGTAAATTCAGTGTCTGTGTAGGCTGGCCTCCTTCCTAAGACAAAAATCTTGGCAGTAATTCTGCAAGTAATATTATTCAGTTTTCAATAAAAGAGACTCTATTTAGCCATGGCTAAAATTGAAGAAAGAATTCGTAGCTTTCTCTTTTTCCCTCCCCTTTCCCTTCCTTCTCATTTTTTCCCTTCCCTCCACCCTCCCTCTCCCTACCTGCTTTCTTCTCTTTCTCTCTACTGTCTTTTTCTCATCTTGGCCACCTATTTATACCCAGGAAGAAAATCAAATATTTCGATTCCTTTATAAATTGGAGGCTATTCTTAGAGCCATAAGCCCTCCTGACACCAATAGGAAAGCTTGCAGCAGCTAACCACTGCTACCCTGCCCCTTCCTGCTGGGTTCCCATAATGCCAATCTGGGGGTGCTGGCCCAGGCTCTTATGACATGCATATAAAAACCATGAGCCTCCAGCTGAAAATGCCTAGAGACAAAAATGAACTGCCTATCTGGGTTCTGAACTAATGTCACATTATTTTTCACATTAAGGCATTGACACCAGATGAAGTACCAATGGTGTAACACAACCATTTGCCTTAGAATAGAGGTGCAGTCTTTTTTGTGAAAATGTATTCAGGACAGTATGGGCCAGTGTCCTGGCAGGAAATCCAGTTCCACTCAAATGGTTTCAGTGAAGAGAAAGCAATGAACGGGCTGTTGTGAGTGGTGTGGGTGAGGGAAGGGAGCGGACAGCATGATGAAGCATCATCCAGAGATTAGCAGGAGCAAAGAGCCATTATCACTCCCAGGGCTGAAAGGTAAGGGGAAGGTGATTTGTTTTCAGAGCCCACTGAGATCTGGAGCCCTGGAGGCAGTGACCAGGCAGGATGCTGCCTGTTGGAGATAAGGAGAGGTGTAGGGGCAGAGCAGAGAAATCCCCAAGCAAGCAGGCTCGGGTCTCCAACCCAAGCAGGAGGCAGCTAGCTGTCCAAGAGCACAAACAGCTTGCCCCCAGGTATAGAACAGGGCAGAGAAAGGCAGAGGAAGGAACCTGAGGAGGGCAAATTCAGGGTCTTGGGCACAATGACCATGCCTAACACTCCCCCACTCATCAGATGCATTGTCTGGATGTGAGTCCACAGTGGCTACTACTGCGACTAGCAATGCATTCTTCTTTCCTTCCTTCAGCTGTAATAGCCAAATATCGAGCAATGCCACATGTGGTCAATGGGCTTCCTGATCAAAGTGCTAAGGCGACCTAATTCAATCCCGGCTTTTAATTTAACCTATTTTCAGCAATTGGCCTATAGAGACTTGATCTGACCACTTGTGTCCCAGCTCTGGTCTCTTCCTTCCCCAAGTCCCCCTTTTTTTTTGTACTTTAAGATAAAAGATTATTTCAAAGGCATTTAATTATCTCCTTTCTAAGTAAACTGAGAAGAATTTCCTCCTCTATTCAATTTTTAGGGCTGTCTATAATTTTCTCATTCCTTCCTAATAAATCATAAAGAAATTTAGGACTTGAAAGTCATCTGATGGTACTTTCCTGCAGTAGGAGCCGTGAAGATGAAAGCACAGCTATCTGGGGGGCCCCTTGTCTCAGGCTGGTTCTGGCCGAAGCCTTTGCAATGATTGCATTTGCTGGCTCTGGCTACAATTATTTCATGGGTTGCATTACAAGCCATAGCCATTTCTTTATTGACTGAAATAGTTTCCTTGCCCTTGGCTGAGAGGAATTTTTTTTCCATAAAAAAAGACAACCCTTGAGAACTTCACCAAAGGCACACATTCACACAATCCTACCCAATAAATCTGTGTTTAAAAAATGTAATGGATCAGCTAATGTTTCCTGTGAAAAATGATTGTTGCCTACACCTTCACCCACCTTGAAGAAACACATCTTGCCGGTGCTTCCTAGACAAAACTTCTTTAGTTGTGTTCCATGTGTGAACAGAAAGAAACCACCTTTAAACTGATATCGATCCACGGGCTTTACCAATGGAAAGCCCTGCAAAGGGCACGTCAACTCATCTTAAGCTGAATAGCATTACTAATCAGACCTGGGATTTAGGCTCCTGCTCAATGGATGGCCCTTCATAAGTCTCTCCAACTAACCCTCTTTGGAGCTGGAGACTAAGGAAGGAATGCACAAAAAAGAAAAAAAAAAACCTTTATCAATATTAAGTGATATTTTATTGAGGCCCTACTATAGCATTGGAATCATGTCACCTCTAGTTGTAAGTCTGGAATGTTGGGTGGTCAACCTCGAAGAGAGGATCACCACCACAAAAATGTATCTTCAGCCCATTCCATACTAAATATAATTGACTTCCTTTCCTTTTTACCTCCACCCAAAGTGATCAGATAAGAATCCAGGGTAGATATTTTCATTTATGTGCTAAGGATGTCAGAATCTGTAAATAAGCTATCGGCATCGTAGCCAAAAGCAGAAGAAAGAGAATCCACCCAAAGCACAGCTGCTGAAATCATGTTGCTTGTGGGCTGTTTCACTAGCAGTAGTCTGTTTCTGGTCCTGATGTCTGACACGGAACCTCAGACTTGGCTTCCCCTGCCCGGCTTTCTCTTTGCAGGCCTAGAGTGGGGAATGTGGTATCAGGGCTGGGGTCCCAGTCCTCTGTAACTCAGTGGGTAGCTCATCATCTAGGTTGGTGGCAGGAGTTAGTTACTTTCTTGGATATAAACAGAGAGGAAGATCCTGCTGGTCCCTGACCCCAAGATGAAAGAAAAGAGCATTCCTACCTGGCATATTCTGGGATGTGGATCAACTCAGGTCCCTAGTGATGCAGACATTTTCAGACTTCAAGAGGCTGATGCTGTGAGAGCCTCCTGAGTTGCTAAGATAATGTGCAGACACCCAGCGGGTATCTGGAGATCGGCATCGGCATCTTTTGGAAGATAAAGCCATAGTTATTGTTAGAGCTCTGTTTAGAAATTGTTGACATTTCACCTGGAAATCGGATCACATTCTTTCCCTGCTAACATCCCTTGCATGTTTTCCTACTGAAATTAGAATAAAAATCTCACCTTCTCTGTGGCTTATCCTGATCCCTCCTTGCCTGCCAAACTCACCTCCCTCTCCCCCAGTTTTACAAGGTCCAAGCCGTGCATGGGGTTCCTTCTCTGCCTCCAACACCTGAAACCAGTTCTACTGTTGGAGCTTTTGCAATTCTTGGCCTCTTTTAACTCCAAATGTCCTCCCTAAGGAGAAAGAGAGTTTTTCTCCTTAGGTCACACTTACTAAAATAGCGCCCCTCACACAGGTTCTCTTACCCACCACTTCACCCTATTCCTTTCCTTTATGGCTTTGATGACAATCAGTTTTGTTCTGCTTTGTTTTGGTCTGTTTGCTCCACTAGAAGCTCCAAAGGGTAGGAACTGGTCTTGGTCACCACAGTATCTTCTTCAGCAAGAACAGAGAAGAGCATGTCACAGAATTCGAAATATAATTGTTGAATGAAGTGAATCCTATCGGTTAACATTAACTTCCAATGTAATTCATTTGCGAATATGAGCACGTTAGGGTCATGGTCCACATTCTCTTAGGACCTAACAGTACTGAGACGCAAAGCATCAAAGCAGGATTAATCTTTGCTGTAAGGTATCTCCCGCAACCTGGGGTGAGGTGGGACACGTGGGCTGAAGTTAAGTTGTGGCTTTTGTTTATGAATTAGTGAAGTTAACTATGGCCACTGAAGTAAGAACTCAAGGGAATTCTCTACCTTCCTCCATTTCTTCTCATTTAGGTTGCAAATATGGGCAGTAATGTGAATTCTAATAGAGAACTTTTCATCTATATTTTATTTAAAATGAAGCAATGCTTTTAAAATTTTCTCCTAGTGTTTCTTTTCTGTCCCTTGGGCATCATTTATTCCCTTTGTAATAGAGTGTATAGATATTTCAGTTGGTACAAGATGAGATCTTATATATTATTTTTTATCCTTTTTTTCTACACTTTCTGACACTTTTTGTAGTACCTAAAGGAGAATTAGGATTGTTGCATTTAAAAACCATAAGGGAAAGAAAGAGTTAATTACAGGTTTATTTGTTTCTGCCCCTCAAACACCTAAATTGGTTTTTGTATCTGGAAACATTTGTTAAGAGAGTTTCGTCTGAATCAAAACCAAAGGTTCTAAGGGGCACTGAGCAGCTCACTTATGAGTTTATGCAACAACAAAGCTTAAAAAGCAAACCAGGGTGGGGGTCTGAGGGCGGTGAAGACAGCAGAAGATCTTGCTCACCTACCCCTTCCAAGAGGCACAGAGAGGTTTAGGGGATGTGGCCTGAAAGGGCCAGACTTGGGGCTCCAGGGGAGAGGAGCGAGTGCAGAGATGGAAGAGCACAGCCAGTGGCTTGAGAACCCAAAAGACACCAAGCTGAAGCTCTAGGTGACGTCTCTCTTCATTCATTGCCCGGGCAAAGTCAGTGCAGAGGATCTCGTCTGTGTCAGAAAAGGTCTCACCTGTGCCAGGAGTGGGACTTGCCTCCACAGCTGCCTGGAGCGTGGCCCAAAGTGGAAGGACTGCAGCCTGAGACTTTGCAGGGCCCCCATCAAACTGTCCTATTTGAAAGCCACCCTGAGCACATGGGGTGGGGTTCTTGGCCCTCCTCAGAGAAGCTAGTGATAACTGGGACAGACACACACCTGGGTGGGGCTGGAGAGTTGGGAATTCACTTCCTGCACACAACCATTCTGCCACCAGGAGGGAGATGATAGCCAGCAGAGTGTTGTCCATGCCTTTTGTCCGAGAAGCCCAACCAATATCTAACTTAGAAATCTCCTACAGTGTGCTTCCTGGGGGACTTGGGCCTTGACAAAATAAAATGTGAAAAGCAGTTTCTGTAATGCAGGGTTCCAAAAGGCAAATCTGCACACACTCTTGGCTACCTGCTGCCACTGTCAACACCGTAAAACAGGGAGGAGCAGAGCCAGCCCACATCCAAGACTTCCCACATTTGATCCCTAAGGATTAAATATTTTATGCTGTTCAAAAGTGTCCTTACCTTTGCTAGCCTGCCGTAGACTTATAACCCACCTACCAAATTCTGGCAGCCAGTGGCACACTGAGAAGCCTAGCAACAGGCAGCATGATGAAGACTGCTACAAACGTAACTTTGTGTTATGATACATTACCTCCTCTCCAAAAGGAACCTGCCAGTCCCACCAGCCCTGTTAGTGGGAAGCTGCTACCATGAATGGTTTTTCTTTTTTTCCCAAGGAAAAAGAGGAGGATACTTTTGGTATTTCATCCCCTCTCCAGCATTTTTAGGGACTTCCCTCTAATTCACTGGCTCATCCTTACTGGCTCTTCCTTACTGCTCCTGCAAGGGCCACAGTCCTTGGGCTCCGGGGAAACACTCTGCAACACTGGACGGCCAGTCCTCGGACTGGTGGGCTCTCCAACAAGAATATCAAGTGGCCCCAGAAGCCATTCCCAGCAGTCCCTGCTCACTGCTTGGGTCTCCTGCAAAAAGCCGCCATGGACACCTGTTGTCTTCTTTACTGGGCAGCAGCTGCTGTGACAGAGGTGACAAGGCAGGCGGTGGGTGGGGGTGGCACGCACTTGTCAAGCCCCCTGATGTCCTCTTTTCTGCTGACTTTCCCACCCTCTTGAGAATGCTTTTCCTTTTATTTTTTCCTATTTCATTTTAGTGGCCCACGGGGTGCAGGCAGTTTGCCTGGCCCTGCATCCTTGATCTAGTGCTTATTGTCCACAAACAGTGCTATTTGGTAGGGGGACTGGATCCTGGCTTTCAGATCGCATTGACTTGACTTGTCATTATAGTAACCAGAGAATCTGCAGTGACCTGTGGTCAATCTAGCTTACATCCAGCCTTCCACAAAAGGGTTAACCTTAGGGCCTGTGTTGCTCAGTGCTGGCTCCCTCCAGGCTCACAGGCTGATAGGCTGCAGGGTTTACCATATTAGGAGTGTGTGAAGCAGATTTAGCTCCAGGGACACAGCAGGAGCTCTGCTGTCAGTCTGAAAAGCAGGCACTATATTTAGTAACAGGCACTTGGGATTCCCAAGCTTCACGTGGGAGTGGGTTGCTGGAATACAGATGTGCAGTGAGTCTTCACTCCAGTCCCCACAGGCTTTAAACTGAAGCCCTAGGAGAGCTGGGCTCTTCCTCCCTCCACTTCTTCCGGATCGTCTGCCTGGGAGCCTTTGCCAGTCGGGGAAGAATAATTCAGTCCCAGTTCATCTCTGCTGCTTTTATAATACAGAGGGAAGGGGGAAAGGGATTGTCGTTGTTGAATGAACCATCACTCAAAATGTTGTACATGGATTTTTCTCCCTCCAGCTCTCACCTCTTCTCCCACATCAGATTTAACTAAGCACTATTACAAGGAGTGGAGTAGTTTATTGTCTCATGACTTCTCTGATTAGGAAATAAATAAAAGGCATCACCTGCTGCTGGTTTTGCAGGACATGTATCTTTGGTACTCAAAAGATTGTATTTCACATTACAAAAGCCCTTGGGTCTAGAACTATGTCTTTCTTTATAAAATATAATTGTATAAGTAGACTATAATCATTATGCATGAATTGATTTCTTATAAGCCCAGACAAACTTACACAATATAGTAAAAGTCTATGGGAGTAAAAATGAATGAAAAATAGTCTTGTAGGTAAAGTTTTTCACCCATTTGATGATGTAGAAGTAAGTGCCTTGTTTAATTGACTTATTTATGGTAGCTCTGTTTTACGGGTAATTTGTTTACCCAGAAATGATCAGTCCCAGGGGCAGCTCACTTGCGCGCGCTCTCTCTCTCTCTCTCTGCTAAATTTGTCATTTCAATTGACCAAGACCTTAGGTTAAACAGAGTGGTTGTTTCTCAATGCATGGTTTGGGAAAGAATTTAGAATATGGGATTCTCCTTATTTCTACATATTTGCATCTGTTACAAACCCACTAATTTCCTCAAATTATTTTATAGTTGGGTGGAGAATTGCATAGGGCTGAAGTTTCTGGTTGGGAAATTCATTTGACTAAAAAGCCAAAGCCGTAGCATATTTAATGACCATCCACTAGGGCTGGAATGCTTTCTCTCCAGAGTTCTGGCTGGGGTAAAATGATCAGGCCATCTAGATAGCTTTGGTTGAAACTAACAAATTGCATTGTAATTTAATATGTGTGATTTGGTTAGAACTGCCAACCATCTGGTAAACTGAAGACCTTTGGATACTGAAAAAGAATATCTGGGATCCTTGTAGGAAAAGAATCTAACTGGGTCAGCACACCCTTCTGTGTGCAGTCATAAGACTGATCAGTGCTGTTCAGCAAAATTGTGCACACAAATGTGAAGTGTGTGTTATGGACAGACCTGGGAAAGGGAGTTGATCGTGACACTTCCATGCACAGACAGAGGGACCTGGAAAAGCTGAGGTGGGGCAGGTATTGGGGATATTGGCACATATTGACAGTCAATGGAGGAGGAAAGGAAGGCTGAGACTCGTGCACTGACAGTGAGGGACAGAAGGCCAGGAAGAGGCTGGAATCAGGGTTGTGGCGGGCACCTCCAGAGATGAAGGTGCCTGCAGAGGCACACAGGTGGAACGTGTAATGGGGAACCTCAAGGAGGCAGTGGTTAGAGATCAGTTAACCTGGTGCCAGGGGCCTACCTGCCCCTAGAAGACCAAACATCTTGGGGTGGGGTGGTTGTTTGTAAGGCGTGGGTCATAGGGTAAGGGGAATATAAGGCAGAGATGCACCTAATAAGAAAACAAAATACTTAAGATTTCAAGACAAGAGTTCAGGAATAGGCAAATCAGCAAGAATAGAGCTTTCAGATAACTGCAGTTCACGATAATGATCATGATAACTAATGTTTATTACCAATGCATGCCAAGCACTGAAAACATTGAACTAACCACATAGCATGCACTGCCTCATCTAATTTTTATAGTATCACTATGAAGGTGATTCTCTTATTTTTGTCATTAAACACATGAGGAAATTGAGGCACAAAGAGGTACTCAATTAATAAGTGATGAAACCGAGAATCAAATTCAGGTTTTTCCAACCAGAACTCCAAACTTAGCCACTTCATGATACCGACCTCCCAAAGGCCACAGATCTTGAAACAAGTGTAGGGCTTGATTTTAGAGAAGAGCTAGAAGCTCTGTTCCTAGAACCGTTATTTTTCCCCCTACCAGTTGGATCTGATGTTATTTATTAAACAAAGTGCTTATCATGTGTAAGGCATTGAGCTAAGTGGTGGGCCTACGGAGATAAACTTGACACAGCTTCTCAAAGAATATTGTGATAGACAAATACATAAATGATGGCACAATGTGGTGAGGCTTATAGAGCCAGATATTAAGTGCTGATGGGGAAGCTAAGGGTGAAGGGAACTAGAGACAGCTTCAAGAGGCAATATTTGAGGAATGTGGAGGGAACCATAGAGGCTTCCCAGGTGGACAAGACAGTGAAGGACATTTGAGGTAGAGATATGCTTGGAGGTATGAGTCACCAGGGCTCTGCAGCAGCCTGGTATAGACAGAGTGGTAGGAAATGAACCGTATTATAGGCCAAATATAAAAGGCCAAACCTGCCTAAGTAAGGAGGTTAGAGTCCATTGGGTCTGGAACTAGAGCTCCTAAATTTCCTTGTACTATGATCAGGGCTGGTCTCAGGGATGATTCTGCAGGCCAGTGCTAGAAATGAGAGCTTGGGTTAAAGGAGAGATCCTGAGACAAGCAACCAGCATACCCTAGTAAGATCCTAGTAAACAGGGTCAAGCCAAAGAATTTGTCCTGCAAGGTCATAACTATCTTTTGAAATAGATAAGCCATTCATCCTCCTTTGCCCTGTGAAGCCTTTAGCCCATTAATTTAAGTTTCTAATGAGAACTGTCTCCGTACTCATGGAGATTTCCAATTTCCTTTTACTCTGTAAGAAGCTGATTAAATCAAGCACTATTGACATCAGGCTCTTAAAATAGAAACTCGTTTAAAGGAATCAGCAGCCAGAGTAACACATATAGTGTCAACTTTCTGCCACCCTAACTTGGCTCTAGAGATAGGATATTTTTCATGGATGGAGCTCTGCAGACTTGAAAGTTTCCCTGGTGAACCCAACTCTACACCGTCAGGTAGCTGTTTGTGGAAGAAAATCATAAGGCTAGACTGTCTCCTTTAACTTTAATTTTAAATTGACTGCTTTAACTTTAAATTCTAGATAACAACCTTAAATGGGTACTTGGCAATGGCAAGGAATCCCACCGTGCTGCCATAGGAAGTGCACTTAGCTATATTTAAGATTATTTCATGCGTGCAATTCTACAATACATCATTTGTGTATAGAATTGTACACTTGAAATAATACTAATACTCAAATTAGCCAATGTCACTCCAATAAATTCAATAAAATTTTTTTAAAAGATTATTTCATACCATTTCTTCTCACTTCCAACTTCCTACACCTGCGCACCTCTCAACAAATGACCTTATCTTATTATCACTGAGTAAAGAGAAACGCTCAAGAGCAGAACATCTAATCTTCCTGCCAATCTTCCCTACCAACCTGCTCATACCTGCGCCCATCAGGGGTCAGTTCCCGCCCTGTGCTCTGTGTTCTATACTCTTCTTACCTCCTCAAGGGCTTCACCTCTTCCATGAGCCCTCTCTCTTCTACATGGTCAATTTCTTCTCTACCTGGCCAGTCCATTAATGTATAGATGTGCTCTAGTGTCTCCTACCTTTAAAGAAAGATCTTATATTTCTCAATCCCACATTCCCCTCCAAATACTGCATCATTTCTAAGCCATGTTTTGCACTAAGACTTCTGGAACAAGTTGTCTAAATCTGAGATTTCCGCTTTCTCACCTCCTGTTTCCTCTCCAGGTTGTCACAGTTTGGCTTCTTTTCCCATCACTCCACTAAAACTGCTCTGCAGTCTATTCTGTACCCAGTACTGGTGAAGCAAAAAGGGTTTGGAGAAAATGCACAGCCACGCTGACTGACTTCACTTTAAATTTGTGATCACTGATAATGGTGGGTTCTTAATACTGCCCCAAAGTTATACTACATTCCTCTAGTGCAGGGGTGTCAAACTCATTTTCACCAGAGGCCATATCAGCCTTGCAGTTGGCTTCAAAGGGCCAGATGTAATTTTAGGACTGTATAAATGTAACTCTTCCTCAACAATTAAATGAGAGCTCGACACCGCTGCAGGGTAGGAACAAGGTGCTGGCCGGATAAAACAAGGTGGAGGGCCGCATCGGCCCATGGGCCTTGTGTTTGCCGCCTGTGCTCTAGTGTATGTACTCCCCGTCTCAAGTATTTTATCATTTGTCTTCTCTCTTCGGACCTCCCACACCTTCTCATTCTCATTCTAATAGATGACCCCACTTCCTACTTTACTTTCCAGTTTATGGAAAACTGTCCGTCCGAAGACAACTTCCACGAGTGCACATACCTGAGTCGACCCATTACTCAGCCTATGTCCAACCTCTGTCCCATTAGCCCTGAGGTCCATGACACTAAGCTCAACCCCTCCATTTCTGCTCTAGCTCCCACCTTCTTTCACCTTCTTGCTGCCTCAGCAACTCTGCCCTGCCCTCTTGCAACGTCAGCGTTTCCCTCCACGAGATCGTCCCCAGCAGCCTACAAGTATGCAGAATTTTTTTTCTGCGACAAACAACAACAACACAGCAAAATTCAAACTTCTCTTGGCCTCAATTCTCCAGTTACTACTTCACTTCTCTTCTTCCTTTTATAGAAATTTCCCTGAAAGAGCAGGCCGCACTTGGTGTCTCCTATGTTATTCGTTCCATTCTCTCTTGGATCCGTTCCAGTTAGGCTTTTACTCCAGGCTCCTAGAAAACTCTTCTTAATGAGATCAACTCATGTCTCTATGTTGTCAAATCAAAAGGTCAATGCTCTTGTTTGACCTCTTAGTAGCTCTTCCTTCACCTGGCAGCCAGGACTTCACACCCAGCTAGTTCTCCACCTACCTCTCTGGGAGATGCAGCCAGGCTCCTTTTGTAGCTATAGGTCATTGCCTTAAACTTAGACCTTGGAGAGGATCGGGGGTCAGTTGTGAAATTTGTCCTTTTCTTGTCACTCTTGCTCTCTTGGTGATATCATCCAGTCTCATGGTCTTAAATTTTATGCATGTGGTCTGATTACTTCCAATTTAAAGTCTTACCCTGGCCTTCTTCCTTGAACTCCTGATGTATTTGTGTACGAATGCCTGTCCAACTTTCCCTTGAGGATACTTCAAACTTAATATATCCAAAATTGAATTCATCATTTTCACCCTCCCAAACCTGCTTCTTCTGCAATCTGTCTCAACTCAATTAACGACAACTTCATTCTCCAAGTTTTTCAGACTTTAAACCTTGAAGTCATCTTTGACTTCCTTTTACCTTTCACATCTCACATGCAATTCTTCAGTGAATCCTGTTGGTTCTCCCTTCGTATTACCATCATCCAACCATTTTTACCTTCACTGTTAATAATCCGGCCAAACTATACTGTTTATTGCCTGAATTATGCAATAACTTCCTAACTGGTCTCTACTTGTTTGTTTGTTTACATTTTTCCTTCCACATCTGTTCTTACTTTCTTACACATAGTCAACTGTTAACACAGCAGCCAGAATGATCTACTTAACACCCAAGGCAGGTCATGTAAATCCTCTGCTTAAAACATTCTAATATCTTTCCAGCTCATTCAGAATAGAAGTCAAAGTTCACCCTATAATTACCAGACCCTACCTGTCTGACCCTATTCTTTCCTGCCCTCTTTTTTGGAACACCCTGGTTTCCTTGCTGTTTATTCCCTCACATGCCAGGTACATTCTTGCTTTGGGGCTTTTAAAATGATCTTTACCTTTGTCTGGAAAACTTTTCTTCAGATATTTGCATGGCTCAACCCTCACTTAAAGGAAAGGTCTTACTGAAATGTTACCTTTATATTTAGGTCTTCCCTGACTAGCCTGCCTAAAATTGCTTCCGCACTGCCCCCCCCACCCATTACCCAACACTTTTTTTCTCCTGTCCTAGCCTTATTTTTCTTCATTTTAGCATTTACTACTATTTTACATACTATATATTTTATTTATTTATTTTACAATCTCTACTTCTTCCATTACAAGGTAAGCTCCAAAGTTCAGGGACTTTTAAATATTTCATTTTCCACCACAACTTCAGTGCCTGGCTTTGGGCAGATATTTGCTCAACTCTTATCAGGTTAAGATATGAACAGAGATTATCTAAAACCTTTTGGTTGCATGAGTGCAGGCACTGAAAAGGCAGACAGTTGGATTTAATTAGGGTTTGGATAAACCCAGCAACCACTTCCTTTTCCCAGCTTCCCACTGAATTCTCGGTAAGACTTTGGAAAAATTAATACCTATGTGTTTCAATTTTCCTAACTACAAATACGAAATCAAAAAGTTCCTACCCTCTATTATTAAGACTAAAGGTTAATACGTATGAAGTACTTAGAACAATGCCAAAGACAATAGTGCTCAATGCAGGCTGTCAGTCACTCTCGCTGTACTAATTACGATTATCACTGAAGCAATTTCCATTGGCTTCCATGGTACCACACGTTTCTGGTTTCCTCTTACTTTGCTGGCTGTTCCTTTGGTCTGTCCTTCACTGGCTCCTCCTCCTTTACCTGGGCACTGAAGGTTAGAGTGGCCCCCATAGCTCCGTGCTGGACCTTCCCTCCTCTGCTGCACTTTCTCCCTAAATGATTTCATTCAGTCACCCAGTCTGTAATACTGCTTGTGCTGGTTACTTTCAAATTTATATCTTCCCCGCTTATACTGATGACTTTCAAATTTGTATCTCTAGCCCAGGCCTCTTTCCTCTCACTTTAAACTAGCATTTCCCACTGCTTACTTTGTCTTACCACTTAGGTGTCTCACAAGGATGTGTTTAAATTAGCACATCTGTGCTGGTTTTTTAAAAAGGGCACAAGTTCTTTGATAGTCCTCCTTTCCCTCCCATTGAGTGTGGGCTGGGCTTAGTGTCCTCACTTCTAATAAATAGGATATGCTGGATGTGATGGTATGTGGTGCCTGAGACTGAATGGAAAGAATTCCATTCACGTGAGCTTCACGTGGGAGAAGCTCAGGCCTCTTGCTTACAGCCAGTGTGGAATGGAGCCGTGAGAGTGCGAGGGGATTCCCCCACCCCGTCAAGCCTACAGATGATTGTGGTCCCAGCTGACATCTTGGCAGCAACCTCATGAGAGCCCCTGAGCTAGAGCCACCCAGCCAAATTGCTTCAGAATATCTGCCTTATAGACACTGCGATACAACACATGCTTGCCGGTTTAAGTTGCTAAGTTTTATGGTAACTTACGTGTTATAATTTCCAACTATGATTTTGGATTAGTCTATTTTTTCTTTTAGTTTTGTTGATTTGTTTGCTTCATGTATCTTGAAGTCTTCCCTTTGTATTTTTCTTCTTAATAGTGTAGAAAGCATGCATGGGTGTGCCTGCCTTGGGGCTTCCACACTTGGTGGCCCTAGGTCAGAAGGTTCTATTTCTGGCTGTGCATGTGTCTGGCTTTGTCTTCGTTATCAGGATCAGTTCAACTGTCCTCTTCCCAGAGATACCTTTCCCAGCTGCTAAAGAGTCTAAAGTAGACACCCTTCCTTCCACTATCATTCTGTAGCTCATTACTTTGCCTCTGTTCTTCATGGAAAAGATCACTGTACTCTATAACTGTACTGCTGGCTCAGTTACTTGCTTGTCTTATTGTCTGGTTTCCTCACTAAACTGTAAGCTTTAAAAGATTAGGGGACCTGTTTATTTTACTTACTGGTACCTTCACATCTCCAGACTCTGGTAAAGTCCTGCCACAGAAAAGGAGCTTCATATACCTTTGCTGATGAGAGAAGGACACAGAAAAACTGTGGATGAGCTGGTATTCTCTCTTCTTGGACCAAGTCTTGGACACAGGTATGGCTGTACTGGATGGCTCAGCACTGGAGTATTTGCTCTCTGAAAATACTTTAAATATATAGTATTTAAAATAATTCTGTGAAAATATTCTAAGTGTAGTGTATTTCCTAAAATGGATAACCCCTCTTCACTAAACTATAAACAAGGCTCCGCAGGGGCATTGCCATAACTGTAATTTCAACTCAGAGCGTGAGAAAGAGGAAAGAGTCTCCACTTAGAGGAAAATCCACTAATTTTGTATAACCAGTTTTTATTGAGCAACCTCTGAAATTCTTGCCTAGGAAACCAGATATCAAACATGTGACTTTTACTATTTCCTGCTCCCTTGTGCAGGTAGGGAGTGCTGGCACACTACAGGTTGCCCAAACGCACTTATTTGGTTTTCCAGTGGCATCAAAATGTCAGCTTGACCCCAAGTCCCAGGACTTACTCAGCAGGAAAAACAGAGACTGGCCTTTGGTAAATTTCTTCACTCAGACATAGATTAATGATGTCTGGGGAAAGGAGTCCTATTTTTGGAAAAAGTATTAACCAATTGTCCTTCGCTAAAATATATTGATCCCATGATAAAGAAATAGAAATGGATTGGGATCCCAAATGTGCTGGGCATGAGTCTTTCGACAACTATGAAAATAAAAAATCAATTTGTGTAAGTAAAAAGAATGATAAAAAATGTAACATCAATAAAAATTGAAAAATGGAAATCTACAAAACAAGAGTCATTTGGGGGTATTTCTTTGTAGTCTTTGGTTTGACAAAATATTATAGCTCCTCTCCTTAGAGGTAAAAGAAGTTTTCGGCTTCCTGTCTGTATTATACAAAAGGATGTCCCAGATCCCCAATCTTCCCCAGAGCATGACCCACCCGAGTCTCCAGGGAAAGGCCTTTTGTCTTGGATTCCAAACCTTCCCTCTGCAGCTCCCCTCTGACTTCTCCTTGAGACAACTTCTTCCTCTCTCTCAGGCCTTCTGTGTGCTCTTCCTTCCTCCCTCTTCCGAGATCCTCCTGTCCAGTCAAACCTACCCTAAACACATACATCCTGAAGTCTTAGCGACTAATTACATTTACTGTGGTATTTAGATAGTTTGCATTTTGTCAGATAATAAGTCAAACTTGTGATTGAAGTCATTGTAAGGAAATTCAACTTGTGAAATTTTATCCACCAGCCTTCTCATGGACAAATGCTTCTCTGGGTGGGGAGTCTCCTCCCAGAGAGTGTGGCCTGTAGGAAGAACACTGGCTTTGGAGCAAGCAGGCTGGGATGCTGCTCTCCATTCTGCCAGCTCAGTGGCCCCATGGAGATGACCGAACTTCACTGAGCTCCAGCTTCTTCATCTGTGAAGTGAAAATTGAAATGTCTGTTTCACTAGGACACTGAGAAGATTAGGTCAAATACTATAGGGAGACCTTCTAGAACAGATCCTGACATTCAGTATTCTGAAGATGACAGTCTCTCTCTCCCACTTTTCCTTATATCTTCGGACTTGGGTCCATGGCATTTCTTTTTTTATTATTTTTCTTTTTTTTTTTTTAATTTTGGGGAAAAGGGAAAGGAGGGAGAAGGAGAGGGAAAGAAACATCAACTGGTTGCCTGCCACACATGCTCCAGCCAAGGACCAAACCCTCAACCTAGGAACCTGCCGTGACTGGGAATCAAACCCATGACCTTTCAGTTTGCAGGATGATACCCAATCAACTGAGCCACACCATCTGGGGCGATCCATGGCATTTCTTAAAACTCCTGCCAAATCTTCCATAATTACTTAGAACTCACTAGGGAGAAACTGAAATGAAACTAGACTGACTGATAAGGCAGTAGGTAAGGGTCTGGGTAAACTCCTGGAGTGGTGGGTACTTATTTGGAGAGCAAAGGTAGTGATCCTATTAGCAACTATCAGCACTTGAGAATAAACGATAGAGTGGGGGAAGGTCCCATTTGGGTGCCTACAACACAGTAATGTGTAACTAGATAGAAAGCCAGGCACCTAATCAAAAATATTCACTGAAAATCCTATGTGTGCTAGGTACTGCGCAAACAAAGAAGAATAAACCATCCCCTTCAAGAAGCCAATCATTATAACACTGTGGAAAGTATGGCAACTGAAAAACTATGGAAGATATAGAAAGTATGGGGGAGCAACAAAATTTTTGTATGGTCTAATAATCAAATAGACATAAGACAGATTAGCAAGAGCAAATTTAGCTCAAAGGTTAGCCATAACCAAATTTAATTCACACGTATGTATGGGAACCCCACATACATATGTGAGTCAGGGACCACACAGGCAGGAAAGGTTCAGAGACATAGAAGGGAAACGAGGGTATATAAGACACCCTGAGTTAGGGATGAGGGAAGGTGCCTCGGGAGCTTCAAAAGGTCACTTCAAGAAAACAAGAAGAGCAGATGTTTAGTAAAAGAAGTTTGCACCGCCATGCCATGTAGGTGAGTCAAAAAAGGAAAGGGGAGAAGTATCTCTTGAGCCCAGAGCTAAAATTGCCCTTAGTTCAAAACAAGATACATATTATAAAAGTGCACCTTGGGGTGACTAGCTCTGACCCCTAATGTTGCATCTTAAAATTGAATACTCCCAGTAAGTAAATGATATTACAATAGGGTGTTTCATTATTTATTGCTGTGTAACAAACCACCCCAAGCTTAGTGGTGTAAAACAACATTCATTTGATTTTGCTCATTGATTCGGTGGGTCAGGAATTCAGAGAAGGCACAGCTGGAAAGATTTGCCTCTGCCTGATAATATGTGGGGCTTCAGTTGGGGTAGTGGGGTGGCTTAGAAAGCCGGGGCCAGAATCATCTGAAGCCTTCTTCATTATGTTTGGCACCTGGGCTGGGCTCAGCTGGGATCACAGCACCTACTACATGTGATCTCTTTGTGCGACATGAGCCTTTCAAAACATGGGCTTCAGGGGGAACAAACTGAGAGTTAGCATTCCATAAGAACCAGGCAGGAGCTGCATGGTGTTTGATGATCGGCACAAAAGGATAATAGGGTGTGGCTCATTACGAAAAAGACAAGCCGTTCAGTGGCCAGCCTTCCATATATGGCTGGTAAAGTGTTGCAACAAGGGTCTAGGGAATGCAATTAAGGTAGACCAAGAGTGACTTGACACACCTTACTGAGGAGTTTGTGTATTTTATTGTGGATTAATAGAGTCTTTGGAGAATTTTGCATTTAAGAGTACTTAGAATTACGAGGAAGGAAGAAAGAAGGTAGAATGAAGGAAGATTATTTGAAGGAGGTAGGACTGGATGAAGAAAAATTATTTAAGATACTATTATAATAGTTAAAGAAAGAAAGGAGGAAGACCTTAACTAAAGCATGGGGTGTGAGAATTAATGGGTAGGGACAGCTTCAAGAATTACTAGGAGGTAAAACTAATAGAGTACATGACTTCTGAAATGTGTGTCAAGGAGTGCAGGGAACTAGAACTGGTCTCCCAACTTTCTTTTTTAGGTGCTAGGGTGGACAGTAGTGCTATTTGAAGAAAGTGAGAATATCAGAAATGGGACAGTTTTGTGGAAAAGATGAGTCAGTTGGAGATACTTTGGTGCACTTACTGGAAGATGTCCAATAGACAGATTTAGGAAGCCAGAACTTGATAAAGACCGGGCCCAGAAAAATGAAGTTGAGAGTGATCAGCCTACCGGTACTGGTTGATACCATGAGATCCAATTAAATTGCCTAAAAGAATAGAGAAGAGGAGGAATTAGATCCTCCAAGTTGGTAGCAAAGATAAGGATGGTTCAGGGACAGATGAGAGCATATTTTCAAACATATGTTCAAAGCTAAGGGTAAGTGAAAAACCAAGGTGGACTGATACCAAGCTCAGAATTGCCTTAACCTCTTCTGTCCTGAGAGCTAGACCACGGACAACCTGCAGGTGAGAAGCAAATGAAAAGCTTTTGGAGGGTCATCTTTTCTAATTGAATTATTTCTTTGTATCTTGGATTAGTCAGAGCAGTTTGGATTGAAAGTACCATAAACCCAACTCAAAGTAGCTAAGCAGAAAAGAAAAAAGTATTACAAGAATGTTGGTATCACTCACAAATAAAAATTTTGAATAACCAAATCACAGGAACCACTGGCATGCAGCAGAGAGAACTGAAACTAGGGAGTCAGGCATGGCTGGGATTCTTTCTCGATTGCTCCTCCGTGCTGACTTCATTCTCTCTCCACAGACCGCTTCCTTGTTGGTGGCACTGAAGTTTTGTATCTTGTAACTCTCATTGCTACAGAGGGCCAGTTCTAAAAATACCCCAGGGTCAACTTCTGATTGGGTCTACTGCCCACCTAGGAATGAATCAAGAGTGACTAAGAATCACATTTTTGAAATGGACATTGTGGGGAGAAGCACCTCCAGGAAGGAAGGAGGAGCTGTGTTGACACACCAGTAGATGCCCAGTCAGCACAGTCAACTGCAGAGAGGATTTATCGGTCTCAGAAGGCCTGGGTTTTCCGCTGCTCTCGAGGCTTATTAATAGCATGACCAGATGCCCTAGTTTGTCTGGACAGTTCCTTTTTACACCTGTTGTCTTGATGCAATCTATTATTAATAGTACCCTTTTCACTTTCAAAAACATCCTCATTTGGAAGATAGACTGTATGGTCATTTTATGTATTGGTGAACGTGCCAAAGCACTGGAGGAAACAGGCTTGAAAGGGTGGTTAAAATTACATATTGTGACCTCCTTTAGGGTAGGTTACGCCTTATGGGACACCCCAGTACCCAGCACATAACTGGCACTCAGTAAATGTCGAATCAAGGATCAGGTGTTATATAGAAAGCTTTTCTCCAAAGTATTTATAGAGTCACATATGACACATTTTCCCAGATCTTTGTGATATTATGTATAACAGAGCATATTAGATAAATAGTATCACAGAATTTCAGGACAAAAGTGAACTTTATTTTATTTATTCTTATTTTTTATTTTTTTATTATTGTTCAAGTAGAGTTGTCTCCATTTTCCCCCCACAACTCCCCCACACCCCACCTACCCCGACCTCCCACCCTCAATCCTTCCCCCCTTTGGCTTTGTCCAGGTGTCCTTATACATGTTCCTTGATGACCCTTCCCCTTTTTCCCCGTTACCTCCCTTCCCCCTCCCTTCTGCTTACTGTCTGTTCTGTATTTCAATGTCTCTGGTGATATTTTGCTTGCTTTTTTGTTTTGTTGATTATGGTCCACTTATAGGTGAGATCATATGGTATCTGTCTTTCATTGCTAGACTTATTTCACTTAGCATAATGCTTTCCAGATCCATACACGTTGTCACAAAGGGTAGGAGCCCCTTCCTTCTTTCTGCTGCGTAGTATTCCATTGTATAAATGTACCATAATTTTTTGATCCACTCATTCACTGGTGGGCACTTATATTGCTTACAGTACTTGGCTATTGTAAATTATGCTGCTATGAACATTGAGGTGCATAGGTTCTTTTGAATTGGTGTTTCATGATTCTTAGGATATAAACCCAGCAGTGGAATCACTGGGGCAAAAGGCAGTTCCATTTTTAATTTACTGAGGAATTTCCATACTGTTTTCTATAGTGGCTGCACCAGTCTGCATTCCCACCAACAGTGCACTAGGGTTCTCTTTTCTCCACAACCTCCAAGCAACCTTGTTGTTTGTTGATGTGTTTATAATGACCATTCTGACCAGTGTGAAGTGTCTAACCTCCTTCCATTTAGATGATAAACCCTGTGAGTACAGCACTTGTATGGACACTCAAGAGCTAGTAGGCATTCAACAAACATTTGATTCTATGTTTTGAATGCTTGCTTTCCTTCAACCACATTTCCATCATAAATATATCTCATAGTGCTTGAGCAGTGCTGATCTGGGGAGACTCGTTGAGCTTGGTAAAACAGCCCTCCGGTCCCTGAGCAGCTTCTGTATTAGAAGTCCTTTCTTGCTGTGAGCTGAAATCCGTCTCCCTGAGTTTTCAACCGTGTCTCCAGGTTCACTGCTCCTGAGGCCAACTCCTTCCACAACACAGTTTCTGGTCTCCTTTCACCAAGTTGAACCACTGCAGTGGTTCCCTTTTTGCATTTGAAATAGTTTCTAGATCCTTTGCCACCCTGGCTTCTGGACATGCTCAGTTTGTCCAAAGACCCCTAAGGCAGAGTTCAAGAATGTGCTTTGACCATGATTTAATCTCGCTTCCCTCCTTTAAGAAAATGATGTTTCTACTAATATCAAGCTAAGATGGTTCAGACTTTTGGGGCATATCACTCTACTTGCTCACATGTAGCATCTCATGAATTATTTTTATTTGGATGCAGCCTCAGTATTTGAAGCCTGAATGGAAGGAGATATGGGGGTTTTGTTTGTTTGTTTGTTTTTGTTTTTTTTGTAAACACCTGTTTCTGTTGAGTGACCTCTATCATTTCTTATGCAGTTGGCTTATTGAATTGTGTTGCAGCCCTGCATATATCCCTGTTAGAAGCAGCATGTCTTATAAGACTGAAATGTTTGGGGATGATAACTTTGATATCCAGGACCTTTTTTTTGACTCTCTTACCTTGCTCTTGTCCTCATGTCTAATGCATGGAGAACACTTGAGAGAAAGTGGCAGTTGCTGGGCCCTTGCCTGGGTCCTTTAAAGAACACTTTCACTGATCTAGAAGCCTGGGAGGCAACCAAGGACTTACAAGAATACACATCCCACCAGAAAGAAAGAGTTTTGAGAAAACAGAGACTTCCTCAGTGAATGAGCTTCCTTCCGAGGTATTTCCTGGTTACTGGTAGGTTTAGACAGACAGGATAACCATCTGTCCAGGATGTTTTACTGGGAATTTTTGCATTGGGTGGGACTTTAGACTAGACTATCTCTAAAGATAGTTCTAGAAAATAGATTCCATGGACAGTACACACTTACTATTAATAACTTGCTTTGGATTTTTTTTCTCATCCCATAGCTGAAGGTCATTACATTTTCATTCACTAAAGATAGAACATTAAAAATATGGACTAGTTATAATAATAAAATAATTCATGCTATAGTATATGAAGGGTATATTTCTGGATAATTTAAACCACTCTGTCTTTCAGATATATTTTTTAAAGTGGGGATTAAATTTTATCAAATAAGAGAAAGTGAAGGCTGAGTTCTTATTAGTTGCTGAATACACGTTATTAATGACTGCTATGTACACAATGAGTTTATGGGGGTGTTCATGCTAAGAAGAACACAAATATCATGCTTCTCATAGGATTTATTCATCTATCCCCATGCCTATCCATCAATTCATCTATTTAGTCATCCTGGTAAATAGAAATTAGGACACTGCTCTATACTGAACTGAATAACATAACCTTCTCAGATAGTTAGTAATTGTATGACTAGCCTAAATAATTGCAACCCCAAACCTAGATCAGCATCCTGAAGTCTGAGAATCTGCATTGAGGCTTGGAAAAAAAGGGGAAATCACAGTGTCAAAGCCCCACTAAGGAAAGTGCCAAATTCTAGGTTGTTATTTGTTACATACTCAACTGCAGAACTCAGAACGTTTTCAGATGAGGTTGCAGTTGATTAAATATAACTCTTGAGTCCCCTAGTAGATTATTGGGGTGGCCCAGCTATCTTTGAGACATATTAATGGATTCCTAAGTTATAACTTGGAGAAAGGCATCCAGGCAATTTCGGACAGGTGATAAATGAAACAAGAACAATATTTGAATTGAGTGCAAGCAAAAATGGCTCTTCTCCAAATTTATCACTGGGGGTAATATAATAATAGAATTTAGAGATTTATATATTTTTCTCATTTTAAAAATTAAGTATACATATTTTCTGTCCAGAGAAAGCTAACTAGCTAAATATGAAAGATGACAGAGAGAGAAGATGGCGGCATGGTAAGAGGACGTACATCTCTGCCTCCCACACATAGGTCTTAAACCGGGACATTTTTCAAAGCAGCACAGCAAACAGACACCAGAAACACAGCATATTTGAAAACAGATTATCGAAAATTGCAGTGGACGTTGAAAAACCGGACGGTAAGGAGAGTACTCCGGCGGTGCGGAGACC